>JAJEJO010051389.1:5744-46227 GCA_020662805.1 Glaucomys volans
TGGTGATATGTGGTAGGAACTGAGCCACACTGGAGCTATCTTGTAATCAACTTGGAAGAGTCAAACATCAATACTCAGTGATTTTGTGAAGTAGTTATTAAACTACTGACAGCTTAAATTTGACTATGGAAGGAGTATTTATTCCCCAAGAATCTTCAAGTGCTTCATGGTATGCCTTTCCCTTGCTGAGAGCAAGATGACCAGCTCACCCCGTGCACACTCTGTATCCCAGGAGAGAGCTCCGTCCTGCACACAAGGCTTAGTGGTCACCATTGTTATGTCACTAAAGTCATGTGGGTGAATACAAAGATTCCCCAAGAATGTGCCTAGTGATAAGAAAGGAGAGTCAAGGGTGATCTCACAGACACCATCCCAAAAGATGGACTCCTGCAAAGGAATCAGAGAAGGAAAAGGAGGAGTCATGTGCAACTAACAGGAACTCTAGGGATACAAAATCCCAAGGAAGAAAGCATTCAAGATTGGTGGAATAAAAGAAAAATAAACTTTGCATCTTTGGGGGACAAACTTTTTAAGGACGTATTTGTATTTTATTTTTTAAAATTTTTAAATTTCTTTTAATTAGATATAGATGTCAGTAGAATGCGTTTATGCATTTTGATAAATCATACATAAATAGAGTATAATTTCTCATTTTTCTGATTGTACATATTGTAAGATCAAATTGGTCAGGCAGTCATATATGTAATGAGGTAATAATGTCTGTTTCACTCTACTGTTATTTTTAAGACAGGAACAAACAACAAGAAAAGCACAAGTAGAACCATCAGAAAATAAACCATCAGAAAATAAACCATCACATAGAAATAGATCCTTGGTGCACACTTCAGGTCCTTTCTCCTTAAGATAACCTGTATAAGTTGCTCTTGTGACTTGATCCCTAATGGGGTCAATGCCTCAGTAGCTGTCGGGATCACACCATAAGGCAGGCGGATGAGGGCCAGAGGTGAATGCAAAGGCCAGGTGGTGGCTGGTCTTAATGGTGGCACTCAGAAAGGAGGAACATGCTCACTAAGGCACACAGGTACAGTAGATGAACATGGTTTTCTTAGAATTTATTACATAAAAGACCACCATTAGCCCACACAGACCTTATAGAAAGAGATCAAAATCACAGGAAGCTATTTGCAGAAAATACCCAGAACTTATCACTAATTTCAGACTCTCCTGCCCAGAAAAAAATGTATTATTTATGAATACTTCTGATTGAAAATAGCAGATAAGTGCACATTCATTTGGGAATAGACACCTTCCCCTCCCCACACTTACAGCAAGAATCCTGAAGAACCTATCTGCTGATATTGGTTCTGTCTTTCTGGGTTGTTCATCATCTTTTTCCTCATGATTACAAGATGGTTGCTTCAATGTGGTTATGTCTGAAATTTCAGGCATTAGAAAAAAGAGAAAGGGTAGGACGATACCTTCATATTTATGATTGTATTTTATTGGACAGACTTTAGTACTTTGTCTCTGCTAGTTGCAAGTTAAACTTTCTAGGCTTCAAATTATAATATTCGGATACAAATAGAGCAAGGTATGAGCACTGAATGAATTAGCCTGCAACATCTGCCCCAAGTTTCTTTGTTCAGAAACAAAAATTCCATTGACTGAAGACAGGGATGGTGAATAGAGAAATGAATAAATTGACAGCAAGCACCTCATAATGCTAGGCGTAATTGAAAGCCCTTCTACAGAAATATCTGTTTAATAGCAGAGTGTATTTTGCATTACTGGTGCAGAGAATTAGTGTGTAAGGACCAACTTTGGCATGCATTGATGGTCATATTGAGATAAGCCCTTTGCAAAACCCTAGTATTATGTGTGAATTGAATTATTCAGTGCTACTAAGCACCACTCCATATGGATAGCAGCAGGAACTTATCACTATTCAGTGGAAATCTGGGGGAAGTGATATAACAGGAATGACAAGAGAAAAATGGCACAAAAACCAGTCCTTGTGTAGCCTAAATCACTTGGCTTCTTTCATCATGCCACTCCCTCTCAGTTGCAACCACTGAAAAGATGCTCTGGATGATTTTGTATCCTCTAACTGACAGCATCTACTACCTACCGCAAACACAGTCATTTGTTTGGCTAAATAAATGTGTGACCACAGGGAAATCACTCTGGCAAATTTACTGACGTTGCCATGGTGTTTCAGTAATAAACTTGGGAATCAACTTATCTTAGGGTGCAGATGCCTGCAGCAGGATCATGCCACAGTGGGCTCTTGGAAATGAATTATCCAAACAACTGGTTTGGATTCTGAAATGATCCTAACTTACTGATGATAATTGACTACAACTTAAGGAGGGCATTATCCTGTTATGCTTAGTGTGGCAGAGTCTCTAAATATTTCTCAAGTTATTTAGGCTTCAGACTTAATTGCAGTACTTGTATTTCATCTAGGGAATTTTTCAAGGTAAGGGCCTCACTATTTTGTGACGTTTAAACTTAGCCCAACCTGTTCTTCCAACTTGGGTTTTGCAATTCATCTGCCTTAGTCAGATGATAGCAATTTATTTGCTAGTGTTAAATTTTCTATTTATTTTCCCTATTAAAAGTACTTAGCTAGGCGTAATTGAAAGCCCTTCTACAGAAATATCTGTTTAATAGCAGAGTGTATTTTGCATTACTGGTGCAGAGAATTAGTGTGTAAGGACCAACTTTGGCATGCATTGATGGTCATATTGAGATATGACCACCAACAACTCCCTTGGTACTCATATGAGATACAACCACATGAAATGGATGTGTTAAAGTGACACACAAATAAAAATAAATTTCCCATTTTGTTTTAACTGATTAAGCATACTTTTTCCCCAAAGGTTTAGAAAAGTACTTCAGACCATTATGTGCACAAAAATTAGAAGCTCTACACGTGATACTGAACATTCTGGATTGCTCATGTCTTTTTGACTTCTCTAGCATAGGTCAATGGTGAGGTAGGTGATCTCATTTTTTAAGAAATTCATTCACTATTTTATAAACATTCATCAGATTGATGGATGAATAGAGAGATAGGCAGGCAGGTAGATAGATGTAAGCCAGGGATTTTATAGTCTGGGAATATGTCAGTGAAAGGAAAACTTTCTCTGCACTTAGGGAGTCTATTGTTTGGAAATAACTTACAGTTCTTGGAGTTCAGTGATCGCAATCACCACCCACACTCACTCACAAGCATGCTTTCACATGCATCATCACTTAAACTTCCTCTTTCCAACAGAATACTACCCTGAGTTTTGATAAATAAAATCTGCTTAACAATCAAAGTTACAAGAGAGAACATAGGTATAGCAGGAAAGTGATCCTAGGTTTAAAAAGAGATCTGTTTTTTCCACTGCATAAGGATGTCAGTCTAAAATAGCTTGGTGAATCTCTAAGTAGAGGCTTGAAAGAGTAGAAATGTCTAAGAACTATTTTGGATTAAAGGTAAGAGGACACTGACACTTCAGTCAAGTCGTAGAACACACAGGGCATGGCATAGTTTGGAGTAATCTAAGTACTTAGTACAAGTAAATACTCTTTGTTAAGTCCATTAGCTAGTTGATACTTGACAGTATTTTCTGCTGGAATACAACTATGGACTTAAAGAATTTTGACAAGTAATACATTTATTATTGACATCATATTACTTTTACTTGAAAAGGAAGAAATGCAAATATAAACTTTAACATAAAAGATCAGATTGCCAAGTAAGAATTGTACAAATCAGAGATCTTGCTCAGGACCAAGGTTCATTCATAAGTTCAAGGACATACACAATCAAGAGGCTCAAGCAAATCAGACACGGAGGGTGGATCCAACTCCTTTCATTCTTCATTAGCATCAGACAGAGGCCTGAGGCGCTGGGAGTTTTTAGAACACCAATATCAGTTATGATTGCATCACTTCTCAGGTAGCCATGATCCATTGAATCCTAGGTGGTCCATCAGAAGCAATCCTAAACCAGTGCCATCAGCTAAGACCATTCTGTAGCAATGTATTCTGCTCCTATCAAGTGCTGTCACTCATATCCTAAGAGATGCAGCTATGGTCATGCTCTCACGTAGATGAGCCTTGTCTACTGATACCTTACTTCTTTCTCCAGAGAATCCCCAGTAATAATTGGGAAAGAAGTGCATAAAAGGCAGACTGCTTTAACTTCTTCTTTTCCAATTAAACAATGTAGAACTTTAGTCTTTCTCATGAGAATATGGTCATAGCTGATTAGTCTAACCCTCTTTTTCAGAAACAGTTGTGGGTGAACTTCATTTACAATTGTGATTGGGTTTTAAAAACAATGCTGCATATTAGTTTTTAGTGTTAAGACACAAGATTTTAATGCCATAAGGGCAATCATGGTCAATTTATAGAAAATAAAAACTAATTTGCAGGTATTGCATAAGTTAAGAGAATGCTGTATTTTAAAAATTTTGAATAGTTAAAATTATATATAATTAATAATGGATGATCAAAGCTATAACCACATAGCTTATCATATTTAGATAAAGTTAGATATGGTAAATACAAATAATATGGTAAATACAAATAATAGGAGGGGGCAGTTGTGAAACTATAATTTCTTCACCCAACTCTAAAGAATAAGCTTTTAGTGATAATAATTAGATTTATTTTATATTTTTTATTGGTTCTAGTTATAGGCCAGTTCAGAGTCAGTTGATTCAATTCAGTGGAAAAGAATCTTCTATAAACTGGATGCTTACAAATATCAGATGACACATCATTAAAAACTAACTAAAAGGACTTTGCAATCTGATTGATTTGAAAACCATTTCCAGGTCTGCTATTTATCAGCTCTGTGACTCCAGGAAAATTGTTTTTTCTCTCTGTGTAGCAATCCACCATCTGCAAGACCAAGCTTAAGTACTCATATTTATTCATTTATTTTTTCACTAAAGAAATGTTTATTGAGCATGTGCTTTGTGCCAGACATTGTACTAGACACTGGAGAAAACTCTGAGAATAAGACTGGCAAACTCACCACCTTCATGGACATAATATGCTCAATCATTGTGAAGGTTAAAAAAATAGTGTTTATTCCTTCAATCAACATCAGCTTTATTTTTCTCTTTTTAAAACAGTATATGCTTCTTTTTCAAAAATTGTTTACAGTTTGAGAAATGTCACAAACTATTACGTCAGGAATTCTGAGCAGTTGGAGTTTACTCTGCTTTCAAGCTAACAAGTAATACTGTCATAGATCTTCATGGTATTATGAGGAATACTTGAGATCTCCAGTCAGAGACAAAAGACAGGTTATTACTCACAGCAATTGCACTCCTGTGGGTATCATTTTGACCCTTGTTCCTCATGCACCACATTTTCAAAAGGCAATGTGACAAAGGTAAGAAATCTGCCCCCACACACACTGGGGTGCATTCTAGGAGAGGAGCTCTGATGTGGAACATTATCTTGCAACACCATGCCTTTGAAATAATTTGTCAACTGCTATTTAATTGCATGAAGTTGAAAACATATTTTCCATGTTTTAACTCTCAGAAGGTAAGAGTTTCATCATCTCATCACATGAAGAACATGCCAGGGAAGGGAGTGGTTGCCCTTTACCACATATCCATAAAGAGGTCACTAATGTCATTGTTTGGGGCATGACAAGTATAGGATCTTATTTCACTAACCTGCAGATTTGTGGTTCTGTCAGCACAAGAACTCAGCTTCTTTTACTTTGATCTGTGCTCTGGTGTAGCAGGGGTTCTGTTCTTTCCCTTTTGAAATCCTTTGAACTTCCTGTTTCTTTGTATTAAGGAGACCAGACCAGAATTTCCACAGAGGGAAACTTGTTATATTCCAGCTATCCGCAGGCTCTTCTGCCTAAAATGGAATGGGTCAAGTCAGCTTTGAATTGTAGGTTATTTTCAACTCCAGGTTAAGGAAATTGGAGACCTCACTGTCACCTTAAACCTAATCTATGTTTTATAAATCAATTTTTACTAAAGCATGAAATTTAAACTAAATCTGCAACTGCTGTGCTAATACATGGGCCCAATTTAGATGGTCTATGTTTTTCTTTCTAGTTGTTTGAATTATTCTTTTGGGAGGGGGTGCAGGTGGGATGGGGATTATCAAACAGAAACCTAAAAGGAGAAAAGAAAGAAGTATTAATCTTATGCCTCAGAATAACTCAAACTTTAATACTTCTACATGAATTATTTCCAATGTATCAACAGCATGAGATTGCTGTTTAAGTCAGGCCAAGAAAAATTCAGCTAAAAGCAAAGATTTTAAAGGAACAGAGACTGAGGAAGAAATATTAAAAGTATCAGTTTCTTAGCCGGGCACAGTGGTGCACGCCTGTAATCCCAGCACTTGGGAGGCTGAGGCAGGAGGATCGCAAGTTCAAAGCCAGCCTCAGCAACTTAGCGAGGCCCTAAGCAACTCAGTGAGACCCTGTCTCTAAATAAAATACAAAATAGGACTGGGGATGTGGCTCAGTGGTGGAGTGCCCCTGGGTTCAATCCCCAGTACCAAAAAAAAAAAATATATATATATATTGGTTTCTTAAATTTGGGGAAGTAATGACCCTCGTTTCCTTTCTCAGTTATTGTGGTAGCAGGTGATGGCTTTATAAACTTCTATATAGTTTCAAAATAAATACTTTCCTTCCACACCAAGGAGAGGCCATTTATCAACCCTGAAGACACTGTCAAGAGAAAATAAGGAAAGTCAGCCCTGGTGGCGATGTTGATGTCGTAGATGATGAACCGAGCGGTAGAACGTAAGGAGGAAAAAAGAGAAACATTGCCACAAACACTCTCAGCTTCTAAACTCTCAACCTGATCCTGTGAGAAATGACAGTTGTCTTGGAAAACTATCAAACAGAAAAACTACATAACAATGAGTCAAAACTACAAGCCACTTCTCAGCACAAAAGGTTCGAAAGCATCAAGAACACTTACACAGCGGGGAAAATTATATTTATGCAATGCACCTGAAAACTTGTGATTTGCATAGCATTTTTGTCTGACTTATTAATCTTAATGAGTGCTTATTAAGCACTTAGTGATGAAAAACATTATTTGAAATAATAATAGAGTACAATGTGTGATTATGCAAATGAGTTTGACGAGATGTCCAACTGCAAAATTTTATTTCTTG
Source organism: Glaucomys volans (assembly GCA_020662805.1). Lineage (NCBI taxonomy): Eukaryota > Metazoa > Chordata > Mammalia > Rodentia > Sciuridae > Glaucomys > Glaucomys volans. Next base: position 12,879 of record JAJEJO010051389.1, read on the forward strand.
CTGATTTTACTTCTGCAGTATGAAATTTATCCTCTCTTTTCCAGCTCTAATACTAAGAATAATTAATCTTTTAACCCCCATAGTTAATTTAACTTCCAGAATGTCCCCCTTGTAATATTTCCAAGCTTGGCTTTGGCATTCAAGACCATCTAGTTCTTCATCCCAATTCATCTCATCTTGTCTTCTGTTATACCTCAGCCACAGCAAGACTGCACCTCCTCTCATTGTTATTTGTTGAAGTCTTCTCATTTTTTAAAAATTCAGAATATCTGTCAGATTTCTCATTTTATTTTATTTTACTTTATTTGGAGGGATAGCTTCTCAAAATTCATCTCAACTTTCTGCAAGTCTCTCAAAACTTTATCTGTTCTTCTTTTATGGACTTAATAAAATATCTGCATGATAATTGCCTGAATACAAGAAATCTTTCCTTCAAACTACCATTGATAAATTCAGGGATATGTCCAGTTTGTATTTCTTATAAAATTCAGGAAAAGCATTGTACACTAAAAGTGTTTTGTTAAACTCTATGTAGACAATGTAATTACTAGATCCTAAGTGTTTATTATTTGAATAGGGAAAGCAATGACATTGCCTAAGAACATTTATGGTGACTAAAAAGATGATTTTCTACCAAATAGTCATTCAAAGAACTGAAAAGAAAGGATTGTGGCTTCAATTTTGGTACATACTGTATTTGTATTTTTTGTTTCTACCCTTGATTTCTTCCAATAGCATAATCAGTTAATCCTGAATTGCTTATTATAAGTAAATCTTAGAAATAAATTGTTGGTGTTATGCAAAATATAATCAGGAATTACAGCTAATTCTAAAACAAACAAAATTACTTTATATGTAAATTACAGCTCAATTAAGTGGGGATAATCTACACAAATGTGCAAAATGTATTGAGTATCATCTGTGTATGAAAGCGCATCTGGTGTCCACAGGACAGAATGATGTAGGGATATCTGAAACAACTTGTGTATGTTGCCATGTATTTTACGCCAGAAATTCCAGAGGAGCCAGCATTTATCCTTTGCTAACACAAGAGCCAAATTCAGCTTCTCCAGAAGTGTATTTTTAAATGGATAAATGACTCAGGTTCACTTAAGTATCAATAAGGATATAACAATAAATTCAAAGTCATAACCAAGCAGATATTCATTTCCAGTGACAGAGCCAGAAAGTGATTTTTTTTTTTTTTGCAGTGCTGGGAATTGAACCCAGAAAGTGCTTATTTTCTGTGTATATTCTATTTCATATTTGCATGTATCTAACCATAGATTATTGGAAGCTAAAAGGAACTCTGGAGGAGATCTAGTAGAAACCCAGTATTTATAATTAAGAAATCTCATGATGCAATAAAGTACAGTCGTTTTTGTAAGGTCACAATGATGGTTAATATTAGACTTTGGTCCTTTTGACTCTTAGATCATCACCTCTTTTCTTTACCATACATACTAAATTTTGTTCCACTTCCCAGAGATAGTGTATATACTGAGCAGTCAACCAATATCTTCCAAATTAAATCTGGAACACAAATTTCATTATGTGTTTTCTTATATGCATTTATTTTCCTTTTCCACTCACATATTTGCTTAAAAATATCTTTTGAAAATATTTTTTACAATCACCCCTGTGCTTCTAATATGTGCAAATATGTCCATCAACGAGTCCTCTCTATTCCCCTCTTGCTTTGCTGAAGAAAAAGGGATAAAAGTCCACTTAAAAATTGTCAGTGAGAGATACCAGGAATGGAATAGTGTTAGGCTAGTCATTGATAACTTCATTTCCTGAGATACACATCAGAGAATTGTTGATGCAAGCGTGAGCTCAAGAGAAACTGAGCTGTGCTATAATGGAAATAGATGGCTCCTGAAACCAGAAGATTGATAACCTGAAACACAGAAGGAAGGAAAACACGTAATAATGGACGGCCTTACAACTCATAACTGGCACACACCGTGTTGTTCTAAGGCAATTTAATTATAGGCTATGATATCCTTCAAAATCACTAGGGTCTCAAAGTGAAATTTAGGAAGTTCTGAATATTTTCCCACAGGAAAAGCCACCTGTCTGAGTTCATGATCGTTTTCCATTTGTAAGAGTACAAATTATTTTATGAGACATGAGCAGATGTTCATGCATCAAGGCAAAAATCCGTTCCATTAGAACACTTTTAGAATTCTCAGGAAATCCTCTTCTAATATAATCAACTCTGGTTATTCTTTCACAGGCTCAGTTGGGTGTAATGGCAAGACTCTTGAAGCCATGCTATATAATCCCATACATGATGATTATGTGCAGTGGGTTGAATGGTGTACCCCCAAACAAGTTGTATGCAAATTCTCACCCCTAGTACCTGTAAAAGTGACTTTAGTAGGAAACAGAGTCTTTGAGATAAATTAGGTTAAGGATATCAATATCAGGTCATCCTGGATTTAGGGTCAGGCCTAAATGGAATTATTTATGTCCTTTTTGAGAGAAAAGAGCGAAATTTGAAACTGCCTGGATAGGCAGAAGGTATTGTGAAGATGGAAATGGAGACTGGACTCGTGGAGCTAATGTAGAGCAGGGAAGGGCAAGGACTGCGGCAGAAACTGGAAGTTTGGATGCTGGCAAAGAACAGAGTCCCCCTCAGACCCTCCTGAGGAAACCCACCCTGTCATGGCTGTGATTTCAGACTCTGACCTTCACATTTGTGAGAGAATAAATTTCTGTTGTTGTTAGCCCAGTTTGTGGTAATTTATTCAAGTAGCCTTAGGAGACTAGTACATCATATAATCTCATTTTTGGATAACTGATGGTGTTTGGGGGAAAAAAGTGAAAGCATTCATCTCTTTAAAATATTTATGCACACCAATTTCAGAGTAGCACAATTTAAGCCTCCTGTGGACGGTTTTGGTCTCAGGTAGTACTGTCCACTGGATCGCCTCCCAGTCATCACTCTGATCGGCACTGTTAGCATCATGAATAAAATAATGTCCTGCCAGCACCCAAATCTAGGGATTACAAAAAAAGATTATATGTTTTGAGTTTGTTTAAGTATTTTGTTGGTGTTTGCTTTTGTTTTTATTCTTAAGAAAAACAATGGCTGAAGTTATTCGATAACTATAAATACAGGCTCTCAGGTAGCTCTGGGTTGAATTTGTCCCCTCCATCCCTAAAATTTATATTGAAATGCAACATTATTAAGAGATAGGACAGTTAGGAGGTGATTATGCCATGAGGACTCCACCATCCCAGATGGGACTGGTACTGTCCTTTCCACCATGTGAGGACACAGATTTTTGAAGTACCATCTTAAATGCAGGGGCCTGGGTTTCACCAGACACTGCACCCTGCTAGCACATTGATCTTGGACTTTGCAGACTCCAAAATGCAAGCAATTAATTTCTATTATTGACTAATTACCAAGTCTGTGGTACTTTGTTATATAGAATCACAAATGGACTAAGGTAGGCTATGCTGGCACAAAAATCTCTAACTATTGAATTTAGGATGAAAGTGATGTACCTTGAAAAAGAATATAGGATCATTGATACTTGCCACTGCCTTTTGTGAGTATTGTCAGAACAATAAATGGCTTTGCCACCTAATTAAAAGAAATGGCTAAGCTTGGAATATCCTGACACATGCATCCCTGAAGTGGAGAGTTTGGAGAACCACACAAGTGACTGTGCATTCATATCATATTCACTCCCTGGAATATTGTCAGTGACTTCTAAACTCTTTCATGAGTGCACATTCTAACAAAGTTTTGCTTTATGTTAAGATCCTGCTGAGAGACCTTAATATGGGAGGGATGTGGGCAGGATTTATTAAATAGGCAAGAGATGATGAGATATCTGCAAGGTAGCTGCAACAGCCAATCCTATCTGCCTTCAGGGCTGAAGGCTCCAGGGAAGAAATTAAGTAATGGCAAACCTGCGAGAGCTAGAACCAAGGAAAAATGTGCTGCTCTCTGGGGTCTGCAATGTGGAGGAGGACTGGCCAGAGTAGGCTCCAGATCTCTGGCCAGAGCTCCTAGATTCTGGGTTCTGAGAAGAAAAGGGCTGCATTTAATACATTTTGGAGATAATTTGAAGGAAAAAAAATCAAGTGTTTGTTATTTGTGTTTAGGAAACTAATGTATTGATCGAGAACTGGAAGATGATACGTGAAAAGTAATATTAATGTAAAAAAATGTAGTTAATACAGTTTTCACAATCACTCCATTTCTGTTCTTCATCAGGCAACCCATCTATTTATCTATTACTTTTTTCTCTCTTTTCCATAGAAAATAATTTATAATCTTGCTGATTCCTATTAAACTTGAAAAACTCAATTCAAATTTCTTTCTAATAGGGAAACCTTCATTAATGGCATCTATACTTTATCAGGCTCTCATAAAACACATACCTATCTCCCAAAGCATTTCTCACATTGCATTTTATCCTGTTTATTCCCTGGTTCCCCAGGAGACTGAGCATTTATTGAATGAAAGTGTTTTGCTTTCTTCAACTTTGCACCCCCTTTATCTAGAATATGCATGGCACACTCAAACTTTCAAACCATGACCCACACTTCCAAATGAAAATCAGTTATTTGGGTTCTAAAGTAATATTTTAGTGGAAGAAATATGAAAGTCCCTCAAGATTTTTTTCTAACTCTCTATATGTACTTAGGATATTACTGAAGTTTATTTTTCTGATTCCCCAAAAAAGTACTTGAGCCCACAATTTTAAATGATCTCCTCTAACTCCATAGTTCAATCATTTCCATTTTCCTCTTTTCAAGGACTTTTTGGAAACAATTATAATTGAAAACTTATATACAAATTTGTTTATTAAATAGCTCTGGTTCTTTACTTACAAATACTTGCTCAATAATAATTGTCTGCTAAGCTTAAAAAACAGTAATGTTTCATATATGCACACGCTGTGATTTAGTAAAGGACTACCCACTTAGTGACTGCTTCATATAGAGCAATAACATACTCACTAAAAGAGACCAAAGATTATGTCCTGGGGGAATAGTACTTGCCTTGTAAAGATTATAATATTAAAGATGAAAGAGTTAAAGTTCATCTAGACAAACTCCTTTATAAGTAGGAGGTCACTATACAAGAACTAAGAGTAGTTGCATGACCTGCTTATATCCACAGTTAGTTCATGGTTCCAAAGAGAGGAAAGGGTTACTTATAGATCTGTATTTTCACAGATTTCTCACTCAAATGCCAAAAACACAACTGTTTTAACTTTTAACTTTGTAAGTCTTAACTTTGGCCTTAGGCTCTCATTCCACTTGAAACCTCTAATATAGTCATCTAGACTTAAACTTACACAAGTCCAGCAAATATTACCACCTCTTCATTTTTTATATGGTAAGTACACATAACATAAAACTTACCATCTTAATGATTTAAAAGTATGCAATTCAGGAATATGTAGTGTATTTGCCACTCTCTCCTTCCTGAGTATTATTGTTATTCCAACTCCAATACCATTCTGAAAAATACATTGACTAGAACATGTTTGCCTCTTCAGCTTAAGGGCCAAAAATTAACAGAATTTTAAAATAGAAAATTTTTGGCTTTTGATGAAAATGAAATAATTTTATGGGATTAAGGAAATAGTGAAACCAATCAACTTTTATAACACTCTATACATAAAATTCTGATCCTTTTATTTAAATTATTTCATAGATATAATAATTTAGATTTAAGGTAATTATTACCCCAAATTCCTCAAAAAGCATTCTGTTTTTTTTTCCCATTTTTAAATTTAAATTTATTCTTAATTGATATATAAAAGCATAAAAATTATACATATTTATGGTGTATCATGAGTTTTTAGTACATGTACACATTATGTGATGTTTGAATTGATTAAGTATATCTGTCTTCTTAAACACTTATTATTTGTGGTGAAAACATTTAAAATCCTTTCTGGTAGTTTTCAGAAAATTATATATTTTTAAATATGCCAACTTTTATTAGACCAAAAATTGCAGTATTTAAAGTCTCCCTCTCTCAACCCACCACCAGTAGACATATAGAGAATTATTTGGCATTGTGCTGGCTTATACCGGTATTTCAACTGTATCATTATTCCTGAATTACATGCAGTAGTGTTCCATGATAATGAGGACAATAAGTCGTGTTTGTGGGAAGGAGGAGAGTGGATAGTTTCCATTCTCAGTTTCTCATTTGCAAAATAGGAATGAGAGTAGCGAATTTAGGGGTGATGGTACTAAGTATTAACAAACCTTCCAGAAGGAAAGTATATGCACAGAAAGCAGCAAGGACTTAAGTTTAGAATTTAAATCTCAATCTAAATCTGAACTACAGATTTTAATAGGTATGATCCTATTTTGAGACCTCTAGTGATGATAAATCTCTTCCAAGACTGTTATTAAAGTTAAAAATACGTATGTATGAGGAAATAATGTATGTGTTTCAAGCAGGAAACTACAACTTATGGGAAAATCAAAGAGGGTTTAGTGAAGGACAGGTTGCACAGGTCAAAGAACCAGCAGAGGATGTTGAAGCAATAGCAGGAAGACCTGTTATCATGCCTAGTCCTGAAGGAGCAAGGGAGGAAGATGGACTGGACCTGATTAGAGCTGTAATGCTGGGAGAGAAGGCACTTGACCACCTGACAAGAGCTGAGACCACAGGTGAGGCCATCCTCACATTGTCAGACCAGGCAGGAGCAGCAGGAAGAAAGATGCTGAACTCTTCCTCGTCCACTGTCAAATCTCCTGTGATGTTTTCATCAAACCCAACCAGAAGGAGGAAGGCAGATGTGTCTGGGTAATGTTGTTCTTCTAGGTCAGCCTCCTGGAGTAGGGAAGGGAGTAGGAGGGAGAAAAACAGAGAATGTGTCAGGAGATACATGCACACAGAGAAGGACCAGCTCTAATGGATGCTCACAAAGTCTTAGCTTTCCTACTTGTTATGGTTTGGATGTGAGGTGTCCCCCAAAAGCTAATTGAGACAATGCAGGAAGGTTCAGAGGAGAAATGATTGGGTTATGAGTCTTAACCCAATCAGTTAACTAATCCCTGATGGGATTAATTGAAGTGGTAGGGTGTGACTGGAGGAGGTGGGAACTGAGGTGTGGTTATGGAGTATATATATTTTGTTTCTGGAGCATGGAGTCTCTCTCCCTCTCTTCTCCTCCCCTCCTCTCTTCTCTCCCCTCACACCCCCCTCTCCTTTCTGATCACCATGATCGCTGCTTTCTCTGCCACCCTCTTCTGCCATGATGTTCCGCTTCACCTCAAGCCACAAGGAATGGAGTCAGCCTTCTATGGACTAAGACTAAGACCTCTGAAACCATGAGCCCTCAAATAAACTTTTCCTCCCCTACAATTTTTCTGGTCAGAACTTTTAGTCAAAGCATTCTATTTTAAACTGAGTGCTTTATGACTGACTTGTTGGCTGTTGTATGAATTTCATCTGCCCAGTAAAAGTTTAGGAGATATTCAATATGTGTATGAATTCTCTCAGTCAATGCAGATTAGAACTTTAAATACTTGTTTATCTAATTCCAAATCCCACTATATACTTACCCCAAATATCCCTGTCTGTCAAGAATCCCTCTACCTATCTCAGTACTATAGCTTGCAACATGATAAATTAGGCTACTGGTTTTAGATTCAAATAAAATGCCTATGATTCAATGTTACACCCCTTGACTTTTTTCAGAGATGACACAAGTATCTTTCATTTGTAATATTGAGTTAATTAACACTCCATAAACCACTGCAGTAGAAGTTTAAGTTACATCAGATAGAGACTTTCTCAGCTGACTTCTACTGAACTGACCAGATCAGTGAACTCTTTCTCAATGAAGTTAGGGCTTAAGTTCCCTTCAACTTAGTGGGAATAATTCTGGGTTCACTAACTGGTTTGTGTACTTCAAGAGTCCCTCTATCTATTCCCAAATTTGTTGCCCTTGTTATTATAATCAACACAAAACTCTAATTAAATTTGAATGCACAAAGAAAATAACTGTGCCTTTTATACAAACTAAGATAAATGATTTTCACTTCATAAAGGGAAACTGCAAAAGCAAATTGCTATCAAAAGAATGTGAAAGAGAGGAGTATAAAAAATGAAGAAAAAAAGAGCTCATAAAAGTCTACAAATATTATGTGTGATTTGCTTATAAGCATATTGAACACCTTAACTTCATCATAAGAGACCAATGCTGGGAACTGTAAAAGAAATATTAATCATAGCGTGTTTTACATTTTTATTGAATAATAGCGTGTTGAAATATTGAATCATAGCGTGTTTTACATTTTTATTTTTTATGAGAATGTGTAAAAATCTTCACTAGCACTGCCATTCAAAGAACAAGGTTTGGCCCTACATCAAAAGAGTAGATAATGCAAGTATCTTTTTTTATGGTTTAGACTTAAACAAATATTTGAGGCATCATTTTTTATAATTCTTTGCTTCAGTTGACTTTTCTCATAACTTGCCAGCTACTGGTTCTGATGATGGTGTCAGATGAGAAGCTGTCCCTGGTAAATGGCTCCCCAGGTCCAGCCAGTGCACATGGGTTTGGCCTGCATCAATCGCATCCTATTTCTCCATTTTTTTATGAAGCTCATGTGCCATTCTAACTTATGAATTAATGGTTCCCAAGAGATTATTTTATAGCTTCAGCTTTAGTCTATGCTTTGTTATTACTAAAGAACAGCAATAAATGTTACTATCAACAATATAATAAAAAACATAACACAACCTGGAACTGTTTCAAGGAACTTTCTTATCCTTGACTTATCAAGAGCTTAAGTAATTACATGAAAAAATCATGATGGAAGTGGGTCAGTTTGTTAAAAAAAATTGGTTCGAATGAAACTTATTGTTTCAATGTTTACAACCAAAGATTTTTCTGTGGTTTTATTTGTATATTTTTGATTGCAGAATATTACTATAAATAATGTAGTATTTATACTATATTATTATAGTATTTATACTATATTATTTGGGTCATTTGGTTCCTTTCTAGATTTCTTTCACTTCAATTCCAAATAAAGCTAATTTGTTGATTGTCTATGATGTTTCTTCTTTCCCCCATCCCTCTCTCCCTTCCTCCCTCCTATCTTTCCATTCTTTCCTCCACAAATACTTAGGATGAACTACTTGCTCAAGTGGTTTTTCCAGGTTCTAGTAAACCAAATAAATACTATCTCTAGACTCAGGGATTCTTACACACTAAGGAAGAGAGACACAGTACATGGATAATTATATGTATTAATTAACTATAATTATGCTAATTGCTATGAAGGAATACATAGTGTTACAAAATGAGAAAGTGGCACTTCGTGAAGGTAGCTGTGTTTTCTGTGCTGCTCTTGGGGCACGGCAAGGCTGGGAAACTCAGGGCCTAGAATTTGATTTCACTTGGTTCTCATTTGATAGCATTTTCCTGGAAAAATTTTAATTTTTCTACATTCTGCCTCCACTACATACCTGTGTGTATCCTTAAATATTTCAGTGCATGGAGGCATGTTCTTCCTCATGGGTTTGGGCTTTTAGAAACAACAATTAGTAGAGGATATGCTTTGTATTTAATATAAGTTTCCTTACCAATAATACGTGTCACCTGAATCAAGCCAAAGAGTAAACAGTTATTCACTGGAAGAGGGAAAGATAAAGAATAAAGGATATGTTTGTGTGTGTGTGTGTTATATATATATATATATATATATATATATATATATACACAATATATATGTATAAGCATATATAATATGTAGTATTTTAATACTATATATAAAGAATTCAGTCATATATATACATATCTATATGTATGTATATGTATGTGTGTGTATATATATATATATGCATATGTGTATATATATATGACTAAAATTTTACAACCAAATCTGGAAAATAATATCTCCAAGAATTCTTACACTTAGAGGAAGTCAAACTCAATTGTAATTCCTATTTAATGTTAGTTATAAGTTGCTGTATCACCTTTCTCTCTTTCATCCCACATAATATTCCTGTGCATAGCAATGACTAAGTTTTTTATTGCCACTCTTAAAATTTCCTGGAAAAAATTCCACATCCTTTGAAGGTTTAATCCAATATTGAAAAACAGGCAAGCAAAACTTATCGTTTTGCACCAATAAGTCACAATTTGACAAAATCTGAAAATAATTATAATACATTAATCTTCTTTTATGGTTTCCTCCAGGATGTCTTTCCTAACATGACTCAGAAGCAGTTACCCTAAATCAAAAGGTAATAAATGACTCCCTAAGATGATAGCTAATAAATGCTTTTGAAATTGGTTGCAGTGAAATCTGCCTACTTCAATGGATAGGACTTTAGCCAGCAGAGCAAAGGCATTTGCTGAGTGTGGTTGGTTCAGTGTGCTTAAAAATCACAAAATTCCCAGTGGATTCAGGGTGGGGGGAACAGGAAAGAATATTTTGAATTACACTCTTTTGTTTCCCTTCCTGCCAAATCTCTCAGGTGGATCATCTCTCACTCACCACTCTTTTGCACTACCCTGCTTAGAAAGAAAAAAAAATACTTTCTATAATTCACAATTTTTACAACTTTATATGAACTCCTGCAGTAGCATATTCCAAATCAGAAAACATTTCATAATTAAAGCCTATATTGTATTTTTATTTGGTGGTATCCTGTGGTCAAGTTTTAGTTCTCTAGTTAGATTATGATTATAAATTGCATGAGGGAAGTAATAAGCTTAATTTTTTAGAAATGTTTTTTAGAGTTTCTGAATATTCTCAGCATGTGCTGGGCACCGGTGAATAGCTATTTTTTGTTAAAGTATTTGAAAACTTATTATATGCAGGTTCTTGGCCAGCATTTTGCATACACACTTCAGTTAATGCTCATATCAATAAAGCAAGAAAGGCATTACCCTCTATCTCCTGACAGATGACATTAAGCTAGGCAGAATATCTGGAAAATATCTTTACACAATTAAAGCACAGCACAAAATCATGGAACTGAGATCTTAATACATTGTTCTCTGACTTCAAGCTTGAATCCTAAGCCAATATGCTACAATATTCCCTACAAGTTGAGTGCTTCCTAAAAGGAAGCAGAGGGGTCTTGAAAACATCCATAGAAAAAGGTCAACCTGTAGTAATCTGATTTTAAGTCCTTTGGGTATAGGCCAAGGAGTGGGATAGCTGGGTCAAATGGTGGATCCATTCCAAGTTTTCTAAGGAATCTCCACACTGTTTCCAGAGTGGCTGCAACAAATTGCACTCCCACCAGCAATGAATGAGTGTACCCTTTTCCCCACATCCTCGCCAACACCTGTTGTTGCCTGTGTTCTTAATAAAAGACATTCTAATTGGGGTAAGATGAAATCTTAAGGTGGTTTTGATTTGCATTTCTCTTATAACAAGGGATGTTGAACATTTTTTCATAAATCTGTTGATTGCTTGTAGATCTTCCTCTGTAAAGTGTCTGTTCATTTCCTTGTCCCATTTTTTGATTGGGTTATTAGTGTTCTTGGTGTAAAGATTTTTTAGTACTTTGCAGATACCATTGCCCTGTGTACATGCATGAACGCACAGATGGTGTGACTCTACTTTGTGTTCAACCAGAGAAACAATAGCTGTACTCCATTTGTGTTCAATGAATCAACAAGTAAATAAAAAAAAGAAAGAAAAAGGTCAACCTTCTTACCATAAACAGGAAATATTATTTAATTATATCTCTTCTCCTGTGAGGGATATACGTTCTTTTATTTTATTTTTACAGACTGCATTTTGATTCATTGTACACAAACGAGGTACAACTTTTCATTTCTATGGTTGTACACAAGGTAGATACACACCATTCATGTGATCACACATATACATAGGGTAACACTGTCTGTCTCCGTCTACTACCTTTTCTTTACTCTACACCATCCAAAGTTCTGCCTTTCTTCTCTTGCTCCCCTTGCTACCTGCCCCCCCAATTTTGTATCATCATTTACTTATCAGAGAAAACATTCAGCCTTTGGTTTTTTGGGCTTGGCTTATTGTGCTTAGCATGATATTCTCCAACCTTATACATTTACCTGCAAATGTCATAATTTTATTTTTCTTTATGGCTGAATAAAATCCCATTATGTGTGTGTGTATGTGTGTGTGTGTGTGTGTGTGTGTGTGTGTATAATGTGTATATATATATATATATATATATATATATATATATGACAGTCTCTTTATCCATTCATCTATTGAATGGCATCTAGGTTAGTTCCACAATCTAGCTATTGTGAATTGAGCAGCTATGAACATTGATGTGGCTGCATCACTGTAGTATGCTGATTTTAAGTCCTCCGGGTATAAGCCAAGGAGTGGGATAGCAGGGTCAAATGGTGGATCCATTCCAAGTTTTCTGAGGAACCTCCACACTGCTTTCCAGAGAGGCTGCACCAATTTACCACTCCACCAGCAATGTATGAGTGTGCCTTTTCCCCCACATTCATGCCAACACTTATTATTGCTTGTGTTCTTGATAATAGGAATTCTAATTGGAGTTAAATGAAATTTTAGGATGGTTCATATAATACCTTATTATGCTAGAACCAAATTATTTTAATTAAGGAATTTCACAAACATGACTTAGAGAATAAAGCCTAACACACTGATTAAATAAGCTTTCTAGGCAGAATGGTATACTCAATCCAGAATGGTAATATTTCCAAGTTCACATAAATGAATTAATTTCGGGAGCATTAATTAATTGATATTACATTCCAGGCACTGTGCTAAGTGTCATGAGTGTAAAGAGAAAGTCATACTTTTGAGTTTCTATAAGCTTTCATTCCAGTGGAAAAGAGTTTATGTTCACAGAAAGCAATAATATTCCAGATACAAAACAGACACTCATCAAATGATATGTATTCATGTGAATACAGATGAATGAGTGATTAATTTTTTCTAGGTAGGATATGGTGGGAAGTTCAGAATGCCTACAGATAAGGTGATACTAGACTTATTCGACATGGAAGGTAAAAAAAAGTTAACTAGAAAAGAGCTAATGAGATGAACATGTCTGAAAGTGGTTTCTAGTAGTGAACAAAACATGATTTGTACAGAGACAACACGTGTTTATGACATATATAAAAGGTGGAGAGATAAGAAATAGCAATAAAAATTTGGAATAGAAATGGAAGGGTTTTCTTTCTCAACGTTCTTCACTATTGTGATTTCTCTAATATACCATGGTGGCAACATTTTTGAATCTTGTCCAGAGCAAGATTAAATTGTCTTTTCTAGTAGCCTGAATTACCCCAAAATAAAAACTTTAACAGTATTTCTCTTTGTTTTAAATATTGATTGCATATCCTCCAAATACTTTAAATGAATACAGTTTACTACACTCAGGGTGTTTTAACATAATCATTTGGTACTTTCTATTGACACCATGTCCATATCAAAACCAATAGCCCAATTTTAACCCAGCCAGGAATCTGGGTTAGGAACCTTCTAGAAGATTCATTGAAGTCAGTTAATTTCATGACATCCATAAATTGTTTGCAACAGAAAATGAGCTCTCTGGAGGGTTAATGCTGGGCTTATTTTTCATATTTTTTACTTTTCTTTCTCAGTAGTTCTGACAATTCAGAGTAGTTTTCTGTATTTTCTCTTACTCTATAACCATCTTTCGTCCATATTAAAATGTGTTGCCTTTTACACCATTTTAAGACCTTGTGGGAAAAAAAAATAAACAGAAACAGAAAATGAGGTCAACTCACTTTTTTCCTCTAAATCTCACAAACTTTTTACTTAATCATAAAACAGTCTCCTAATACATGAGTACAATGAGAGGAAAGCTATTTTCCACAGAAAGGATTACATATATTCCTTGGGAAAAATAAATTTCAACAAATAGATAAATAGGTGAATTGGATAAATCATAGCAGAATTATCGCTGAAATGGGAAACATTATATCTCTATAAACATTGCATGAAACACTGCTATTAGTAATAATGTTACACTCTGAAAATATCCTGAAAATAGTTAACTGTAAAAGTTCCTTTTACTATGTGTCATTTATAATGCAACATTGTTCTTTTTTCTTATTTAAAATAACTTCATTTCAATATAATTGAAAATAGGGCACATTTTAAATCATACAATTTGATATTTTGACAAAACACATGCCTATATAACTTGTTCCCTTGGGAATTCCTCCAATCCATACCTGGTTGCCTTTCCAATCCCACAGTTTTTAGTTTTCTGTCACCGTATTTTAGCTTGCAGTTTCCAGAATTTCATATAAAGGGAATAACAGACAATGTAATATTTCTTTATTTTTTTGGAGGGACATCTCACTTCTTTCACTCAAGGAAATTATAGATTCACATATCCATGGTTTTGCATATATATACTGTTCATTCTTTCATTGCTGAATAGAATTCCAATGAATAGGTACCCCTACTTTTTAGTTTTATCAATATGTATTCTTGTAATCATACATGTACATAGGGTAGTGATGTCTGTCTCATTCCACCATTTTTCATGCCCCCACCCCTCCCCCTCTCATTTCCCTCTTCATAAAGATCCTCCATTCTTCTCTCCCCCACCCCCCAACTCGATTATATATCATCATCCAGTGTATTTTGGCATATTGTACATGCATGGAGTATAACTTATTCTAATTCGTATCCTATTCTTGTGGTGTACGTGATGTGGAGTTACCTGGTCATGTATATATAAACAAAGATAGGAAAGTTGCTTGATAATTCTACTGTCTTTCCTATTCTCCCTCTCCCTTCCTTTCATTCCCCTTTGTCTAATCCAATGGACTCCTATTCTTCCCCTCCCCACTCTTCCCTGTTGTGTGTTAGCATCCACATTTCAGAGAGAACATGCAGCTTTTGATTTTATTTGGGACTGGCTTATTTTGCTTAACATGATATTCTCCAGTTCCATCCATTTACCAACAGATACCATGATTTCATTTTTCTTTAAAGCTGAGTAATAGTCCATTGTGTATATACATCACAATTTATTTATCCATTCATCTGTTGAAGGGCACCTAAGTTGATTCCACAGCTTGGCTATCGTGAGTTGAGCTACTATAAACATTGATGTGGCTGTGTCACTGCAGTGTGCTGACTTTAAGTCCTTTGCATTACAGGCCAAGGAGTGGGAGAACTGGGTCAAATGACAGTTCCATTCCACGTTTTCTGAGGAATCTCCACACTGCTTTCCATAGCAGTTGTCCTATGGAACTGCCAGCGATGTATGAGTGTACCTTTTCCCCCACATCCTTGCCAACACTTATTGTTACTTGTATTCTTGATAATTGCTATTCTGACTGGAGTGAGGTGGAACTCAGTATAGTTTTAATTTGCAGTTCTCTAATTGCTAGAGATGTTGAACATTTTTTCATATATTTTTTGACCATTCATATTTCTTCTGTGAAAAGGTTTTTCAGTTCCTTTGCCCTACTTTTTTTTAATGCATTATGTATTAATAGCTAGTATCCATTGTTTGGTGTGGTCACAACAAATTAGCACAGACTGGGTGCCTTATACAACAGAAATATGCATATATATATATATATATATAATTGATTGATTGATTTTATTTATTTATTTATTTATTTGCACAGTCCAGAGGCTAGATGTCAGAGACCAAGTAATGGCAGGCAGATTTTCTCAAAGGTTGATCTTACCATCTTACATATGACAGTCTACTCTGTGTCTTCACAAGGCTCTTGCTGGGGAGTGGTCTGTGTTCTGATTTACTCTTTATACAATCTTACCAGTCATATGATAACTGTGATTGGGACCCACCCAGTGACCTCACTTATCAATAATTATCTCTTTAATGAACCCCTCTGCACATATAATCACATTTGGACATTCTGAGGTATTGGGGATCAGGATTCCAACATATAGTTGTTTTTGTGGAATGCGGGGGAAGAGAGGGGAGACACAGTCCAGTCCACAACAAGGTTCCCTCCACTTTTGTGTCTAAACATTCACACAAATATTTCTATGTACATATTCTTTCCTTATTTGGGGGCAAGTCCTAGAAATAGAATGCGTGCATTACATGGCATGAAAATTTAACTCTAAGGAATAATTAAAATTCTGTAAGGTAGTTTTACACTTTACAACCCCAGGAACAGCACATGAGAATTCCTGTTACTTCCCATCTTCACCAGCACTTGCCTCCATTAATCTCTGAGTATGTGGAGGGGGATGGGAGGGGGAGAGAGAGTGTGTGCACATGTGGAGGCTGCTAGTTCTTATTTTAATATGGATTACAGTGAGTTCTTAACACCTTGGTACTTCGATTGTGACAAATCCATTTTCTGAGTTGGATTTTCTTTTTTTCAGAGAAGTTTTGGGTTCATGGCAAAATTGAGCAGAAATACAAAGATATCCCTTATGACCCCCATTCCCTCACAGGCAAAACCCCACCCACCCTCACCACCTCCCCCCCAGAGCCACACATTTGGTATAATGGATTGACCCACCTTGATACCTCATAGTAACCCAAACACAGAGGTATCATATGAGGTAACTATTAAGTTACTGTTGGTGTTGTATATACTTAAGTCTTAGCAAATATATAATGGTAGGCATTCACCATTGAAGTATCACACAAAGCAGTTTCATTGCCTTAAAAATCCCCGTGCTCACTCCTTCCTCTCCCCTAATCTCTGGCTGCTATGTATATTTTTATTATCACCATAGTTTTGCCCTTTAGAAAAAGTCAAATTGAATCATATAGGGTGCAGTATACTCAGATTCATTCCTTCATTTAGTAATCTGCACTTGTCTTTTCTCCATGTTTTTAATGGCTTGATAGCTCATTTGTTTAATCCCTGGATAATATCCCATGGTCTGCATGGACCAGTTTACTTACTGTGTCACCTGCTGAGGGACCTCGTGGCTGCTCCAGGTTTCCACAGTTATGGAGAACACTGCTGTGACCATCTGTGTGCATGTTCTGTGTGGACATAAGCTTCCAACTTTAAGAAACCTGCTTATTTTCTCATCGTTGTATTTTAATTGCTATTTTATGTGTGATATAATAGTCCCATGTTTTTGCAAATATTTTCTCCCAGGTGGTGGCTATCTTCTCCTTCTTCTGACATTGTCTTTAACAGAGTGGACACTTTCGATTTCAATGACATTCATTTTGTTAGTTACTTTTCTCATGAACTCTGCCTTTGGTGGCATAATTCAAAATGCATTGGCAGACCCCAAGGACAGTTAGATTTTCTCCTAAGTTATCTCCTAGGTATTCTATAGTTTTGTGTTCCATTTCGATCTCTAATCCATTGGGAGTTAATTTTTTAAGAGGTATGATTTCTGTATCTATTTTTTGCTATTATTATCATTATTATTATTATTTTTGGCATATGACTTTGCACTTGTTCCAAGACTATTTATGGAAAAGATTATTTTTTCTACATTGTGCTACCTTTGCCCCTTTGTTGAAGAAAAATTCACTGTATTCATGCTGGTTAACTTTTGGACTCTATTCTGTTCCATTGATGTATTTATCTAAACAGTTTTAATTACTGTATCCTTATTGTAAGTCAGTTGCTGTCATTTCTGGTGTCCTGTTTTAGGTCCTAAAATTTGAAGATATAGGCATTAATTTGAGGTATTTATTTTCTGGTAGAGGCCTTTGTCGCTATACTTTCCCTCTAATCCATTACTTTGCTACGTCCAATATATTTTATGTTTCTTTCCATCTCCACAAAGTTCAAAATACTTTCTCATCCATTGCAATGATTGAACTGCCCTGTAGTTTCAAATACTAGTTCCAAATGTTTCACAGTTTTCAGGGTTTTTGTTTGTTTGTTTTTTTGTTATTTTGTGGTGCTGCGGATTGAACCCAGGACCTTGTGCTTGGGAAGCAGGCACTCTACCAACTGAGCTATATCCCCAGCCCATCAGATTATTTTTAATGTTTTTTTTAATAGTTGATGTTTGATGACAAAATTAACTTCTTTATCCTTGGTAACACTGTTTATCCTGATAACTGGCTTAACTAATATCAGTATTCAGTTGTTGAATTTGAACAAGTTCCCATGTATTCTGGATATTAATCCCATGTCCCTATGTCAGATATATGATTTGAAAATATTTTTTCATAATCTTTAGGTTGCCTTTTTACTCCACTAATACTATCTATTCATACACATAAATTTTAAATTTTGAAGAAGTCCAATTTGTCTAGGTTTTTTCTTTCCTTTTTTGAATGATAAAGGTATTGGACATGTAATTCTAGATGACGTCTGTTTTTATTAAGTAAAGATTGTGCTCCCATGTTTTTAGTTGTATCTTTCCAGTGAGAATGTTGCCACCTTCTTTATCTTTATTTCTCTATATATGGTTCTACATTTTTTTCAATGGCTCCTTTTATCCTTTCCTCTTTGTTATTGACTTATAGCAATTTGATATGGTTTGTATTTTATATTTCTTATGCTCGAGACTTGTGGAATTTCTCAGATAATTTTTGGTCACTATTACTGCAAATATTTATTTTATCCTCATCCCATTTTGAGACTCCAATTGCTCTCATGTTTGGCTACAAGATGGCATGGCTTTATTCCAGCTTTTTCATGACTCGTTTTTTAATTCTTCTTTTTTTCAGTGTGGAGAAGTGGAGACTTGGATTATTTCAATTGCTATCTTTTTCATTTCAAAAAATTTTTCTTTTGAAATTTTTCATTTGTCTTAAGCCAAATGGCAATTTCATTGAATAAATATGGTGGTCATGTCTTTTTTTTACTAATAATGCATCATGTAATTAACAAAAGTTGCTCCCATTAGTTTCTCTGTATGTTTAGTTCCTTGATACATTTTCCAAACAGATAGGCTCATTTGTATTCCTAGGTTTTCTCTCATGATGCTTGTTTCTACATTCTTTTACCTGTTGAAATTTAAATAATGTTATAGGTTTTACTTTGAATGAAGCCTTATTTGCCCTATGGAAACTACGATTTTCTCTTCATTAGTCATATTTTAATTTTTATTCTAACTAGAATAGAATAGACAGTAGAATGCAATTATGCATTTTGATCCCTCAACAGATGATGAATTGATAAAAATGTGGTGTATTGATATACAGACACACACATATATGTGTGTGTGTGTGTGTATATATATATATATATATATATATATATATATATATATATATATGCTGGAATATTACTCAGCTTTAAAGAAAAATAAAATTATGGTATTTGCTGGTAAATGGATGGAATTGGAGAATATCAATGCTAAGTGAAATAAGCCAAACCTCAAGAAGCAGGGTAATATTTTAAAAACATATACCACAGCTTCTTTATCCTTTCATCTGTTGAATGGCAACTAGGTTGGTTCCACAGTCTGACTATTGTGAACTGAGCAGCTATAAACAATGATGTGGTTGTGTTTCTGTAGTATGCTGATTTTAATCCTTTGGGCATAAACGAAGAAGTGGGATAACTTGGTCAAAAGGTGAGTCCATTCCAAGTTTTCTGAGGAATCTCCATGAGACAGACATCATTACCTTATGTACATGTATGATTACATGAATGGAATAATTGTACATCATGCACAACCGTAGAAATATAAAGTTGTACCCCATTTGTGTACAATGAATCAAAAGGATGTCTGTAAAAATTTTAAAAAGTCAATAAATAAATATTGTCTCATTTTCAGTGTTTTTGGATTGCCTTCTACTTACGTTAACACTAGGGTTATTCTTCTCTTTCCTACATTACTAGCAACTTGAGGTCAAGGACCTTATTATCTGTGTCTCCTTGAGTTTTTCCCATTCCAGTCTTCATTAAGTGAGTCAAAATGGAACCTCCCTTTGCAGCATTATCCCTTGTCTCATGTCAAGATATTTAAACAGATTTACACAGAACTTTACCATCTGGAAGCTTTGAATGATACACTGTTTTTTAAAATAATTAAACTAAGAGGTTTATTATGTCTAGTTCAGGGCTTTTTATCATGATGGTTGTACCTTCTTTGCGTCCAAAGTTACCTGGGAAAGGCAAGCCCAGTGCCAGTTCACAGCAGTTAATGAATTTTTATTACCCTTCTATAGGCGTGATTCTCAGACAGACCAGGTAATGTGATGGCGCAGGCTGTCTTACAGGACTATAGCAGATCAGGTATACATAGATCACAAAATCCCTTCTCCCCAGTGTGCAGCAAAAGTGCAAGTTTTGGTGTCTATCTTTCCAGAGTCATATATTCTTTATGACATTTAGGTCAAATTCCTGGAGATAATCTTACTATTTATTTTCTTTGAGCCAAAATCTAGCTCTTGAAAATCTCAAGGTACCAAACTTTGACAGATAAAAAGGGGATCTGGGTTCCTCCCAAAATTATACAATTACTATATTTAAGGAATTAATGGAGCTGGTTGGTTCTAAAGCAGTTACTGTGTTTATGCTATTTAAAAAAAAGAACCCCTCTATAAATGCTTGGTCATTGCACCTCTTTATTCTGATGCTTAGTCTGCATGATTGGGGTTCCAGGAGCAAAATTCTGAAATTTTTCTTTTTTCCTAAATATTGTACTTCATTATGCTAAATTTTAATATCCATAAACCTAATAAATAGTTATTAAGGCTTGTCAATTCCCTATTTTATTATAGCTCTTACTCTGACCCCATCAAGAATCAGGAGCCTGATTGATAAACTGTGCACCTTGAATAATGAAGGTGACTGACAAGCCCATTAATCATCATTTCTTAATTTTTTGTGTATATAAAGATCACTTGGAGATCTGGTTAAAATGTAAATTCAGTGTATTATGTCTGTGTTGTGGCTTGAGGTTCTGAATTTCTAACAAGGTCTGAAGTGATGCCAATGAAACTGGCCCAAGGGTCACAACAGCAGCAAAGTTCTCAATATACGAGTTTGTGATTGGAAGATTGCTTATTTTTTTTGTAATAAAACCCTGCTGTTTTAGGCTGAGGCAGAGAACAAGAGTCTCAGCATCATAATCCCCAGCTGCCCAGTCTACTTCCAGCTCTGATCTGGGCCCCTTGGCCTTGGAGCTGTCTCTGGGTTTTGTGTACATTGTCCTTTCTGTGTTTTAGCCCTCCCTCTGTCTGTCTGCTGTGGCCTCAGCTATCGCGAATCCTGCCGCAGTGAGACGCGACACGTAGGCTGGTCAGAAGCTTTATTCACACGATGGCCATCTCGTTACAGGATCTTTCTTCTTCCTCCCCCCAACAGGGAAGTAGTGTGGTATATATATGCAGGAGCAACCAATCAGGGAGCTGTCCACGAGGTTAGCACGTGGACTGCAAGCTGCACGGAACCCAGGCACTCAGTAATCACGCACTGAGCATGCAGAAGTCTTGGCCAATGGCGAGGACTTCCGCATTAGCCTGGGGCCCCGGGCACCCTGACAGGCCAGCATGGTGGGCGAGACGTGAGGAGAGGGTCTGGGCCCGCCCACCTCCTCACGTGGCCTCGGGGCGGCCCGACACGGACATCCTGTGGGCAAACCCACCCACCCTCCAGAAGGTCGGGGGCGGGAGCTGTCCACGTCAGCATGGCCCCAGAAGGTGCTTTCCAAGGCCCGCTGTGGCTGTGCAGCAGCTGTCTCCTCCAGCCGCTATGCCGCCGCCTCTTCATGTCCTGCGCAGCGGGGTCGGGCCGGAGGCACCTCCATGGAAGGGGCCAGATGCGCGCCTTCGTTCCGGGGCCCCAGTGTTGGGCCCGGAGGCACCTCACTCGGAGAGGCCTGACGCGCACCTCCGCTCCGGGGCACGGGGGTTGCCAGCCGCCCGGAGTACCCCACCTGCCCCGGCCCGTGGGCACCCCGACAGCTCCCCCTTTTTTTGTTTTTTTATTTTTTTATGGCGAGAGTCCGTGCCTGTCTTAGGTGGAGGGGTCGGCTCATATCCTTACCCATCATCAAAGACTGTAGAGCATGCTACAGCTTCTGTCTTAGGTTGGTATATGGTCACTGCCTTCATTACCCATCTTTGACTACCGGTTCAGTTTGCTAAGCCACATAGAGGGTGCGTTGCCAGCCTTCAAGGCATGGGGATCACAGCAATGGAGGACAACAACCATGGCCAGGCTCGAACAATGGCCCATAGATTTACGTCAACTGGAATCCATGGTAGGGGGTGAGCCATCACCAGGGACAGAGTTACCTCCAGTAGAAGAGTCAGGACAATCATCGTGTGCAGGTTCATCAGGGGGCGCTGCAGCTATGCGAGTAAACCACTCAGGTACCCACACTGGAACTTGTTGATCCTGTGGAAAGACACAAACAGACCCTCAGGCCCAACGTAAAACGGGGTCTGGACCTTTCCAGCATCCTGTCAGGATGTCCTTCCATGGCACATACTGTTTAGGGGCCTGATTAGGAGAACAGTGACGGTCAGCAGCTGAGCGTCCACCATTGTCCAAAGTTAAAAAATTTAAAATAAAAAGGATAAGGTTTATTTTATCCTTGGGGGATCGAAAGGATGCCCCAATTCCCCCTTTTTGTTTTTGAAGATAATTTTTGAGCATGAGATGAGTTCTTTCAATAATACCTTGCCCTTGAGGATTGTAGGGAATACCTGTAATTAATTGGATATTAAAGGTTTTTGCAAATTGTTGAAAACTCTTAGAAGTATATGCTGGGCCATTATCAGTTTTTATGGTTTTTGGAATGCCCCAAGTAGCAAAAGTTTGTAAGCAATATTGTATAACATTTTTTACCTTTTCTCCAGTCTGAGGAGAGGCCATAATGACTCCAGAACAAGTATCAACAGAAACATGAACATACTTAAGGTTTCCAAATTCTGAAATATGAGTAACATCCATTTGCCATATATGATTGGGTAATAGACAGTGAGGGTTGACTCCAAATGACCGAACAGGAATAAGTGGTGCGCAATGCTGGCAATTTTTAACTATCTGTCGAGCAAGCATTTTGGAAATTTGGAATTTTCTGTTTAAGGTGGTAGAGTTAACATGAAATTTATCATGAAAGGCTTGTGCTTGTTCTTTAACAGAGAAAATGAAGTTGGTATGAGTTGCTTGGTCTGCTAATTTATTGCCTTTGGCTAAAGGTCCTGGGAGGTTAGTATGAGCTCTGATATGTCCCACATAAAAGGGATGATAATGTTTAAGAATTAACTTTTGTAAACTAGTAAAATAAGGTGCAATGGTAGAAGTTGGAAAAATGTAAGGTACTGTTTCTAAAATTGACAATGAATTTACAACATAATTACTATCTGTAAGTAAATTAAAAGGCACACTGTCTAATAGTTCAAAGGTCAAAATTTCAGCAGCCAATCAGTAACCTGAGCAGAGGAGGCTTGGATCACAGTAGTATGAACTTTATCATTTATAATGACAGATCCGACTCCGGTTTTAGACCCGTCAGTGAAAACTGTTAGACACCTTTTTAAAGGGGTAGTTCTAGTTACTTTAGGAAAAATAATGGAAGTATTTTTACAAAATTGAATCCATGAGTGTTTAGGATAATGATTATCAAATCTAGCAGTGGTAGCACAGTTAATTATTGCCCAATCTGAATTGTTATTAATTAACCATTGTAATTGGTCTACAGTATAAGGTGTGATGATAGTATCAGGATGAATACCAAAGGTAGAAATGCATGTGTCTATACCTTTAAATATAAGCTGGAACACTGCTGTAGGATAGGGCTGTAACATTTTTGATGGAGAACTTGCCAAATGAATACTTTGTAATGGGCCATTTTGCCATATGATACCTGAGGGACTATGGCTTTCTGGGAGGATAATTAGGTACAAGGGTTGTTTAGGATCACAGTGAACTGCTTGACAGGATTCTAGTCGTTGTTGGACTAATAAGATAGCTTGTCCAGCCTCTAGAGTTAAAACTCTTTTTGAATTTAAATCTGGATCACCCTTGAGAATGTCAAATAGAGGTTTTAATTCTCCTGTAGAGAGTTTTAAATAAGGTCTGATCCAATTAATGTCTCCTAACAATTTTTGGAAATCGTTTAGGGTCTGTAAATGACCTACTCTAATAGTAAGTTTTAGAGGCTGAACTGTAGTAGCAGACAGTTTAGTTCCTAGATAATTTTGTAGTTTCCCTGTCTGTAATTTTTCTGGAGCTATAGTAAGTCCCCAGGTCATTAATTCTTTAGTCATAAATGTTAGAGCTTCTTCTAATATTGCTTTGTTTTGATGGCATAGGAGAATATCATCCATATAATGATAAACTAGTAATTCTTTATATTTTTGATGGGTGGGGTGTAGAGCTTTGTCTATGTAAATTTGACATAAAGTAGGGCTATTGGTCATACCTTGAGGTAATATTGTCCATTCAAACCTTTGATCCGGTTGGGAGTGATTAATAGCAGGTAAAGTAAAAGCAAATCTCCAGCAATCAGTTTTATGTAATGGTATAGAGAAGAAGCAGTCTTTTAAATCCACTATGATAGTAGGCCAATTTCTAGGCAGGGCAGAGACCAAAGGTAGACCACTTTGAATAGGACCCATAGGATACATTTGGTTATTAACAGCTCTAAGGTCATGTAACAATCTCCATTTGCCTGATTTCTTTTTAATGACGAATATGGGGGTATTTCAAGGAGAAGTAGAAGGTTGTAAATGTCCTGCATTAACTTGCTCTTGTACTAAATTATGAGCAGCCTCTGATTTCTCTTTGGTTAGGGGCCACTGAGGGATCCAGTGAGGCTTATCATCTTTCCAAGAGATGGGAATAACATCATCTACAGAGGCCCCTACGAAAAACCCAATCCCTTGGTGTTAACTTTTGGGTTAGGGAGTGGGACAGGTTGTGTCGGACCTTGTTGCCTTTTTCCTAATCCTAGGTTTTCATTATATCCCTTGGCTTATATCTTGGCTTTTACAGGAGTACCTTGATATATTTTGTCAGTAGTAAGTTTTACATCCATCTACTGCAAAATGTCCCTTCCCCATAAGGAGACGGGTAAGTTGCAAACATACGGATGGGAAACTCCAGTATGTCCCTCTTTATCTTTCCACTGTAAAGTGGCAGTGCTTTGATCAGGACTGGAAGCTATACCTAACCCTCTAAGTGTTTGGTTGGCTTTAATGAGCGGCCAACTTTTAGGCCAATCAGTAAATTTTATAATGCTCCTGTCAGCTCCTGTATCTAAAAGTCCCTGAAACTCCAATCCTCTTACTGTGAGGTTCATTATGGGTCTATCATTTAAATTCATAGTGAAACAAGCAAGGGGATCTCCTGTAGAACCGAAGCCTTGGATTCCTCTCTGTCTTCCCTTGCTAGGCCAAGCATCACGATTACTTGGTAAGATGAGCATTTGAGCGATGTGGTCCCCTGGAGAGATAACTGTAATACCTTTAGGAGAGGAAACTAATAATTTAACAGCGCCCATATAATCAGGATCTATGACTCCAGGGTGATAATGAGACCCTTTAAAGTAGTGGAGCTTCTTCCCAATAATAACCCCACTGAATTTTTTGGTATAGAACCATTCCAATCTGAATCTATTGTTTGTACTCCCATTTCAGGAGTTAGGACCAGTCTGAAGACGGTGCAGATGTACAATCCTGCACTTCCTGTTGTTGCCCTTCGTGCCTCCCCTCCGAGGTTGGCGGATACCATATTCGTGGTACGTGTTGAATCACCCCGTACATTTGTTGCAGGCCTCGGGGAGGGCCTGGTTTCCCATTTTTTGATAACCTAGGATTAGGACCTAAGAAGTTTCCTTCCTTATCTCTGACTGATTTACACACACTGGACCAATGGTAACCTTTTTTACACCGAGGACAGAGACCGGGCTCCCTATTTGTATTAGATTTTGGATTTGGGCAGTTGGCCCTTCTATGTCCCATTTGGCCACAGGAAAAGCATGCACCTGGGTGTACTTTAGATTGGGGTGTGCTACCTAACCCTTGTAATATAGCTGAGGCTAAAACTTGACCTTGTATAACTGAATCATTAATGTCTCTACAAACTTTTAAGTAAGCAGATAGATCTTTATTCTTCCAAGGCCTAATTGCCTCCTTACACCATTTATTGGCTTGTTCATATGCTAATTGTTTGACTAAAGGCATTACTTGTTCAGCATCTCCAAAAATATGAGAAGCAGTTTGAATTAGGTGATCCACAAAATCTGCATAAGGCTCATTGGACCCCTGTATTACTTTTGACAACTGACCTTGTAAATCCCCAGAGCCTTGTAAGGTTTTCCAAGCCTTGGTTGCAGCAGCTGCAATCTGTTGATAAACTGCTGGAGGGTATTGAATTTGTGCTTGTGTATATCATAATTATTTTGTCCCATTAGCATATCCACATTCCAAACAGGATTGCCTGCAGCTGCATTTCGCCTGGCAGTATCTACACAAACCTCTTGCCAAGCTGTTTTCCACATCAAATACTGACCACCTGAGAGAGTAGCTCTGGCTAGGTTTTCCCAATCATGGGGTACTAAATTAAGTCCCGAAATAGTCTCTACAAGTGATACAGTAAATGCAGCCTGTGGACCATAAGTACTGACTGCCTCTTTTAATTGTTTAACTAATTTAAAATCTAAGACTTGATGATATCTTTGTTGAGTTTGTGAGTCCTCAAAAACAGGAAAATAAGAAGTGCCAGGGTCTCCTAAATCCCTCCACCCTTGGGGGCTACTATTCCGAGCACCGGGACAAAAGGCACTGGAACATGCATAACAGTTTGAATTGTAAGCAGGAGGTGGTGCTGTAGGCATAAGAGGTCCCTTAATGCATAGTTTTTCCACCCTGTGCTCTAGTTCCTCATCTGAAAGTTCCTCTTCAGAGTCCCTGCATGAGTCATCAGTTGTACGGAAGCGGGATCGCTGTTCTTTCACTTCCTCTGAGATCCTATTTCCCTCATTCAGAGGAGACTTAAATCTTTCTTTGGGTGATGTCAAACATCTTTTAACAAGAGCCCATATAGCTATAATGCCAGTAGGCAAGGCAGCTCTTTCATTGGCCTTCTGTAAATCTTTACCTAAATGCTTCCATTGTGGGACATTCAATAACCCCTCATCTAAAAACCAAGGGACCTTGCTTTCCACTATCCTTAAAAACCTTCTTGCTGAAGAGGTCTTTAAGGGTGTCCCATTAGTTCTCAATAAAGCCCTTAAAGGACTTTCCATACGAATTCTAGACATCTCAGAGCCCATAGCTTATATAGTTAATGGCTACTTTCCGCATACCTAGTTTCACTTTTACTGGACCGCCTTTCACTTAGTCCCTTTGCACTTTTGCTGGACCGCCTTTCACTTAGTCCCTTTGCATTTTTACTGAACCGCCTTTCGCTTAGTCCCTTATTAATTAACTTTTAAGTACTTACCTTGATGTATGTTCGTTTTCCCAGGTTTCGGCACCACCTATCGTGAATCCCTGCCCACAGCGAGACGCGACACGTAGCTGGTCAGAAGCTTTATTCACAAGATGGCCATCTCGTTACAGGATCTTCTTCTTCCTACCCCCAACAGGGAAGTAGTGCAGTATATATATGCAGCAACAACCAATCAGAAAGCTGTCCACGAGGTTAGCACGTGGACTGCAAGCTGCACGGAGCCCAGGCACTCAGTGATCACGCACTGAGCATGCAGAAGTCTTGGCCAATGGCGAGGACTTCCACATTAGCCTGGGGCCCCGGGCACCCTGACAGGCCAGCATGGTGGGCGAGACGTGAGGAGGGGCTCTGGGCCGGCCCACCTTCTCACGTGGCCTCGGGCCGGCCCCGACACGGACATCCTGTCTGTGGGCAAACCCACCCACCCTCTGGAAGGTTGGGGGGCAGGAGCTGTCCATGTCAGCATGGCTCCAGTGGGTGCTTTACAAGGCCCCGCTGTAGCTGTGCAGCAGCTGTCTCCTCCAGCCGCTATGCTGCGCCTCTTCATCTCCTGCGCGGCGGGCAGAACGGAGGTGCCAGGGTCAGGCCCGGAGGCTGGACGTGGGCCTCCACTCCGGGGTGCGGGGGTCGCCAGCCACCCAGAGCGCGCCGCCCACGCCGGCCAGTGGGCACCCCGACACTCAGCAATGTTTCTTGAAAGTTAGCAGTAATTAGGGGGAACAAAAGATACTGGGATGCTTGTCAAAAAGCACATTCCATTGACCATTCTGGGGCATAAAATCTGTAGGTGATACTATGCAAACTGAGGCACATGCTTTGAAATACCCACACTGAAATTAAGAACCACCGACATATTACTTTCCTTGCAAGATATGATCACGATAGGTGTGTTTCTTTGCTATTTACCTAAATTTAATTCTACATCCTATTCTTATCTATGAAGAATCCCACCCAAGGATGCCTATATATTCTTGGGCACCAGGTTCAATCTTAAGTTCTGACCGGATACGCTTTCAGGGTGTTGTCTTTTCTACTACCCAAGTTGTGTTTGTTTCACTTTCTGTCTGTTTCTTTTCCTCAGTTATCTTTCTGCATTCTGTGTTCCATTCATATTTACCGTAGTATTAAAAGTAAACCCTGAAGAGTTACTGTTAGTTTTACTGTGGATGTGATTACCTGAAGCCAAATAAAGCAATTCAATATACATTTTATATTCACATATATATGCATGGTATGGACCAGGTTGCTTTGGGATGGAAATATATCAGGACAGGGAGCCAACTCTTAAAGGGTATATAATTCATCTAGTTTTTAACAGCAACTTGTTAGAAGCATTTTATCAGATAGTCAAAACTTAAGAGATGCTACCCAAACTTAGTGCACATATATTTACTTCTGCCTGAAATTCTTTTGGAACAGCCATCTGTATTAATTTCTTATTGCTGTTATACTCAATTGCAAAAAAATTAATGGCTCAAAGTCTTAGTGGGCTAAAATTGAAGTTCTTTTTTGGTCTACTCTCTTTCTGGAGGTGCTAAGGGAGAACCAATGCTTGCCTTTGGAGGTCGCTGCCACTCCTTGGCTCTCAGGCCCCTGGTGATGGCATCCGTCTCACTACTGCTTCCATAACTACATTTCTTTCTCTGCATTTGAACTCCTTGTTCCCTTTTTATAAGGATGATTTTGTCAAATTGAGTTCATCTGGCAAATCTAGGAAAAAATCCAAATCTCAGTATCCTTAATCAGATCAATTTAGTCCCTCTTCTGGGTAAGATACTGATTTCAAAGTTTCTAGAGGTTAGACCATGGGCATCTTGAGAGAAGTAAGGGTGCATTATTCAGTATACCTCAACATCCTTTCCCAGTGTGGTCCATTTGCTCCGGCTGGGGCCATTTCCCTACCCCATCTCTAGGTAGGATCTATAACTCAGACTGAGAAGTTAGAGGGCTCTTCTAAGATAGCTACCTTAATAAGTTCTGATGTGGGTCCATGACCAAAGCTAAGAAGTGTGATGACTTCTTATTACTTTTGTCAGAATGATTTTTTCAAAGACACTCTCTTTCTCCAGGGTTTTTGCTGTAGCTTTCCATCACTGCGACAGAATGCCTGAAAAAAATAAAGAAAGAAACTTGTAAGGAGGGAGGTTTCACCTTGGCTCATGATTTCAGAGCTTTCAGTTTATGGTTGCTGACCACTGTTGCCTTGGCCTTGGGGTGAGACAGCACATCATGGCAAGATCACATGGCAGAGGAGAACTTCCTATCTCACAGGGTCTGGGAAGTAAAACTAGACAACAGGGAGTACTGTCCCCATAGCACCTCCAAGGGTATCCCCCCTCCCACTGACCCAACTGCTCTCCAGCAGGCTCTGTCTGCCAACGTTCGACCATCACACAATAATGCCAATACACCTTTGCGAGACACTTCCAAGTCATAGCAGATTTTAGGTTGGTAAGATATGACTCTGGATGACTTGGTAGCAATTCTGTCACCCCTATGGAAGACTCTTACCAAAAAGGAAATAAACACAGAGAAAAATGTTGGTGTCAGATGGAGAACAGGAAGAAAAAAATTCTGATGACATTTTTGGAGCTAAAAAAGGAAGCCAATGCCCTCGCTCTCCATTTTGTCTTCATCAAATTTGAGATGTTTTCAGTCACTTAACAATAAAGCAAACATATATGCATAGCATAGTTTTGGCAGTAATTAAAAAACTATAAATAAATAGAAGGAAGATGGGTAGTGTAGAGAGAGGGGGAGACGTGAGAGGGAGAAGGGGAGGGAAGGGGAAGTACTGAGGAATGAAGTGGAGCAAATTATATTCCGGGCAGATATCACTATGTCAAAATGAACCCCAGGACTGTGTATAACTTAATGCTCCAATACAAACATTAAAAATGATAACTGTATGTAAAAATAAAGCATACCCTGAGAATACAGTTGTGGTGGATTGTCTTAATCATGGATACAAGGGAAAAAAAGTTCAGACAAAGGTTTGCATCAAAGGATGAAATACAAGCCATGCTGTACCCAAGATAATTAGCACTATACCAGGACAAATGATTCTGAACATTGAACATTTTGAGCATAACCCTGACTATTTGACTATTGTCTTTTGGGCTGGCCTTTGTGCTGCAGAGCTGTGAATCTGGTTTAGGTAGATGCATTGAGTTGCCAACTAGATGAGGCTTGTATGTGTCACTAAATGTTGTGAATAGGCTGCTGTAAGATCAAATTAAGTGAAAAATGCTGAAGTAGGTTAAGGCATATTTTAAAAAGGAAAACAATTCAACTAAGACAGGGAGATCGAGTCAACTACATGACTAAATTTATTGTAAAGCCTTTAGTGAGTTAACTGGAGTGATTGGTATAAATGAAAATAATCCTAAAGTTTTTTATCCTGTTCTTATTAGGACTTCTGAAGGTGAGATAGGTTTTTTTAATGGTCACTTATTTTTCCTTCCTACTTTATGAAAGGAGCTCTAACAAGCAGATGGTCCAGCCCTGGCTCTGTCTGCACAGTTCTGAGTGCCTTCCACATGCTGGGATGCCCTGGATTTCAGAGGAGATTCCCAGCTATGCGAAGGAGATGCCAACAGTGCAGATCTAACTCAGAACAGCAGGTTGTATGGCACAGAGGTTGGGATATTCACCAAGATTAGAAAACTTCAGAAAGTGTTGCTCATGAAAATCTGAACTGACCTTTAATTAAAGCTGTAAGGAAAGAAACTTTCTTTTTTTTTCAAAGCTGCTGTGAATGGATGACAGATGCAAGATTTATTTAATCAGAAAAACATATTTTCTTTCCTAGGGATGTAATAAATTGTTTCGTTATGTGGAAGAAAAAATGCAACATCTCTGTGCCGAGTTGCTTATTTCTAAGTCCTTTTCATTTCCTGAATGATGAGAAATATTTATTTTTCGCAATTTTAATCAGATATTTAAATACCAGCATCATCTGGAGCATATGGATAGCTTAATGTAATGTGTTTCATTTTTGGATATGCCAGGAAAAAATATGTGTTTCCTAGATTGACTTAACAAGGACATAACAAAATGACAATGTAATTCAAATTGTTCACGAAAAGCTGGTCCTTTGGCATTTCCCAAAGTATTATGGAATACTAGAGAACCTAAAACGGGAAAGCAAACAGACATGAAACTCCTTTAACAAAGCACATTAGAAAATACATAATCTGAAAAGAGCCCTAGTGACATGCTTTGTCCCAAGTGAATAAGCACAGTAAATTTACCAGTGATAAGATTAGGCTTTATGTAACAATTCAGGCCCTAGCCCTGCCATTTGAATTCAATATCATGTATTGCTCTCAGTAGTAAAGTTGATTATGTGTTTAATAAGACTTTTAAGGTACTCTTCTACCAACCACTCCATGGCATTTCTGGTTGACTCCTTTAGAAAGTCTGTGTCCTAATGAAAAATAAAAGAGGCAATATTTCAGGAGCCGATTTCATTGTTAAATGCCGCCTAGAAATAGGACAAGGGAGAGAAAGCACAAAAAAGGCAATTATAATAGTAAAGTGTGACCCAAAGCAATGTGCAGAGGATGCACCCCTGGTACTGATTTATGTCAACATGACCCCCATTCATGACAGTGACGTCCATTCCCAGGATTACAATCAGGCATTGCAGCAACAAAATGGTGAAGCAGATCTCCAGGTTCATTGTCAAAACCATAAGGTTCACACCTTGGCCCCATCTGTTCTCATTAGAATCTTTGTCACTGGAATGAGGCCCCTGAATGTTAATAGCGAGTGACATCCAGGAAAGCTTGCCGTCTGCAGTGCTGCCCTAACCTTTTCAATACTCTATATTCGATTGGCTCCCCAATCCACCCTGATTTCTCACCTGAAGTGGAGGTTGTAGAAGGTGATAACAGAGGCAGCCATCCAATCAAACTGCAGAACCTTGAAAAGGTCAAGCACATATAGAGCTGCCTTTCTGAGGACATATCAGAGAAATGAAATAAAAACCCTCTTCTTATCTGAGATTTCCTAATATCACTCTTGGACTATAACAATTCCAATAACAGGAGTTAAAAACGGAAACAACTAGTCCATTTCCACGAGAAGTCAAATTCTGACTAGGAAATGATTTTTCTCATTTATATTTTGTCTTTCTAAACAATTTTAGGCAGGATATCATGTGCATACCAAAATTATACAAACAATGTAAACAGCATTTACGAGAAGGCAGGTGTGGGAATTTGATTAGCATGAATTCCAATCCTAGTTCTATCATTGATTAGTCCACTAATTTTGGTCAGGGAATTTAGCATTTCTCAACCTCAATATTCTAATCATTAAAATATAAGATTAATATGTTTCCAAAAGCACTGTTTTTGAGATGAGATGAAATAACATATTTATCTATTACATAAAGTCAATGGTGGAAAACAGTAATAGCAGAAACAGCAGCAGTGTAGTGTCCAGTGGACACTGCCCAGCTCAGTGTCCTCAGAAGGCTGGTTGCACTCTCTGTCTTTGCTGTAGGCTGCGACACTCTCATCTTTCTGCTGCTCCTTCCCTCCTGTGCACATCAGCTCTTCTTTCTACATTTTCCCTGTTTTGGCATCTTGGGGCCTGGCTGACCTGGAGAAGAGAAGGTTCCCAGAGATAGTCTATCTGCCGCCTGGGCAGAGTCTTTCATATGCAAGCCACCAGTCCAGCGCCCACCTCTAGCCACCTCCTTCCTGGGCTCACACATCTGGGTCCCTACCCCTGCCCTACCCAGGGAGGTCAGGGACCAGATAACTGGAGGTAACCCCTGTGCCCTGAACCCACCCAAATCATCCAACTAGCCTCTCCTCAGCCTCCCTACCATGTCTCACCCCTTCCTTCCCATGGGAAGCACAGCAAAGGCTCTTGCCGAAGGGTTCCCCTTTTCCCTCTGCCTCCTGACAACCCCGGTGCTTTCCCTCCTCTAGGGAGCTGTGAGTGACACTCTTCCCTGTCAGTCAGTCCTCTCCTGCTGTTCTTGCCATAACCTGAATGAGCAAGAAACACTCTTTAAAACAGCC
>JAJEJO010051390.1:3637-19120 GCA_020662805.1 Glaucomys volans
TTTGTTTGTTTGTTTGTTTGTTTCGTTACTGAGGATTGAACCCAGGGACGCTTAACCACTGAACCACATCCCCAACCCTTTTTTTTTTTTTTTTTTTGGTTTTGGGGGTTGTACCCGGGGCCTTGTGCTTTGAAGGTAAAGACTCCACCAACTGAACTTTTTCCCCAGCCCTTCCCTTTTTTTTTTTTTATTTTGGGATAGGGTCTCATTAAGTTGCTTAGGGTATCATGAAGTTGCTAAGGCTGACCTTCACCTTGGCAATCCCTCCCACCTTAGCCTCCCAAGCCTCTGGCATTATAGTTGTTCACCTAGCAGGCCTGGATACCCAAGACTTAGTTTTGTTTTTTAAGCATTGTTTTAGATGTTGATGGACCTTTATTTTATTCATTTATTTATATGTGGTGCTGAGAATTGAACCCAGTGCCTCACATATGCTAGGCAAGTACTCTACCACTGAGCCACATCCCCAGCCCTAAGACTAAGTTTTTATAGTTAGTTGGTAGAACCAGAATTGAGCCCCAGAAGTGAGACTTCTTCTAAGACCTTTCTCAACCTTTGCACTCTATTGCTTTTCTATGATGATGCTGTGAAGGCAGTGCATCCTGAGGTCTAACCTAACACATGTGTAAAACTCATGTGTAGATGGCATACAGTTGCCCCCTTTATAGTTGTGTCATGAAGCCCATTCCTCCCAGGTGGCCCCTTCATCTTCCTTTACCCAGAGTTGGCTTACCCCACCCCACCCCACCCCAGCTTTCCTGTGTGTGCAGATGATACACGTACATGTGTAAGAACACTGTTGCTGGGGTTGCTCCTTATCCCTGCCCTGAAGTCTTGGCCTCCATTCTTAGCTCTTACAACCCAGAAGCCCCTGGCCCTGGAGCTGTTGCTCCTGCGAGACATAGATGAGACTTAGGTCTGACCTTCTCATGCTTCATGTTCAGGATTTCAGTCCAGGGTCCCCATTCCAGTCTGTGCTTACTGGTTTGGCCATCAGCCTCTTCCCAGAGGTGATGGGGTAGTGGGTTTAGGGGGAGAAGTGTCCTCCCCAGTAGGCATTGGAAGGGCCTGGCTTCTGGGGTTCTCCACTCAGACCCTCCCCTTCCTCAGGATCATCTTCTCCACGCCCCTGGCCATCATCGCCTACTTCCTCATCTGGTTTGTGCCTGACTTCCAACAGGGCCAAGAGCTTTGGTACCTGCTTTTCTATTGCCTCTTTGAGACACTAGTTACGGTGAGTGTGCCCCTGGGTATCTCTGGGGACGGGGGTGAGGGCAGTCCCTAGGGTTTCCACATCTGTCCATCTGTCTGACTGGCCAAGGGCTTCTCTTTCATGCCAGTGTTTCCACGTTCCCTATTCAGCCCTCACCATGTTCATCAGCACCGAGCAGAGTGAGCGGGACTCTGCCACTGCCTATCGTAAGTGTCTCCTCAGCCCACCTGACCCTACACATGGAGGGTCTGCACTCCCAGACCCTTCCTTGCAGGTCCAGCTTTTTGCTCTGCCTTGGGCATGAATGTGAAGCCATCTTTTTTGTTTGTCTGGTTTTTGTGGTGCTGGGGATTGAACCCAGGGTGTGATACATGCTAAGTAGGTACAATAACACTGAGCTACATCCCCACCCCATGAAACCATTTTACAAACAATTCAATCCCCTTATTGCTCAGTTGAGACCCAGAAAGATGAAAGGACTAACCTGAGGTCACACAGAGCAGACCATGAGTATAGGCCAAGGTGCCATCTGCCCTGCCCCTTGGATCCACCATACCTGTATCTAGATCTCCCATCCATCTGATCTTCCTCTCTGGACCCACAAGCCATGAAGCTTCTCCAAAAGACTCTTTTCACTGCCCAGGGATGACTGTGGAGGTGCTTGGCACAGTGCTGGGCACAGCGATCCAGGGGCAAATTGTGGGCCAAGCAAACGCACCTTGTCTCCAGGACCACAATGGCTCTGCAGTGGCTTCAGAAAGTGCCAATCGCACGTACAGCACCACCTCACTCAAAGAAACGGTGAGGCCCCTGTCATGGCAGGGATTTGGGAAGATGGGGGACAATGAGCTGCTTTGTAGTCATCCCCAAAGTAGTAATAATAGCTAGTATTTATTAATTGTGGGGCATTTGATATACATAATTATGAATACACCCAAAATGCTGATAAGGAAGTTGAAGCTTAGAGAGGCTGAAGAATTTGCCCAGGTTATAAAACTGGTGATTGCAGAGATTTGGGGAGATTTGAACTGTGGGCTCTCAATTTTCTTTGCCCACGGCCTAACTTCGTACATTTTGTACATTTGAACTTTGCCCATCCATAGAGAGCAACAGCAGACCCAGGATGCTTCTCCTGTTTCACAGATGGAGACAGTGAGGCACCCAGAGGAAAAGGGACTGGCCCAAGATCGTTGAATGGGGCTGCTGGGATGAGATTAGACTGACAGTCTCTGTATGTCATCTTCACCCCTTTATAGCAAAATGCATACCTGCTGGCAGCAGGGGTCATTGCCTCCATCTATGTCATCTGTGCTGTCATCCTGACCCTGGGCGTGCGGGAGCAGAGAGGTGAGAGGGGCCCAGCTGGGAAGAGGTGCAGGCCCCAGCCCAGAATGGCTGTGTCTTTCTGGCTGGTCCTCAGGCTTTGGGAGGGTCCTCTGCTTCCTCCTTATTGTCCCCTCTGGTCCCCAGAACCCTATGAGACCCAGCAGACTGAGCCCGTGTCCTTTTTCCGGGGCCTCCGCCAGGTCATGAGCCATGGCCCCTATGTCAAGCTCATTGCTGGCTTCCTCTTCACCTCCCTGGCTTTCATGGTGAGTGGGATCCTGATGTGCTTAGCCTGAGAGTGGGGCATGGTGGGAGTGGGGTTGGAGAGGATTTAGGATGTGATGAAGCTGATGGACAGATAGAATGAAGAGGGCATGAGCAGAGGTCTGTGGGGCATGGGGAATATCATGGGGAGGTTCAGCCCCATCATCACTTTCTTCCTTGTGTTTCCTTCCACTGCCCTGCTCTGTTCCTCAGCTGGTGGAGGGGAATTTTGCCTTGTTTTGCACCTACACCTTGGGCTTCCGAAATGAATTCCAGAACCTACTCCTGGCCATCATGGTGAGTGTGGGGCTCAAGGGGGGGCAGGCAACCTGGGCTTACATGGCTTAGGCTGTGTGGGATAGTTCTTTGGATAGTCAGAAGATCTTCCCAGACTGGCTCATGATCAGAAAGGGGTGAGGGAAGCTTCTCAGAATATTCATTTGGAACTGACCTGCAGTTGTTTGGGCAGGATTGTGAAAGGAGGAGTTTAGGGTTGGATGGTTAGAGAGCATAGCAAAAGCAAAGGTGTGGAGGCCAAGAACTCTGTAACTTTGTGCTCAGAGGTGTGAGAAGGCAGAAGGACCTCCCTCAGCTCCCCAGGAGTTGTTAGGCATGCTGTTCACTTCCTCACCACCTTGATGATGACATCTGGCTGCTCTTGGGCAGGGATGGGAATGCCTTTAGGTACCTGGGAAGGGCAGGAGGGATTCCATGGTTCTAAACTGCCTCCCTCACCCACTTTGTCTGTCCACAGCTTTCTGCCACATTTACCATTCCTATCTGGCAGTGGTTCCTAACCCGATTTGGCAAGAAGACGGCTGTTTATGTTGGGATCTCAGTGAGTGAGGCTTTAGGGATAGGGCCTGGATTGAGTTGGGGGTTGCTGGTGGGGGCCTCCCAGCTGACTCATCTTCCCATATTACCTCCCCTAGTCAGCAGTGCCATTTCTCATCTTGGTGGCCCTTATGGAGAGTAACCTAATCGTCACATACGTGGTGGCTATAGCAGCTGGCGTCAGTGTGGCAGCTGCCTTCCTATTACCCTGGTAGGTGTATTCAAGCTTAGCTGGGTCTGTTCCCCAGCCTTCCCATTCCAGTTCTGAAGTTCCGTGGGGAGAATTCTTTGGGGGCTTCTTCTCCTATAGACCATTCTATGGGTTCAAGTTGGGGTGGGGAGAATCTGTGCCTTAGAGTTGTACAGTTTGTGTACTGTGCAAGAGCACCTAGTCACATGGTGAGAAATGGAGCTAAAATCTAGCTTGCTCTCCATTTTCAAGGCCAAGCACCCAGACTGCCACTCCTTCATCTTGGGGGAAGGAACCTTATTCACATGAAGGTGCCATCCCCTCATGGAGCTCTGTAGTGCCACAAGCTTCTACAGGGCCACCTCTTCTTATTGACACAGGGGCTACACTGGCTAATGGGGGCCTGACAGCTAGTTGTTTGTGGGGTCCTCATAGTCCATCACCCCCTCTGCACAGGTCCATGTTGCCTGATGTCATCGACGACTTCCACCTGAAGCAGCCCCATTCCCACGGCACTGAGCCCATCTTCTTCTCCTTCTATGTTTTTTTCACCAAGTTTGCCTCTGGAGTCTCGCTGGGTATCTCCACCCTCAGTCTCGAGTGAGTGAAGTGGGAACCTGGGGTGGGGTGGGGCAGGATAGGACAGAGCAAAGCCAGACCCCCCAAAACTGCATCTTCACCAATCCCTTACCCTTTGGGTCTTGTAGTTTTGCCGGGTACAAGACGCGAGGTTGCTCACAGCCGGCACGTGTCAAGTTTACGCTGAAGATGTTGGTGACCATGGCTCCCATAGTCCTCATCCTGCTGGGCCTTTTGCTCTTCAAGCTGTATCCCATTGATGAGGAGAAGCGGCGGCAGAATAAGAAGGCCCTGCAGGCTCTGCGGTGAGAGCAGGAGAGGTGCCATCCAGTCTAATCTCCTGTGGCCAAATCCACACTTGATCTACACCTTTCCTCAACAGTTCCAGGACTTGGCTTTATGCCAGCACTGAGTGGCTTTACATTTATTTACTCAACTACTTCCCGGGTGTCTCCTGGGTGCCAGCTTTGCTCTAGTGAACAAACAAGGCCAAATCCTTGCCCTGGAGAAGCCTGTGTTTTAGGGGTGTTCATGATCTCCCATATCCTTCCAGCAATGTTTGGTGTCCTAGATTCTTATGATTCTCATTCTGCAGATGAAGAAACCAAGGCTTAACTAGGAAGAGTGAAGGGCCCAGTGACTAAGGGGTGGAGCTGGGCGTTGAGCCCCACAGGTGTCCTGACCACAGCCTGCACTCTTTGCTGCTCCTCTGGCATTCAGGACCTGGGGTGTGACCCAAGCTCAGAGGGTAGGATAGAGTGAGTCATTCTGCCTATCAACCAGCCAGGGCCAGAGCATAGCTCTGGGCTTGTGGTGCCCCATGTACAGCAAGAACAGCAAATAGAGGAACCAGCAGTTTCTGGGTTGAAAGAGGGAGTGAGCAAACTGTCTTGTGGTTTCCCTATGGGTTTTACTAGAGGCCCAAGATTCCTACAGAAGGAGGCAGGTGGCAGTGGGGGTAGGATAAGAAGGCTTCCTCCAACCTATCTCCCCTGGCTCACTCTTGCAGGGATGAAGCCAGCAGCTCAGGCTATTCTGACACGGACTCCACAGAGCTGGCCAGCATCCTCTAGGGCCTGCTGTGTTGCCCGCTAAAGTCACCATGGAGAGGGTGTGGGTCACCAGGTCACACGAGGACCAGGACCTGCTTGCCCACTCACTGA
Organism: Glaucomys volans; assembly: GCA_020662805.1. Lineage (NCBI taxonomy): Eukaryota > Metazoa > Chordata > Mammalia > Rodentia > Sciuridae > Glaucomys > Glaucomys volans. The sequence goes on from JAJEJO010051390.1 coordinate 9,207, forward strand.
ACAGCTGGTCTCCAGGTGCCAGGATGGAGACTGAAGACTGGAGAGTGAGCAGACCAGGACATCTGTACCCACCATGGGGCTGGCCATTCTACAGCCTCCTGCCTCCTCTCTGCCCTCCCACAGGGCTAAGCCCTGGGACTGCTACTGTGAATATGCCAAGGACTGATCGGGCCCAGCTCGGAACACTAATGTAGAGATGTTTTATACAGAGACTAATTAATAACTTAATGACCATGTACATAGCAATGTGTGTGTATGTATATGTCTGTGAGCTATTAATGTTATTAATTTTCATAAAAGTTGAAAAACTGAACTACCTGTTTCTGTTTGCATCCTTGACCACTCACTGAGCCCTTCTGTGTCAAGACTGATAGAGGGCACAGTAAGCCTCAAGTGCCACTGAGTGGGCAGAATAAGTCTGGAGCATGATGACAGCTTTGGCTAACACTTGCTGAACACCTGCCCAGTGGGGAGGCTTTGCACGCACTTCAGTGGTGTCTCATTTAACCCTCAAAACTGTGGCAGGTCAAGTCTGCCCCTGTTTTAAAAATAAAAGAACAGAGCTCCATCATAGAGGGGGATGTGGCTAGCAACACACAGCCAAGAACAATCTAACTGGAACTCTATTCCAGCTCTGTGTGACTCTAGGACCTTACCAGTACTCTTCACTCCTCTGTGTCTGATGACCACCAAGGGCTGGCAGACAGTTGGTTGGTCTGTGTGTGCCTGAGCCTCTGGGACTGGCTATGCTAGTGTAGACTGACTGGGGCCCTGACACATCCCTTGAGACCTGTCATTCTTTTCCCACATTGTTATTGCCAGAGTTGAAGCAGGGAGGATGGACCTGGCTGGGGCTGGGTGTCAGATGAGGAAGGGTCTTACTTCTGGTGGGGAGCAGGGGGATGGGAAAGGCCTAGTTGTAGCACTTGTCCCATTTCTGTGGTATGAATACTCATACCATAGCCAATTCAGGTTACCCATAGTTGTACCATCTTGCCGAATTTCTGAACATTTGCCAGTTGGCTTCTAAGAGCTATAGGAGTGCCCAGCACACCACTGTCTCTCACACACATAGGCCAAGTTCCAAAATGACAGGAAAGCAAAGCTGGCAGGACCAGAGGTGACCAATCCAACCTCATTATTTCATAAGCAAATGAAGCCCAGAAAGCAGAAGTGCTGAGACTCTTCAGACTTGGTTTTGTACCTTGAATGTGGGGCTCCATTGTTGCTGATGAAGTCGCTTTTATAAATTCCATGAAGGATTACTAACAGACACTGTTATGTGTTCACAAATATCAATTCAATTAGTCTCCACAACTTCCCCATGAGGAAGTTACTATTATTATGCTCATTTTACAGATAAGGAAACCCTGACACAAGGAAGTTAAGTAACTTGCTCAAGATCACCAGACAGTGGTAAGTGGATAAGTTGATACTTAAATCCAGGCTGATTGGCAGTAGGTCCTGTGACCTTATGCACTACTTAGGCTATTACATGAACTAACAGTTTGGCCCTTACCAATCTAGTTCCACTGCCTTTGTAGCTGCCCTCTCTGGTCAGAGGCTGCCTGGGCAAGACAGGAGCCTGGGGCTGGGTTGGCCTCTGTAGCTAGAATACTGAGGGACTCTGAGTATGTAGAGGTTCTCTCATACCACCACCTTCCTCCGCTCTATCAATAACCACCAAATCCTGTCTTTAAATATGAACTATTTCAGGGTTGGGATGTAGCTTAATGGAAGAGAGCTTTGCCTAGCATGTGCAAAGCCCTGGATACTATTCTCAGCACCAAACTACTACTACTACTTCTAATAATAATAAATTAAATAAATAATTTTCTACATCACACAAGCTACCTACGATTATTTCTCAGGTCTTCTCTCACCTGGACAGTTGTACCAGCATCCCAACTGGTTTTTGTCTTTGGATCTACCCACATTCCCTCTGCAAATTATCCTGAGTAGCTGAGTAGCTCTCCTGTGATGAAAGGGAATCTCCTTTGCTTTCAAGACAGAATCCAAGGGCCCTGCTGATGTCCTCAGCCCCACATCTAGATGGAGCCTTCTTCCTGCCTACCTGCCTGGCCCTGGGTATAATTCTGTCTCTGCTGGCAGACACTCCTCCAACATATCTTTTCCTCAGAAATCCTCTCTGAAGCGGTTCCTGCCCTCTGCCCCTTGGGCCAGCTCTGAGAGTCCAAGCCTCCCTCTTCATGGTCTCCCACAATGAGCCCAGGACCAGACATGACAGGGTGGGATGGGCATGTGGAGCTGAATGAAAGTGAGCTGACTAGAGAGGGCTTTATCTGGGAGCCAGACCAAATTCCTACTGACTCAATAGGATGCTTTTGTCTGGATCTCAGTTTCCCCAAATGTTCCATGGAAATTTAGGTTGAAAACCCTTCCTATCTTTCATGCCCACAGAAAATTCCTCTCCTATTTGAAGGTCCCTGATGAGTTCATGGGGGATGAGTTGTGCTGGGACAAATGGGGACAAGGAAAAGCAATCTGGAATCCTAGAAATCCCTTGGGTCATTGACTCCTCTAGGCCCCTCTGGATAGCTCATACGTACTCATCCTTTGGGAGAAATACCCTCTTGACTTCATCTGACTTGGATTCCGCAAACCACAGCTAAACCCTGTCTCTCTTCACTGTATCCAGGCTTTCAATCATGCCAACTATACTCCCATCATCACCTCTGCCGAGGAACAGGTGTGGATTTGGTGCCACCTACTGGAAGAAAGGTGCAAAGAAGGAATTCCAGATGTCAATGACCTGGAATATCATTCCATTGAGATTTACAAGAAGTCTATTTTATGTCATGCACCTGCTAGCCTCCAATAACAGTAGTGAATAATAATTATATTCTCTGTGTGGTTCAAGGACAAATAAATATGACAATTTCAGATGATAAAAAACACCATGAAAGAAATGAGGTGTGATGCGATAGAGGAACTGAGAAAATGGGGTATTGCTGGGTGTGGTGGCACACACCTGTAATCTCTGCCACTGGGGAGGGTAAGGCAGGAGGACTGCAAGTTTGAGACCAGCCTGGACAACTTAGACACTGTCTTGAAATTGAAAAATATAAGGGGGCAGGTGGTAGGGATGTAACTCACTTGTAAAGTGCCCCTGAGTTCAATTCCCAGTACTAAATAAAATAAGATAAAATAAAACAAAAATGTTGTCCTGACTTCTGTGTGGAAAATTCATTAGGAAGGGACAAAAATTGAGTGGAAGAGAATACTCCAAGCCTCTCCTAACAGTTGCTGTGAATTTTTTGGTGGCTCTGGAGGGAGTGGCACATATACTACATTACCACCCAAAAGCTTCCCATCCACAGAGTGGGGCCTAATAACCCTGACTCTTTCAAATCAGATGAGGTGTGTGTCAATATCACTTACGTATTAGGACTCCAGGGTCCTAATTATTAGTTTATTAAATAAAACATGGGGTGAACCCCTCCTGTGTGCCAGGCCCTGTTCTAACTGTGGGAGATACAGCAGAATCCTGACTTTATGGACTTTGTCCCTGCCTGGTAACACTGATTTTAACTGAGTGAATATCATGAATGTTCCCCAGAAGGGGAAGGAGCTATGAAAGTATGTAACAGAATCAGCTTAGGATCTCCTGGCCTGAAGCTCAGAGAAAGAGTAGGAATCTGCCAGGCAAAGAGAAGACAGGAGCAGGAGGGTCTTTCCGAGAGGAGGTCCAGCACGCATTTAAGCTCAGAGACCAGGGAGATGATAGTAGAGTCAAGGAATGGAAAAAAGGCCAGTGTGACTGAAGCATAAGATAGTGAGGAGGAGATACAAGATGAGGCTGAGAATGAAGACAGAAAAGGATGGGCACACATGGCTTTTGGTCCCTGTTACCATTTGGTCCTTATCCTAAGAGCAGAGGGAAGTAATTAATAGTTTCAGGTAGGAGAACCATGGTAGAGGAAGAGTTTAGAAAGACCATGTCAGCTGTTCCATGGGGAAAGGATTGAAGGAATAGAAACAGAGAGACTAATGAAGAGGCTGTTTATGTAATCTTCCAAAATGAACGCTTATGAAAATACTGCCTGGGGTGGTGGCAGCAGAGATTGAAAAGGAGGGCTGACTTGGCAGCTGGTTGTGCTAGATATAATTGAGAGAGAGGAAAAAAAAAAAGGAAGGAGGAGAATAACGAAGGTTATACCTAGATTTCTAATTTGGAAAACAATGAGTGGCACCTCTACTCAGTAATGCAGGAAGCAGGAGAAGCAGGCACAGAAGACAGACCAATTTATTTGCTACTTGTTTGTGTCATTTTCATATAACTCTGGAAGGAATCATATTTGGAAAGTCCACTATTAGGTACAGGATAAATACTACCATCATTCCACTGGTCAATATAAATTTATTAGCTAGCCAGGCGCGGTGGCGCACGCCTGTAATCCAAGCGACTTGGGAGGCTGAGTCAGGAGGATCGCGAGTTCAAAGCCAGCCTCAGCAACTTAGCGAGGCCCTAAGCAACTCAGTGAGACCCTGTCTCTAAATAAAATACAAAATAGGGCTGGGGATGTGGCTCAGTGGCCGAGTGTCTCTGAGTTCAATCCCTGGTTCCAAAAAAATAAAAAATAAAAAATAAAATAAATTGTATTAGTTGATGCCATTAGATAAGAAAAAATTTAAAAATAGGAATAGGTAAATTTATCTTTATTTGTCATTGATATGTTTGTGTTCCAAGAAAACTCAAATGAATCAACAGAAAAACTATAAACAACAAAACTCAGTACCTAAAAGGGGTATTGCTGGGGCTGGAGATGTAGCTCAGTTGGTCGAGTACTTGCCTTGCATGCACAAGGCCCTGGGTTCAATCCCCAGCACCACAAAAAAGAAAAAAAGGGGGTATTGCTGTGTGTGATGGTTTGTAATCCCAGCTAGTTAGGGGGCCAAGGCAGGAGGATCACAAGTTTGAGGTCAGCATGGGTAATTTTGCAGGCCCCTGTCTCAAAATTGAGAAATAAAAAGGGTTGGTGGTGTAAGTTCAGTGATAGAGTCCCTGGGTTCAATCCCCAGTACCGCCAAAAAAGAAAGAAAGAAGAGAAAATAGGGTATGAAATCAGTATACTCAAGGCCTTGGTTACAATGACTAAAGTAAAAAGAATAAAAATAAAATAAAATATAAAATCAATACACAAAAATCCATGCCCTTTATATTCTAACTTCAATAAATTAGAACTGCATTGTTCAACATAATCACTACTACATGTGTTTTTTAAAATTTTTTATTGTTTGTTCTATTGATACATGACAGCAGAATGCTACATGTGGTTATTTGAATCCATAATAATTGAAATTTAATATTCGTTTCTCAATCACATTGGTCACCTTTAAGTTCTCATAGTGACTACAGCCACCACATTATGTTGTCATAAAATATTTCCATCATTGCAGAAAGTTCTATTGTTCAGTGTTGAGTTAGAAGATATAGTGAAAAGAAATGACCTCATTTATGTGAGCAAAAAGATTCCTAGGAAAAAGAAAGTTCTTTGTCAAACCACATGATTTAGTTTTTGGTCACAGGTCCCTTGCTGGGAGCTCCCTGTATTTCAGAACACAGCCAGAGTATCATCGCTTTGGGAGTCTTCTCTGATTCCTCCAATCTGGATCTAAGATTCCTCTGGGCTCCAGTGCAACATATAGTTGATCATCATTATTCACAGATTTCATATTTGTGAATTTGCCTACTTGCTAAGATTTATTTGTAACCCCCAAATCAATACTTGCAGTAACTCGTGAACATGAACAAAGAAGCAAAAAAATTTGAGTTGTCTGATGTGCATGTTCCCAGACGAGGTTGAATACTGTCTTCTTTTTTTCACTCCCCAGTATTTTCAAGTGTCCTTTTTGTGATCTGTATAGTGCTGTGGTGTTGTTGTGAGCCAGCTATGCCATCAACACAGACCAAACATATTTGTCCCTTTCCACAATGTCAGAATTTATTGAATAGCAATAAATTCATAAGCTACACCACTTTCACTTGTTGCTATTCACCAAGTACTCACCTGATGGTCATAAACTGGGTAATCATGGGTTCTCTTATTTCAATCTTAACTAGTAATATCTAGTAATAACTAACAATCTATAACATGCAAGTCACATAGTATTTTATATATATATACAAAATACTACATATATGTACACATGCATAAAATACTGTGTAACTTGCATGTTATAGATATTGATACATTGATTTATCATTCATATATATGTATATATGTGAATATATATACATACATTCATATATATTCATATATACATATATTCACATATACATATATGTATATATATACGAATGATAAACATACACATAAATTTTGTATATATGTGTACATATATAGAGAATATTACATATTTATATATACATATGTGTTTTATATGTGTATGTGTGTGTACGTATATATACACATATGTATATGTATAATATATATATAGATAGATATAGATATAGATATAGATATAGATATAGATATATATGAAACAAAACCTGTGGAGAACAGGCTATGTCCTGTTCTGAGTTACTCCACAATGAGTAGAACAGAAGTATTCAGGCTGTTTTATATATATATAAAACAGAATGCCTAAGAACAGGTTACGGTGGCCAATAGGGTTCAGGAGGTTGAACTGAGAGAAAGGCAGAGAGCAGATACAAATGTAAAAGCCATAACAGGTGGTCAGATAAGATTACCAACCAGCACCAGCTGAAGAACTTGTTCAAGGCACAGAGCTGACAGAGGGTGGAACTTATTCTAGACCAGGGTCCAGATGCAGGCGATTTCAAAGTAAACTACATCAAGAAGGGAGATTGATCTGAGCTTGAAGCTGGGGACAAAGAGTCAGAGGTTCAACACCTGCCAATTTTGTTACACATTCACCAGATGGCATGATGATGGGTCAGTGTGTGCTGCTGCAAGCAGTCTTGGGGTGCTCCCTTTTTTATGGGTCTCAGGTGAGGGGGCTGCTTCATTTGGTGTTCTGGTGTGCTTGATAAGCTCATGGGCCTGGTTTTCCTATATGGGTTTGATATGCCCATGTATCCATGTGCATGATTTAATTCAATAAGTTCACAGATGGTCATTTTTATTAGCACAGTTAATTTATTTATCACTTTGTGCCTTACGGGTTGTGCTAGACAGATGGTGGTTGTTTACTTGGACAAACAAGGCATAGAATCATTCTACCTCAGCACTTATATTGAAAATGGAGTAGGTCAAGGCAAACTACTGCTTTATAAAATCCAAATTAGGCACAACCTGAATACTACTGTTCTACTCATTGTGGAGTAACTTAGAACAGGACATAGCCTATTTGTTCTCCACAGGTTTTGTTATTATTGTTGTTTTGTTTTGGGGTTTTTTTTTTTTTTTGCATCTTTGCTTTTTTCTGGTGATTTTACGCATGCCTTACACATGCTAGATGAGTACTCTACCACTGAGCTACACCTCCCACCCAATAAAGTGCACATATAAAATAAGGCTATGTATTGATCAGTTGATAAAAATGTGATCAGAGTCTCATAGGAACCTAACCCTGTATTTCCCCTATGAGCAGTGGTCTATCATTTGCTAATTCAGTGTTCGAGGTGACTCTATAGAACATAAGCATGGTAAATAATGAGAATCAATGGTCCACGTACATCTCCGGTTTTCTCCCTAGACCATGAGCTCCTTAGGGCAAGGCCTGCCTTATATCACAAACCTTTGTGCCTCTAGGATATAACTCAGCGCCTGCAGAGTAGAATCATACTGTATGTTGAAGAAAAACAGGGAGGCAGGGAAGAGAGAAGAAAGAAGCAGTGATGGGAGGTACTGCATCAGGGTTAGCAGTAACAGTTTGGATGATGGCCAGAGCCTCTCCCTATTTCCCTACAGGGCAGCTGGGCAGAGCTGGGTGGGGCTCACATCTCTAGCAAAATCAAGGAAGTCCCTGAATGCTGTGGCCTGAAGCCCTTTCTGCGGTGAGGCCCAAGCCCTAAAGAGGCACAGCCCAGGTTGAGCCCTGATTGCTCACCGTCCAGGAAGTTGCCTTTCCTCTGGCAGAAATCCTGTTGAAACTGGCCTGGGGTGGGTGGAAGAGGTCCTTGCCCTAAGGCAATTCAAGGTGGTCTGGATGACCAATTAAGAAATATTGGATCACAAAGTGAATCAAACCTACCTACCCCAATATAAAAAGTGTTTTTTTATGTTTTTATTTTGAAGTTGTCTGTTGTCATTTTTGCATTTAGGTCTCTGATCCACCTCAAATTAATTTTTTTTCTCATTTTTACTGTGCTGGGTATCAAATCCAGTGCCTCATGAAAGCTAGGCAAATGCTCTACCACTGAGTTATATCCCCAACCCATTTTCTAAACCTTATATTATAAAGAATTTCAAATATACATACAGAAGTAGAGGAAGCAATACAATGTATTTTCAGCTTCCTGTACCTAGATTCAATATTTAACCATATTTATCTCAGCTTTTTTTAAATTTATCTTTTTTTTTCCTTTTTCTTTGCCAAAATATTGTAAAGTGAATTCTGGGCATCTTGTTATTTCACTCCTACATATCTAATATGCATTTTCCTAAAAACATGGGCTATTTTCCTGCGCATCCATCATGCCATGATCATTCGTACTAGAATTGTAAATAGTTCTTAGATGTCATTTAGTAACCAATCTGTAATTACTCTTTTCCTAATGTCTCAGATATGTCTTATTACAGTTGAATTCATTCAAATTTGGATCCAGAAAAAGTCCACACATTACATTTTGTTGTGCCCTTCAATCTATTTCAGCTGCAGCAGTTCTCCTTTCCCCTTTACTTTTCATGCCATTGATGTGTTGCAGAACCAGCTCAATTTTCTTGTAAAATGTTCCAAATTCTGATTGACTCCTTTTTTTTTAATAAAAAATCTTTTGTAACTTTACTGTCTTGAAATGAAATTCAGAGATAATGTAACTACTGTATTAGGGCCTGGCAGGAAACAGATGGTGCACTCAAAATGAGTCCAATTGAGACCAACTTAATGAAGAGACTATTGCCAAAGATAAGAGAACCCCCAAAGAACGATGGAACACTGGGGAGAATCTCTGCCACCCCTAGGCCTGAAGATGAGGAAGTGATATCTCCCTTTGGTTGACCCCAACTGGAAGCCACTGGACAAGAGAGTTGGTTGGTGCAATCTTTTAATACTGTCTCCTAGGGCAGGAAACAGGGTGCAGAAGAGCAGGTGGATCTGAAGGGGAAAGTGGAGAATATCCCCATACCAATGTTCACATGTAATTTTAAACTAATGAAGTTCATTCCCTAAACACAATGTAAGGAGAAACAAGAGGATATTAACGCATGCAATATTAATTTGGACATGTAAAAACTATGAGCAATTTCATCAGAATTCCTATGTTATCGTCAAATGCTTGCAGTCATTCCTAGAATCATTGTACCTGCCTAAGCTGCACATGCAGACTGATTCAGGAGAAATGGACTTTCACTTCAAATGTAGCAAGCAGCCAAGTTGTTGATTTTCTGAACAAAACAAAGCATGCTCTTTCATCGTTTACATGGAAGTAGTGGTTCTGGAAAATTCAGTGTATATTAAAACCATAACAATACTTAATATTCATGTACAAAACAGTTAAATTCTAGGCTGAGATAAATAATATTTTTTTCACCAAATAAATGATGCTCCTCATGGTGGAAAAGTAGGTTAGCCAGGCACGCAATGGCATACACCTGTAATCCTAGCAATTCAGGAGTTCAAAGCAGAAGAATTCTAAGTTTGAGGTCAGCCTCAGTAATTTAGTGAGGCCTTCAGTAACTTAGCAAGACCCTGTCTCAAAATAAAAAGATAAAAGATGTTGGGGACGTAGCTCAGTGGTGAAGTGCCTCAGGGTTCAATTCCAAGTA
>JAJEJO010051390.1:19220-34230 GCA_020662805.1 Glaucomys volans
GAAGAAAGAAAGAAAGAAAGAAAAAAAGAAAGAAAGAAAGAAAGAAAGAAAGAAAGAAAGAAAGAAAGAAAGAAAGATAAGTAGAAGATCAAGTGGGAACATGTGGAAGAGACAAAGCTGCAGAGGCAATCTTGCTTTATAACTGCATGTTCTGGTGGTAACTAATCCAGTCCCTTGAAAGGGAGAATTTACTCCCTCTGAGCACATAATATTACTCTACTCATGAGGGCTCAATCCCTGTGACCCAAAACACCTCCACCAGATCCAACCTCCCCAAACTGCCACATTGAAGAATTATGCCTCAACATGAGTTTGGTGGGGACACATCATATTCAAAGCATAGCAAGCTACCATAACAAAATATCACAGACTGGATGGTTTACACAACAGAAATTCATTTTTCACAGTTCTGGAGGCTGCAAGTCTGAGGTCAAGATGTCAGCAGTTTTGGTTTCTCTTCTGGTTTTGCAAACAGCCTTCTTCTGGCTATATCTTCACATGGTCTTTGTTTGTGCTTACCCCTGCTGTCCCTCTTTGTTTCCAATGGCTTCTTAAAAATACACTAGTCTGATCAGGATAGCGGCAACCCAAACCACCTCATTTTAGTTGAATTACCTCTGTCAAGGCCCTGTCTCTAAATACATTCACATTCTAAGATACCGGGGCTGGGATGTCAATGTATAAATTTTGAGGAAACACAATTCATCCCATAATAATGCTTTTATTTATATGAGGGATAGTTGAATCATATTAGAAGGAAGCATGAAATTGTCATCAATGTTGTTTGAAAGTTAGTGTATGGAAAATTCCTAATAGTTTTGTTTATGGTTTTTGATGGTGAGCTACCTAAGGTCAAAATGCTTGGTAGACATAACAAAAGGAGTGGACAAATGAGAAATATAACATTGTTTGGAGTCCCATAAATGTTCCGGGACATTTTTGAGCTCAAATGAAACAGAACACAACAACAATATCCTTGGGAACTCGGCTCCTGGCCCGATTCGGGAACTCAAGTTTTATAACAATATATGGGGCTGGTTTCATAATGCCAGACAATGACTCGTATGTCCACTTAAAAAACTATAAAAAGGGAGGACTGGACGAGAGCGGTGGATTTCGATTGCTTCAGTGAGAATTGCTGCATTGCCTGAGATGATTTCCAGTGCTAACCGCCACAGTGCCTGTGATGATATTTTTTCCAGTGCTGATTATTGTGGCGGTGCCTGTGATGATTTCCAGTGCTGATCGGTGAGAGATTGTTCAGATGGGGTGCATTTTGTAAATATTCTTTTTTTTATTATTATTGTCTTTTTCCTTAAACTAATAAATGTATTTTATTGATTATATTTCTGCATCCGCCTGGTAAATACAACCCTGAACCTGCCAGTTTAAATTAAAAAGACCAAGCTTGACAAAATTCCAAAACAGTTAGATATAAACAGAAGAGAAGATATGAATTTCACTGGCCAAAGGTATAGATCATACCAAATTTTGGCATTTTTTAGGAATATTCTCTTTTCTTTCTAGACTTTCCCCTATATTTTGAGGGCCGGAAAGCTCAGAACTACATTTCCCAGACTCCCTTGACATCAGGATATAGATTGTTTTCTGTCAACAAAAGGTGCTCATGTGAGATTTGGAGGACAGAAGGAAAGAGAGGCCATTATTATTCTATCAGTGGTGAACAGGCCGAGGGCTTCAGCAGACAGCAGCATTTGGGAGTTTGGAATGCAGCTCCCAGGCATCTTCCTGTGAATCATCCACTTTGCTGCCTCTGGCTGATGAGATCATTGGTAGTGGTTCTTTGTGATTTCTGCACTTCCTGATTTCCAAAACATTAGAAAATATATTTTTGGCTGCAGAATTTTTTGCAAAATAGTTCTCGGAATCTTTAACTATTATTGGTAGGCTTTCTTTCTCTTCCTCAATTATACAGGCATGGAAGCCCAGCTGGGCAGGTCAACTTGGAGTAGCCTAGTTCTCCAGTCAGGAGCAGAAGCATCCAGATGCTTCCTCATTAGTTCACAAAATACCTTCTGTGGTTTGAATGCATCCCCCAGAGTTCAAGGTTTGGAAATTTCATCCCCCATGCAACAGAATTGAGGCAAGATCTTTACAAGGTGATTAGATCACGAAGTTTCTGTCTTCGTGAATGTACTAACGTTGTTATCAAAAGAGTGGGCTTGTTACAGAACAATAATAACAAAAATGGCATGGTATTGGCACCAAAATAGACAGGTAGATCAAAGGTATAGAATAGAGGACACAAACCCACATAAATATAGTTTTCTCATACTAGACAAAGGTGCCAAAAACATAAAATGGAGAAAAGATAGCCTCTTCAACAAATGGTGCTGGGAAAACTGGAAATCCATATGCAGCAAAATGAAACTAAACCCCTATCTCTCACCCTGCACAAAACTCAACTCAAAATGGATTAAGGACCTAGGAATTAGACCAGAGACCCTGCACGTAATAGAAGAAAAAGTAGGTCCAAATCTTCATCGTGTTGGCTTAGGACCAGACTTTCTTAACATGACTCCCAAAGCACAAGAAATAAAAGCAGGAATCAATAATTGGGATAGATTTAAACTAAAAAGCTTTCTCTCAGCAAAGGAAGCAATCAACAATGTGAAGAGAGAGCCTACAGAGTGGGAGAAAATCTTTACCACACACACTTCAGATAGAGCACTAATCTCCAGAATCTATGAAGAACCCAAAAAACTTTACACCAAGAATATAAATAAGCCAATCAATAAATGGGCTAAGGAAATGAGCAGACACTTCATAGAAGAAGATCTATAAGCAATCAACAGATATATGAAAAAACGTTCAACATCTCTAGTAATAAGAGAAATGCAAATCAAAACTACCCTAAGATTTCATCTCACCCCAATTAGAATGTCTGTTATCAAGGATACAAGCAATAATAGGTGTTGGTGAAGATGTTGGGAAGAAGATACTCTCATACATTGCTGGTGGGGTTGCAAATTGGTGCAGCCACTCTGGAAAGCAGTATGGAGGTTCCTTAGAAAACTTGGAATGGAACCACCATTTGACCCAGCTATCCCACTCCTTGGCCTCTACCCAAAGACTTAAAATCTCCATATTATAGTGATTCAGCCACACCAATGTTCATAGCTGCTCAATTCACAATAGCTAGATTGTGGAACCAACCTAGATGCCCTTCAATAGATGAATGGATAAAGAAACTATGGTATATATACACAATGGAATATTACTCAGCCATAAAGAAGAATAAAATTATGGCATTTGCAGGTAAGTGGTTGGAGTTGGAAAATATCATGCCAAGTGAAATAAGCTAATCCCCAAAAACCAAAGGCCAAATGATCTCTCTGATAAGTGGATATGATACATAATGTGGGGTGGGAGGGAGGAGGCAAGAATGGAGGAAGGATGGATTGCATAGAGGAAAAAAAGGGGGGGGGGATGGAGTGGGGGGAAAGAAAAATAACAGTGAGACAGACGTCATTACCCTATGTACGTTATGATTGCGCAAATGGTGTGACTCTACTTCGTGTACAACCAGAGAAACAACAGTTGTACTCCATTCATGTACAATGAATCAAAATAAAAAAAAAAAAAAGAAGAGTGAGCTTGTTGTTGCAGGAATGGGTTTGTTATAAAAGTGAATTTAATCTTCTGCTCTCTCTTGCCATGTGTTGCCTTTCACCATGTTATGAAGCAGCAAGAAGGCCCTCACCCTTCCAGCCTCTAGAACCATGAACCAAATAAATTTTTGTTAATTTTGAATTTCTCAGACTGTGTAATTCTGTTCTATCAGCACAAAAGAGACTAAAACACCCGCTCAGGACTTAGGTTCTAATACTCTTCCAAGGCAACTCTGCAATAGGTAGTTGGCTACAGGATATGCACAGTGATGGACAGAACATCAAACTTAGGATCAGGAGACCCAAGTTCCCGGCCCAGCCCTATTATGTAATTGTGACATTAAGGGAAAAACCCTTGACTTCTTAGTCTTGGTTTCCCTATGCATAAAATAGGAGCAAGGAGAAGAAAATAAATGTAATAGCGAACATTTACATACTGCTTTCTATGTTCTGGTCATTATTTTGAGGACTGTTCAAACATTCACTCATTTAATCATCACAAAGCTGTGAGAAAGGTACTATTATTATCCTATCTGATAGTTGAGGAAATTGATATTAAGAAACTTATACATCTCCCCAGGCAGTCTGTGTACTCATTAGGGCTTTAAACAATTAAGCTATATGGCCTCTTGTTATATGAAAATTGTGATAAGTGGTTATTGATTTATAGTTGCAAAATGACTGAAATGTAGTACTTTCTGTCCCAAGTTCTTTGGATTGTACATTAGAATCAGGAACTAAAGACATCACGACTATCTTTCTGTTCTCTCCTCTCATGTCATTCTTTCTCTGCATACTATTGCTCAGTTTCTTGTTCCATATGGCCTACCCACAGCTTCCAAGCATACACCTTGTTCAACCTTCCCAGATTGAACTGGATATTCCTGATTCTAATTACAGATTTCTGAGAGAGAGAGAGAATATTAGCTCATAGGGTTGCTAGTCCAATCAACGATGGCCATAGGGAAGAGTTGTGCAGCATATGCCGTTTGCTTGTGGGTGAAGCAGGTAGACACTGCAGGAGGCAAGTACTTTAGGTGCTTGATCTTTCTAAACTTTAGAGGCATTTAGGTCCTACGCTGCTATTGTTTCCCCTGCTGAGGGACTGTAATATGAGCCTGTCTCTATAGGAAAACCTCTGTCTACTTAAGGCTGTCAGCCAGTCTTCTCCTTGCAGGGACAGTTCAGCTATAGTGGAAGAGTTCTTCTCTTACAATCTGAAGTCCTGGGATCAACTTCTAGTCTGCAACTTACTAGCTGAATGACCTCGGGCAAGTTATATAACCTTCCTGAGCCTCTGTGTACTCATTTCAGAAAAAAAAAAATCAGAAAATGCAAACAATTGTAACTAGAAAAAGAAAACCACACTCTTTGTCCCCTTCTTTCTCCTGTTCTCTAGGATCCTTCTTATGTAATAGGCACAAGCACAGCCTGAAGGAGCCTGAGGGTTTAGTTTCAAAGCTTTGGCAGGGCTTTTGTGTCTTTGTGTGGAAAAGGGAGAAGCTATGAAAAGGTATCTGACTCTTCAATAAATAGACTTGCTCATTATTCCCAGCAGGACTAAAAGAGCACAATTTGAAAGGACAAGGATCAAAGAAATAAAACTGTTCTTCACTGCAAAGAGGAGTCCTAACTCCATTGTGAGAGAGGCAGCTTTGCAAATTATAGGAGTAGAGGCAGTGAGGTTGCTAGGGCAGGAACAAATCCTAAAACCTAGGAGAGCTGTATAAACCTCCAGGGGAAGGTAGGTGAGGAGGTGTTATATAGGACAGGGATGGGAGGTGTGGGTCCCCCCTTCCTGTTCTGATGCAGCCAGTGGCAGCAGGGTTACCCCTACTGCATTAGGTTCCTTGGTGCAATTTATAAAAATGTGCTCCCTGTCTAAATGGCACTTCTCACTGTCTGGTGAGAGGAGTGTGGGCTGGGCATCTTATGCATTGCATGACTTCCAAGGCTATGCTCAGTGGCTCTGAGTGATAGCCCTCACTGATGTCTGGTATGCAAGGAACAATCTGCCAACAGGAGTGGACCCAAATGGAGACAGGACTCTCCACCATCTCCAGACATAATTTGTGGAATGAGAAAAGCTCTGACCTCTCTGAGATCACTTAAAATTGCCTCTAACCTCCAATCCCAAGCTCTGTGGAGCCTCCTTAAGAATCTTGTGAGTTCCCATGGATTACATTCTCATGTCATCCCTCTGGTTTTCTGACTTCTTCCACATATATGATCTCATCTCTTCCTCCAAGTTTTATAAATACCACTCACACTAAACATTCATTTAGGTAAAAGGGATTCTAAAAGATTTGGGAGTGGAGACAGGGAGAAGATGAAGCAAGTATTTATCATCTGTTTGTTTTTGCAGTATTGGGGATTGAACCCACGGTCTTCTGTGTGATAAGCAAGCACTCTGTCACTGAGCTATGTCCCCAGCCTGAAGGAAGTGCTTAAATTAAAGTGAGGTAGGTACATTTGAATTTTGCACTAGGGACAATTCTGGTTTTTAGAGTTTTGTTGTTGTTTGTTTGTGTTTTTGTTTGGTTTTGGTACTGGGGATTGAGCCCAGGGGCACTTTACCACTGAGCTACATCCCCAGTCCTTTTTAGTTTTTATTTTAAGACAGATTCTTTCTATGTTGCTTAGGACCTCATTAAGTTGCTGAGGCTGGCCTTAAATTTGTGATCCTCCTGTCTTAGCCTCACATGCTGCTGGGATTACAGGTGTGTGCCACTGGGCCCAGTTGCACTAGGGACAATTCTGATCTTAAAATTCTTTTCATTTACCCAGCCATTCAAGGGATTTCTCCTGACAGTTAAGCCTGTGTATACCCGATCTTAATCTTTTAGATTTTTTCTGATTTCTCTCTCTCCCCTTGCCATCTCTTCTCTCTTGAACTACCTTTGGTACTTCAGATTTGTTTTCCTCTATTATGCAGAGCTATTTGGCTTTCTCCAGTTCTGAACCCCTGAGTTAGATATCTAAACCCATCAAGTAGGGTCTTGTATTTAATAGAATCTATCCTCTTTACAATGCTATTACATGTGATACAGTTGTAAGAACCTAAGGAAAAAAGCATTGGCCTTTTTCAACCTTGCAATTTGCTGGGGAAGCTCCTGGGTATATGACACTTGATAGGAGGGAAGCATAGAATATTAGGTAAAGTTTAAAACTAGAGTGATTTTTTTTTTTTGTACTGGGAATTGAACCCAGGGGCACTCCACCACTGAGCCACATCCCCAGCCCTATTTTGTATTTTATTTAGAGACAGGGTCTCACTGAGTTGCTTAGGGCTTCGCTAAGTTGCTGAGGCTGGCTTTGAACTTGCAATCCTCCTGCCTCAGACTCCCAAGTGCTGGGATTACAGGCGTGCGCCACCACACCCGGCTGCAGAGTGATTTTTTTTTTTTTTTTTTGAACCAGGGATTGAACTCAGGGACTCTTGGCCACTGAGCCACATACTCAGCCCTATTTTGTATTTTGTTTAGAGACAGGGTCTCACTGAGTTGCTTAGGGCCTCCCTAAATTGCTGAGGCTGGCTTTGAACTCGCAATCCTCCTGACTCAGCCTCCCAAGTCGCTTGGATTACAGACGTGAGCCACCAGGCCCAGCTTAGAGTGATTTTTTTAACCAGACTAGAAACTTGAATTGTCACCTTGACCTCTGTTCTGAGAAATATTCAGTGTTCTGCATATCTATTTTAACCAGGAATATATTGAGCTTATCAACTTGATCTATAAGTGGAAATTAAGATATCGCAATAATGAAATCATCAATATGCCATTCCCTAAAGTATGGAAGAGATGAAGTTGTGTTTTGGGTTCTGAGAATTATATAGTTTTGGGGGTACTTTTTTTTTTTTTAAACAATATGAACAACTTTATGACATGTTGACACAGTGATCTTGAAGTAGCTATTTTAGTATCAGGGACATTTTTAGATAGTTGGGGAGAAATCCAATTACTAAATGGTTCTTTTATTGTTGTTACTAGGGAATGTGTTTGACAGATATCATGCCTATCTCTCCATACAAACCCTAGCTTGTGTCTTTCACTGGGCACTACTTTTAATTTTTAATATGAAGCAGCATTTTGAGAAATTTTGTGGAGAGTGTTTTAAAATGATCATACCAAACATCCCCCAGGTCAAAATGGTCACATCAAACAGGTCTCTGCCAAATGTACAGCTCCATGTCCGGCAGCAGCAGGCGGAGGCAAGACTGTGGTGGCCAGCAAGTGGACCAGTTTGGTTGAGTGTTCGGTAAGTCCTTTGAACTTGAGAATGGGTGGGCGATGAGGGGTAGAACCCAGGGTGGCTTGAGAGGAGAGTTGGGTAAGATATATAGCCCGTAAGGCTTGATAAAGGTGGGAGCCCATCTTGGGGGTACTTTTTAATGGTGATTCATAAACATCAAAACAAAATTTTTTAAAGGGCTGGGTTATATCTCAGTGGTAGTGCACTTAGCTAGCATGTATAAGGCCCTGGGTTGGATCCCCAGCACCACAAAGAAAAAGAGAGAGGAGAGAGAGAGAGAAAGAGAGAGAGAGAGAGAGAGAGAGCAAGCGCAAAATAGATGATAGATAGATAGATAGATAGATAGATAGATAGATAGATAGATAGATAATTGAGATCACAGTTCTGGAGTGTCAGTCCAAGAGTGGGCAGGCACATTGCTCTGAGCCTCTGGTGCAGGCAGCATACCATGGCAGGAGCACCAAACCACTCGCCTCATGAGTTAGGAAGCCAAGAAGAAAGAGAACAGGCTAGGATCCTACCATCCCTTACAGGACACACACCTAACACCTCTCACTGGGCCTCACTTCTCAAAGGTTCCACCACCTCCCTATAGTGCCTCTCTGGGAACCAAGCCTTTAACACATGGATCATTAGAAATACTCATCCAAATCATACGAGCCACTGTGTAATTTTGCCTAAAAATGGAGCTACCTAAGTAATTATAAATCTTGAACTTTTTGTTCATCCAGGACTTGGGGCAGAGATCAAAGTAAGGGATTTTGTTAATGGCATCCTAGGCCAGAGTCCTGACACTGGAGGTCCCAACTAACCAGGTCAGCCACTTGCCCCAAACAATCAAATAGAAAAGGTAATGGTGAAAAGCAGGAATATGGCCATATTGGGTAGGCACAGTGAGAGCAAGCATCTTAGCCCTGTCTTTGAGGTGCTGACATGAGCTTTAAATATATATAGAGGAAGAGTTGGGGCAGGGGGCAAGAGTATGCATAAATAAGCAGTCTCAGTCAACTGTGGTCTGGCTGATCATTCTCCCAGTTCTGGTTCTAGGAGGTGGCTCTAGAGAAGTCCTTATCACTTGAGGAGGCAATTTCCACTTGCTGCTCAGGATCTTTATCCATCAGACCTGTGATCCTGGAAGGGGCAATTTAATTCCCATGAGATGATTGCTCTTGTTTGGGGGGGGCAGTCTCAACATGGGGTGATATGCATCTCCCACTCCTTCTGGTTGGCATAGGACAAGGACTGGAGACTTCTAGGTGCCACTCCAGGGGCTGAGACTGGATGCTGCAAATCTCCCTACGAATCTAGCCTCAGTCTTGAAGGGGGACGGGATAGATTAAGTAAATTTAGTGCTAATAAACCTTACTTTATCAGTTTTTAGGTGAATATTTTGAATGATTAGCATGCCTACAAGCAGAGCTGAGCAGGAACCAGACTCAAAGTTTAAGTAATAAAGGAGAGAGATACAAAATGAAGGCAGCCAGGCGCCTGTAATCCCAGCAGCTCGAGAGGCTGAGTCAGGAAGATCTTAAGTTCAATGCCAGCCTCAGCAAAAGAAAGGCGCTAAGCAATTCAGTGAGACCCTGTCTCTAAATAAAAAATACAAAATAGGGCTGGGATTGGGGCTCAGTGGTTGAGTGCCCCCCTGATTTCTTTCCCTGGTACTCCCCCCCCACAAAAAAAAAAAAAAGAAAGAAATCAGAGATGCCAAGCTTTGTCCTGCTTTTAGTTACCCATGGGGCATCTGCAGCAGCCTAACTAAAGATTGCTGCTTTTAGCAAAGGCAACCTAAGTGCCTGTTACAGTCTTTCTTATGTGAAGTTTGCTAAATCAGACATTCTGCTGTGTTCTAAGAAGTTTCAACACATCACACCCAGACTTCTGCTGTGTTCTAAGAAGTTTAAACACATCTATGTGGCAGAGAGGCAAAGCCAAGTGGAACTACCTATTGTACACTGGTCTCCCTCCTGTTCTGTAGAGAGGAGGTGATCAAACTGGAGTGCAGTTTCATAATAGAGATATTTAGAAATATCTTTCCCAGTGGAGTTTCACCAATGTTCATGCAGAAGGCAACGTCAGGATTCTTAGGAAGGGTCCAAAGCAGTGTTTGCGGAATTTAGGGTATAGATGCTGAGTGACTTGGATTGGTTATGACAGAAGGTTTCTCAGAAGAATGATAACCTTGGTCAGCAAAATGGAAGGTCACATGAACTCTGAACTTGCTCTCTTCCCCTAGTTCTTTATGTCATTGGCGGCCTGAATTTCCTATTCCTGGTGTCTGTTACCTTGGTTGAAAATGAGTCAAGTTCTTATTAAGAAAAAGAATTCTGCTGCGTTCCAGAGCACAGGAAGGAGGATCACAACTTTGAAGCCAGCCTTAGCAACCTAGCAAAGCCCTAGCAACATAGACTGACTCTAAGTAAAATATAAAAAAGGGCTGGGGATGTGGCTCAGTGGGTAAGCACCCCTGGTACCAAATAAATAAGAGAGAATAAATACAAAATTAAAGGGCCTTGGAAGGGTGTCATATAAGTCTTAAGTTTTATTAGTTTCTCAGTAAATATGCCTCAAGCATGCCTGAGATTTTGAAAACCTCTTTCCTGTCCAGTGTATTTCTGATCAGTCCTTCTGAAAGACAGTGTGGAAAAGAACCAAAATCCACTATATTCATTTTTGCTGAATGGATGGTATAATATCAGAGCAGCGAGCTTGGATCATCAGGAATATACTTTGAAACAAGAGAATCAAGCAGACATAGCAGGAATGGATCCAGAAAACATCCGGGTTATTATGACCGTTTTTCCAGCATTCCCAAGCTGATTGCTCAGAGGCTATTTGCACAGAACAGTGAAATGTAAAGATGAGTCAAGATGATTAGGCCAAGCTCTGCTATTTATAACTTCCGGTAGCAGCAACATCCCCCTCTCTTTATTGTATATATATTTTTTTCTATTTTATTTGCTAAGGATGGAACATGACACCACGTTTAAATTTTTTCTTTTCTTTTTTTTTTTTTTTTTTTTTTTCTAATGAGATGGCCCCAGCCTTCTTACAGAGTGGCCAAGGATGACACAGAGCTATGTTTTCCAGCTGCCTGTTTAACTGAACCACAGTCATATCTGATGGGATTTGATTTGTATGGAAAGTTCCCTTTGGCTCCCATGTGGATATCTCATGGTGGGTACAAGAGTGAAGGCTGGCTGATGAGTTTAGTGTAGATGAGAGGTGAAAGAGGTTTAGTCTTGCTATTGAGGATTTCTAAGAAGAGGTAAAATCTGGATATTTTTTGAAAAGAGAGCCAACAGAACTGATAATGAGTTGGATGCAGGGTGGGAGCTGGGGAATGGGAGGAAAAAAAGGGCTCAAGGTTGTTTTCTAAGATTTGACCTGAATGACTAAAAGAAATTTCTGAAAAGGTGAAGATGAGGTCAAGTGCAGATTTGGAAAAAGATAATCAAGAATTCTGTTTTGAGGGAGGAGGGACTGGGAAAGGTCGATCAATGGATACTAAATTCCATCAGCAGCAAGAAGTTCTGGTGTGCTGTTATATAGTAGAGTGACTATACAAATGTACTGTACATTTCAAAAAGCTGGAAGAAAGGATTTGGGAAAATTTTCAACATCAATAAACTGATAATTATTTAAGAGACAGAGACATTTAACTTGATTTAAACATTACATAATGTATACATATGTTAAAACATCACTATACTGGTGCCTCATTAATATGTATAATTTTTATATATCATTTAAAAATAAATTTAGATTTTAAAAAAATCAAAAGAAATCTGTTTTGGTCTTACAATTTACCTAGTCAAGCTTCACAGTTTATGAGATACCTAAACAATACAAATTTTTAAGTCAGTCACTAAAATATTCATCCATTGGTTGTGTAAATACCAATGCAAATAATACATTTGTGCAAGTAAATTTTGTTTCTTTTACCCTGTCCTGTAGAAATTTATAACCTGTCAGTGTGAGAGCCAGTTCAGCATAACCAAATTCCTCTTCCTCTGGAGACTTTGAAGGCTTAAAAAACAATACATTTAAGAAGGAAAACTCTGCCCGCTCATTTTGTAGGTCAAATACTGATATGTAAAAACCAAGTCTCAAGATTAAATTATCAGCAGACAATTCTGAAAGAGAAGCTTGCTAAGTGGGTAAAAGTTTTCTATGTACCTTCTAATTAATTAATGTAATTATTTCACATACAAGTAAAAAAAAAAAAAAAAGGAGACAATCCATGTTCAATTATGTCACTTAGTTCTTCCCTGGTTACATTCATTCATTCAAATAACATGTAATGAATGCTTACTATGTAGTAGGCACAGTGCTAGATTATGGGAACACGATTATGAACAAGGTATGTTCCCAGTCCCTATGGAGTTTGCATTCCAGTTAGGGAGACAGAAAAGTAAATACACAGGACTTTCAACTCCAGCAATCTGGCAGACTAAATAACCAGGAAAAGTTCTTGTGTAAACACCTAGAAATCAGGGCTAAAATGTAAAGAAATGCAGAACTGAATTTGTAAGATGACAGGGAAATCTCCAGGGCCCAAACTAAAGAGAGAGCTGAAAACCAGATTGGTCAGCATGAGAGCAGAAGATGATGTAGCTATACTAGGGAAAAACTATAATTCCAATAATCTGAAATATTATAGGGTATATTTAATGTACCACACAAGGGACTAGGAGGTGAGAATCACTGGGTGCTGCCTTGAAGTCTGGGTTTAACAACCCACCTGACAAAGCACTAAACCTACAGCCAGTCAACAGCAAGAGAATGTGAACTGGATAGGGGAGGACAGAGTTATAAATACCAGTATCAGTTCTATAAATGAGGACAGTAGCTTCTACCCTATTTCTTCCTTGCTGTGTTATGGATATATTTTCTCTTTTATTGAGGTATAAATTGCATACCGTAACATGCATACAGTCAGATATATTTTTAAAGTAATTATTCTTTTCTTCCCCTTTCTTTCCCCTTGTAATTGTGTGAGCTGTGGGTAGGTGATGGTTAAATTTGTCATTTTGTCCACAAGTTGCAAAATATGGAGGAGGATCATGACGGAACCAGGGAAAGAATGGATGCCATAACTGGACATGGGTTGTCTCCTTTTGGAAGGAGTTGAGTGTATCTTTTGTTTGCCTTTGAGATAATTATATTATGTTAGACAGAGGCATTTTAAAAATTGTATATGGTATTTTAAAAAGTGGGAGGATGTTGCTTGGCAACCCATGGTTGGAATGCAGAGGACATCTGTTGTTTTTCTCTATCAGCATTCTATCTCTTTCTTTTAAAGAACACCCCTTCCCCCACTGCACACTGGCTTGGTGAGGCTGTCAATCACGGTTCAATGCCCTTCCCTTGTCAGAGGATGACATCCAATCACAACTAGACCAGTTGGAAATGCTGTCTCTGGAAAAAGAATTTAGTGGGAGACAGGAGGATAGAAAGCTCTTGAAGCTGATTCGTTCTGGGCAGCATCCTGAGGAAATTTTCTATTCGTTTCTGTGACCTACATATCCAGAATTGCCATGATTTCTGATACTTGACTGTTGAGATACACAATTTTTCAGATTGTCTTCATTCTATGCATTTTTACACTTTTTTAAAAAATAAATTTTATGTTCCTCCTCAAGTTAGTCAGAATTAGTTTCTGTTGCTTATAGCCAAACTATTTTTTTTAGTAATTGATCCCTGAGCATTAGCTCAATTAGGAAGGTCCCATAGCAAAGAGGACCCAAAAGCAAAATAATATTTCGTAATCCAGCTTTTTCAACATATGCAGATGGAATTTTTTCTCCACAGGCATACCTCCAAAGTGTCTGAATTGGAAAAGGTTTCAGGAAAGGTGCCAGCAGTTTCTAGCACTGCACTCAGAACTACTACCTAAGGCACATATGGCTTTATGAGTTTTGCATTACAAAAACTCCAGGAACCACCGCTCATGTAGATTAGGATGTGAATAGTGTCCTTGGTGTTGTGTAGCATAGTACCTGTTCCTCCCCTCTCTGCCTCCCCTCTCAATCAGTCCTTGTGGCTGAATTTGGCTTTTTGTGCCTACTCCTCCTCTTGAATTTTCCCTGAAGCACACAATTGAGCTTTCCTGCAAGAAGTCAGAGGTTTACCAATCCACCAGATTAATTTGTTTGTGTCTGAATAAAATGGTGGACAGAAATCAAGACTGTTTTTTAGGAAGGTCTTAGGAAATC
This sequence comes from Glaucomys volans, assembly GCA_020662805.1. Taxonomy (NCBI): domain Eukaryota; kingdom Metazoa; phylum Chordata; class Mammalia; order Rodentia; family Sciuridae; genus Glaucomys; species Glaucomys volans. The sequence goes on from JAJEJO010051390.1 coordinate 33,322, forward strand.
ATGAATACATTCAACATCATATGTCAAAGTCCTAACCCACAATGTGGCTGAACTTGAAGATAGAGCCTGTAAGGCAGTAATTAAGAATAACGAAGGCAATAAGTGGGAAACCCTAATCTGATGGGATTAGTGCCCTTATAAGAGAAGCCAGAGAATCCCACTCCACCTCTGCATAGGCATGCACTGAGGAAAGGGCATGTGAGAACAGGGAGAAGTGGTAGTGTGAGCTAGGAACCAAACTGGGGGTAAGTTGACCTTAAATTTTCCAGTCTTCAGACCTATGAGAAAATACATTTCTGTTATTTAAGCCACACAGTCTGTCATATTTGTTACTACACCCCAAGCAGACTTAAGAGAGATTTGAAAAGATATACAGAGTTGGAAGGAAATGTATTTCACTCATCAGGAGCTTTGACTCCCAGACTGTGTCCATCTTGCTACCTAAGGAAGTAAAAATTAATCGATTGGGTGATTGTTGTGGGGAGGAATCATGAATGAAAGATATGGGAGGCAATAAAGTCAACTCTTTCAGTATTTTTGTTTTCTTCAGTATATAATCCATAACTATCTTGTCACTATAGCAAGGTAATTGAATTGTCACACCATTACCACACACTCACACAAACAAGCATTAAAACAGAAATCATATTTGTCACTAGGGAAAAGCAAATCAAAACCACAACAAAATACCATTTCACACCCTCTAGGATGGCTATAAATAATAAAGACAGAAAATGACAAATGTTGGAAACAATGTAGAGAAGTTGGAGCCCTAATACACTGCTGGGGGGAATGGAAAGTGGTGCAACCTCTGTGGAAAACAGTTGAACAGTTCCTCAAAAAGTTCAACCCAGAGCTTGTGATTGTACTCACAATCAGAATTGTATGCAATATAGGACTTTTTTTACA
>JAJEJO010051390.1:34630-88969 GCA_020662805.1 Glaucomys volans
TGTAAAAAAAGTCCTATATTGCATACAATTCTGATTGTGAGTACAATACAAAGTTCTACAAAATGCAAGCAATAGCTACATGATTAATAGAGAAAGTCAAAATCCTATATAATCCTACTGTAGAAGTTAAGGAAATGCAAGCAGTTTAACAAGTCAATCTTAGCACCTCAAATACCTGCTAAAATAAAAGCTTACTTTTACTCTTGAAATCCAAAACAAGAGTGTTTTAGTTAATAGTTCTTTGTATTAAATCTTCCCTATGCAAATAACTGTGTGGTTTCTGTCTCCTCATTGGACTTTTTTTTCCTCTTGAATGAGACAATTTATTAACCCAGCATTATCTGTTCTAATGCTTATGGCTGACAGTTGCCACCTGTTCAGATCTCTCTGTTCTTGTCAGTCCATGGCTCCCACCTTGGTTCTTTCCCACAATTTCCAGCCTTTAGGAGCTGTACCTGAAGAGCCTAATTTGCACCTTGATCTTATTTATATGACAAGATCCTAAACTTTTGAGCTGCTGTCATGTGGAGTGAGACTTTGAGGGACCTAGAAGGAGGATGAATGTACTTTGTACATGGGATGGATATGAATTGTGTTGGCAGAAGGTGGGCTATGGAAGATAGTCTTTAAATATGTACAGCATCAGTCTCTATTGAATCTATAGTACATCCTCTTTTTGGTCCTTTTCTTTTTCATTTCACCAGTATTTGTTTATTGTTGCTCTTCCCACAGAATGAACTTTTAGCTGTGCCAGTCTCTCTCAAATATCAGTCTCTTTAAGCACACATATTTGTTTACTGCTCATTTAATTTCTCCTCTTAACTCTCTCATGATTTCTACTTTCTTTGGATCACTTCTGTTTTTTGTGTAACTTCTTGACTTTAAACCTTAGTTCTAGATGGGATCCAAGATGGCGGACTAGAGGGAGGCATTCCTTGTCACTCTGTAACTCAGGTTTCAAGCAGAGGAAGATCTGTTTCTCTATGAGGCAGTCTTTCCTGCTCATTGATCCCCTGCTGTTTACCCCATTTGTCCACCTCGATCACCTGCAGTCTGCTAGCATATTGACTACATTTTGAGTGCGGATTGCTCACTATCATCCGCCATTTGCCCCTTTGCTTGCCTCTGACTGGCCCATTGCCTGCCTTTCATCTACCCATCACCCACCAACCGAGGTCCACCTGCCAATCATCCACCGGTAGTCTGTAGACCATCAGAAGATTGCCAGCTGCCTGCTGTTGCCTGGAAGTCCACTGTCACAGTACCCACAGGTTTGGTTACACATGACTGCCACCATATTGGGAAAACAGCCAGGACCTGCAGGATCCCTGGCCCAACTGACTGTACCCCACTTCCAGGACCCCTCAGCCCAACCAACCGCACCCCACACAGACTCAGCACCCACACCCTGTGTGGCAGCTCCCCATTTGCCAACACATTTGGAAGCCAGTGTGGCCATCTTGGATTATCCTGGAAACAGAAGCTGCCATCTTAAGGTGGGGCAAATCTCATCCTGAGACACCTTCTGGAGACTGGAAGCTCATATCAGTTACCTCTCATGCATCAGCCTACTGGAGACTGGGAGGTTTGAATAGTATATGACTTAGAGTGTAGATTTTTTTTTCCTCCTTTTTGAAAAATTTTAAGTTTTTATTTCTTTATTTTTCTTGCTCTCTATTTTCCTTTTGTTTACCTGTTTCCTCAGTCTCTTTCTCCCTTTTCTCATGCTAACAACCAACTTCTTTTGACTACACTTTCACTCTTCCTATGATCAAAACTTCTTTACACTCTTATCCCATTAACATTTGCATCCTACATCCCTCCCCATCCTCTTTGTCCTCCATTAGAAACTGCAGACCTCATTGCAAATCTATTTGTTATACTGTAGATAATAATTGAACTCATCCTCTCTGTTTATTACAATATTGTTAACATCTTTATAGGGACTATTTGGTTTGGGGCTGCATATTGTCTGTACTGGGTGCTGCTAATATTGATCTCCCCCTTCAGGAAGAGGTTTTGGAAACCTGCAAGGTCACTACTATAACCCGAATCTCCATTGCTAGAGGGGAAGATACATGAACAACGTGAAAAAACAAGGGAAGAAAGTGTTCTAAACAAACCAAGGTTCTTCTTTTTTTTTTTTTTTTTTTTTTTTTTGGGACTGGGGATTGAACCCAGGGGCATTCCACCACTGAGCCACATCCCCAGCCCTATTTTGTATTTTATTTAGAGACAGGATCTCACTGAGTTGCTTAGGGCCTCACTAAGTTGCTGAGGCTGGCTTAACTCGCGATCCTCCTGCCTTAGCCTCCCAAGTGCTGGAATTACAGGCATGCGCCACCGTCCCTGACTCCAAGATTCTATATTAATAGAATACAATGACAGCATGGTAGAAGAAATGTCAGAAAAGGAGTTCAGAATATACATAATTAAAATGATTCTGAAGCAAAGGATGAGATAAGAAAGCAAATGCAGGCAATGAATGATCACTCCAATAAGCAGTTGAAAGAGCAATTGCAAGAAGCAAAACATCATTTCAACAAAGAGATAGAGGTTCTGAAAAAGAAACAAACAAATCCTTGGAATGAAGGAAACAATAAACCAAATAAAAAACTCAATGGAAAGCATCACCAACAGACTAGATCATGAAAAGACCCAATTTAAGAATTATTGGGATTGAGGAAGGCACAGAGATGCAAACCAAAGGAATGAACAACCTATTCAATGAAATAATATCAGAAAATTTCTCAAACCTGAGGACTGAAACCTGAGGAATGTTCATGTAAGCCTACAAGAGGCTTACAGAACACCAAATGCACAAAATTACAACAAATCCACACCAAGGCACATTGTAATGAAAATGCCTAACATACAAAATAAAGATAGGATTTTAAAGGCTGCGAGAGAAAAGTATCAGAATACATATAGGGGGAAACCAATATGGATATCAGCAGATTTCTCAGCCCAGACCCTAAAAGCTAGAAGGGCCTGGAACAACATATTTCAAGCTCTGAAAGAACATGGTTGCCAACCAAGAATCTTATACCCAGCAAAACTAACCACCAGACTTGAAGACGAAATAAAATCCTTCCATGACAAACAAAAAGAATTTACACATAGAGTGAATCTACATTGTGAAAAAAAGATATATATATTCCCTACTGTATAATTATATCAAAATGGGTTCTACTGTCATGTATAATTAAAAAGAACCAATAAAAAATTGACAACCTCATAGATGGTCTTGTATGAAAATCTAATGCCCCTGTGAGACCACTGAGAAAGGCGGAGGAGTGTTGTTAAAAAAAAAAAAAGAATTTATACCTAGAAAGCCTGCACTAAAGAACATTCTCAGCAAAATATTCCATGAGGAGGAAATGAAAAACAACAATGTAGGTCATCAAAGGGAGGAACTATCCTAAAGGAAAAGCCAATCAAAGGAGAAACCAAGTCAAGTTAAAAACCAAAACTAAGCCAAAATGACTGGGAATATAAATCATATCTCAATAATAACCCTGAATGTTAATGGCCTAAACTCATCAAATGAAAGACATAGACTGGAAGATTGTATTAAAAAGAAATATCCAACAATACGCTGCCTTCAAGAGACTCATCTCGTAGAAAAGGACATCTGCAGACTAAAGGTGAAAGCATGGAAAAAAACCTACCATGCTCATGGACTCATTAAAAAAATGGGGGTTTCCATCCTTATATCAGATAAAGTGGATTTCAACCCAAAGTTAGAAGGGATAAAGAAGGTCATTTCACATTGCTCAAGGGAACTATAAATCAGGAAGACATAACGATCATAAATATTTATACCCCAAACAACAATGTGTCCATGTACATCAAACAAATCCTTCTCAATTCCAGGAATCAAATAGACCACAACACAATAATTCTGGGTGACTTTAACACACCACTGTCACCACTGGATAGATCTTCCAAACAAAAACTAAACAAAGAAACCATACAACTCAATAACACAATCAATAACTTAGGCTTAACATATATATATAGAATATGCCATCCATCAAAGAGCAAATACACTTTCTTCTCAGCAGCACATAGATCCTTCTCTAAAACAGACCATATATTATGCCACAAAGCAGTCCTCAGTCAATGCAAAAAAATAGAGATACTACCTTGTATTATATCAGATCATAATGGAATGAAATTAGAAATCAATGACAAAATAAAAAACAGACATTCACAGACTAAAGGTGAAAGGATGGGGAAAAACCTACTACGCACACAGACTCAGTAAAAAAAGTGGGGGGTTTCCATCCTTATATTAGGTAAAGTGGACTTCAAGCCAAAGTTAGTCAGAAGGAATAAAGAAGGTCATTTCATACTGCTCAAGGGAACCATAAATCAGGAAGACATAATGGTCATAAATATTTATGCTAAGGAACTAAATAAATAAATGGGCTAAAGAACTGGGCAGACACTTTACAGAAGAAGATATACAGGTGATCAACAAATATATGAAAAAGTTATCATCTCTAGTAATTAGAGAAATGCAAATCAAAACCACCCTAAGATTTCATCTTACTCCAATTAGAATGACTATTATCAAGAACACAAGCAATAGTAAGGTTGGCATGCATGTGGGGAAAAAGGTACACTCATACATTGCTAGTGGAGTTGCAAATTGGTGCAGCCACTCTGGAAAGCAGTATGGAGATTCCTCAAAAAACTTGGAATGGAACCACCATTTGACCCAGCTATCCCACTCCTTGATTTATGCCCAAAGGACTTAAAATCAGCATACTAAAGTGACTCAGCCACATCAATATTCATAGCTGCTCAATTCACAATAGTTAGATTGTGAAACCAACCTAGATGCCCTTCAATTGATGAATGGATAAAGAAACTGTGGAATATATACACAATGAAATATTACTCAGCCATAAAGAAGAATAACATTAAGGCATTTGCTGGTAAATGAATGGAGTTGGAAAATATCATGCTAAGTGAAAGAAGTCAAGCCCAAAAAACCAAAAGTCAAACGTTTTCTCTGATAAGTGGATGATGATTCATAATGGGGGGACATGGGGCAAGAGAAGAATGGAGGAACTATGGTTGGTGTAGAGGAAAATGGGGCAGGAGGGGTGGGGGAAGAAAAGACAGTAGACTGAGACAGACAGTATTACCCTATGTATATGTATGATTACATGAATGGTGTGACTCTACATTGTGTACAACTATAGAAATGAAAAGTACTACTCCATTTGTGTACAATGAATCAAAATGCAGTCTGTAAAAATAAAAATTGAATAAATAAATAAAAGTTAAAAAGACTTAGTTCTTTAGATTTCAGCTTATTTTCTTTTCTAATATGCTCACTTAAGACTACATATTTCTCTTAAAGTGTATTCCACAAGTTTTGGTCTAGTGCGTTTTAAAAATTATTCAGTTTTAAGTACTTATTGGTTTCTGATATAATATCTTCTTTGCCCAGATTAGTAGTATATTTAAAAATTTTCAAACCTACTGAGTATTATAAGTTGTGGCTGATGTTGTTCTCTAGTCATGATATAGACACACATTATGGAAAATATACTGAGTCTTTGGTATTTAATATTTATTTGGTAACCTAGAACATGGTCAACATTTGTAAAAACTCCATGGAAATGCTTGATAAAAATGTATATTCTCAGCCAGTTTTGGGGGTGCACAACTGTAATCCCAGTGGCTTGGGAGGCTGAGGCAGGAGGATAGCAAGTTCAAAACCAGCCTCAGCAACTTAAACTTAGTGGAACCCTGTCTTAAAAAACTTAAAAAGGGCTGAACCATCTTTTGGTTCAACCCCTGGTACCAAAAATAAACAAACAAACATTCTCTAATATTAGGCAACATTTTCTAAAAATAATCTATTAAATCAAACCAATTTTTAAAACTGCCTTCTAGTTTTGGATTCCCCCCCATAAGAACTGCATGCTCTTTGTGATACCTTTGGCAAGAGCAATTTGTTTTTTCCCTTTCTTTGTTAGTGTCACATGAAATATTTGAAAATCTGAGGGTTTACTAGTATGCTTAATATTAAACTGAATTTATGGAGTTTGACAACATTTTGAAATACTGGTATTTGATGCCCTCTTTAAATGAACAAAGCAACTCCAAAATCATTGCAAAATAGTTTAGAAAATAATTATAACCTTGTGCTGAAATTTCTTTGAGTTACGTGATTTAGGTTACATATTTTTTCCAGTACCAAGGATTGAACTCAGTAGCACTTTACCACTGAGCTACATCCCCAGCCCTTTTTCTTTTTATGTATGAATTAAATATTTTTTATTGTTATTTTTTATTCACACAATTCATATAATCTTACATATACATAGGGTAATACTATCTGTCTCAGTCTACTATTTTTCCTTCCCCCACCCCCTCCCGTCCCATTTTCCTCTATACCATCCATACTTCCTCCATTCTTTCCTATCCCCCCCACAACCCCTCCCCCACCTCCATTATGTATCAGCATCCACTGCATCCCCAGTCCTTTTTATTTTTTATTTTGAGACACAGTTTCACTTAGTTTCCCAGGATGACCTCAAATTTTTGATCCTCCTTCCTCACTCTCCTGGGTAGCTGAGATTATAGTGCACCACTGTGCCTGGCAGTCCATCATGAGACTGCCTGGCAGTTCTGATCATGAAACAAAGGTAATAAAATATTGATTATAAAAAATATATGCTAGGAAAAGTAGAGTTCAGACATATATCCCAGTGTCTATGGAAATTTTAGAAATGGCAAATATTTAAATTCAGTGAGTAAGACATAGTTTATTTAACAAATGGCAATGGCACAATTACTATCCATTAGGAATAAAGTAAGATGGAACTCCCAAACTCAATACATTCAGAAATAAATTCTGGATGCATTAAAGTTTAAATGTAAAAAAACAAATTAAGTTTTGGAATCTAAATATATAACTTATGACTTATAAAGACCTTTTGCATAAGAGAAAAACAGAAAGGCAAGGAAAAGTTATGTTTATTTTACTTCATAAAAATTCATTTTTTTATAAAGGAAAAGATAACAAGGCCAAAGAAAAATAAATTATAGGAAAAATGTTTGCAGGCCAGGCATAGTGGCACACACCTGTAAACCCAGTCATTTAGAAGGCTGAGGCAGGAGGATTGCAAATTTGAGGCCAGCATAGCAATTTAATGAAACCCTGTCTCAAAATAAAATTAAAAGGGCTGGGGATGAGTTCAGTGGTAGAGGGCTTGCTTAGTATGGGTGAGGCCCTGGGTCCAATCCCCAGTACTGAAAATAAAATTAAAAAAAAAGAAGAAAAATGGAAAAATATTATATTCACAGGTCAGGATGTAGCTTAGTGAAAGAGCACTTGCCTAGAACTGTGTTTTGTTTTGTTCTGTTTCATTTCGTTTCGTTTCGTTACTGGGGGTTGAATTTCAGGGTGCTATACCACGGAGCTCTATCCCCAACCCTTTTCATCTTTTATTTTGGTACAGGGTCTTGCTACACTGCTGAGGCAGGCCTCAAACTTGGAATCTTCCTGCCTGAGCCTTCTCAGTTGTTGGGATTACAGGCATGTGCCACTGTACCCAATTTGCTAGCACATATAAAGCCCTGAGTTCTATCACCAGCACAAACAAAACAAAATAACAACAAAAACCATGGAATTAAAACAGGGTTAATACTTTGATATAAAATGAGAGTCTATAAATTGACTACTTATTTTAAGATAATGCAGCCTTCAGGAGCAATAGCAACTGTAGTTCATCTCATCCACCTCCCTTTTCTATGGTTTCCTTCAGGAATAGAGGCCTGTGAAAACCATAGAGGAGCTTCTCTGCAAAGACCTGTAACAGAATGGATCCGAGCAGTGCAAGGGAGGGACTGTGTGCATGAGCATCTATGATCTATCTACCTTCAAATAGAGAACCTGGGGCTGGGGATGTAGCTCAGTGATAGTGAACTTGCCTAGCATGTGTGAGGCCCTGGGCTCCATCCCCAGCACCTAGAGAGAGAGATAATCTGCTGTGAGGAATGCAGGTAGCTGACAGCTTCCAAATATCATAACTTGGGGTTTTGTCACAACATTCCCTGCCAAGGCACATCCTGTGAAGTAGTCCCAGCCAATGACTGAGCCCAGAGGGCATACCACAGCTGGGCCATTTCTGCCTGATGTGGGACTCCTCGAGTGGGCAATCTGCCTGACCAACATTCTTTTCAGAGATATGCTGCACTCTGAGCTTTATCTTCCCTAATTGTTCTTCCTTCTTCCTCTCCTTTGACAGGGGTCACGCCTTCATCTTGATCTGGATTCTCCCTGTCTATCCGTGCTTCCTCTCATCTTATCTTTCACAGGCATTTCCCCTTGAACTTCTAATTCCATCCTCAGCCATTTGCTTGTGAACAGAAATGAATTTATACAACTCTCACTCAAAGACCCAGAAGGTATGCATAAAAAAAATCCACAATGTGTGGGGTGCAGTGGCCCATGCCTGTAATCCCAGCAGCTCAGGAGGCTGAGACAGGAGAATTCCAAGTTCAAATCCAGTCTCAATAATTTAGTGAGGCCCTAAGCAACTTAGCAAGACCCTGTCTCAAAACAAAATATGAAAAATTGTTGGGGATGTGGTTCAATCCTTGGTACCAAAAAACAACACAAACAAACAAAAACAACCCACAATGCTTTTAAGAGAATTGCTCAGGCAGAAGCTTTATCATCTGAGATCAACAGGGACATAGGAAGTATAAAATGGAAAGAGGCCTTTGCACCCCTTACCCTGTTACAGGGAGGAAGCAGGCTGAGAAAGCTACTTAGATGCAAATTCAATTTTCTTATGAAAAGGAAAGATGATTCAGAGGGTGGAACCAAGAGTGCAGACCCTGGAGCCAAAACCACAGTGAATGACTCTCAGGCAGTTTAACTAAGCTCTAATCGACCTAGGCCTATTGAATTTCAGAATTGTCTGTTGTGTACCTCTCAGTTTACCCTCTTTTTAAAAGTGCATGACCAACAGAGATTTATTTGTCCTATGCCTTTCCCACCATTGTATGTAGGATGTGTATAGGAGCAGAAAACTTGCCTCTTTAGTTCACAGCTTTGCTATCTAGGGAAGGAGCGTCCAATTAGGAGATAAATCAAAGAATTCATAAAATAGTCTAGGTAAGAGATGACAATGTCTTGAGTAGATAGCAGTGAATAAAATGATGAGATAAAGTGGTGAGATTCAGAATGTATTTCAAAATTTGGACCAAGAGGTTTTGTAAATATATAGGAAATAAGACATAAAAGGAAAAGAAGAGCTGAATATGATTTCACAATCTATTTTTTAAAATTTTCTTAGTTGTAGATGGACACAACACCTTTGTTTTATTTATTTATTTTTATGTGGTGCTGAGAATCGAATCCAGTGACTCACACGTGCTAGGCAAGTATGTTATCACTGAGCTTCAACCCCAGCCCCTGATTTCACAATCTTTAGATTGAAAACGTTGGTGGTTGACATTCTCCTTCCAATCCTTTTATTTTTGGTCCCATTTTAGATCAAGAATACCTTACACTGTTATCTCCATCTTCTCACCTCCTTCTTCTTATCCCATTCCTATGTAGTCTCTGCCCACAACAACTTTACAAAAAACATGCTGTTGATAATATCACCAATAGCCTTCATTTTTCTAAATCCAATGGACACACTTCCATACTGTTTTTACTTGATCACTCTGTTGCATTTAATACAGGCATCCATGACTTTTTTGAAATGTTTCTTCCCTTGGCATTTCTGAACCAGAAAGTTTTCTGGGTTTCTCCTGCCTCTCTGGTTGCTTCTTCTAAATCTTCTTTTCTGTCTTCTCTTCCAACTTGCTATTAACATAGCTTTTTTCAGTAGCCCAGGATGATACTTTTCTTGCTCAATCTATATTCTTTCAATCCCAGAGCTCCTACGTTAACACCTGCTGGCTAAATTTGTCTTCTGAGCTTGGTCCATGTTTATCTGTACATTCAGGAAATCCTTCAGAATATCCACCTCAAGTGGAACACATCCAGAACAGAAATCATTACCTTTCCCCACAAAATGTACTCCTGTACTGTTCCCAGTCTCTGTAAGGTAATACCATTCACCCAGTTGTTCAAGCCAGAAAACTAGGAGCCTTGAATACTCACCCTTTCTCTCACACACTCCCATACACAATCAATCACTAGCTCCTGTCTTTCCCACCTCTTACTTAGATCACTCATTCTTAAGTCCGATCATTTCTTTTCATTCCTATGAATCTCAGCCTTCATCATCTCTTGCCCTACTTTCGGCATCAGTTCCCTTTTCTGGTTTCCTGGTATCAACTTTTGACCTTCTCCATTCTATGGCTAGAATGTTCATGTTCAAACATCAATAGAACCACATACTTTCTAAAAGTCCTTAAGTGATCTTCCTTGCAGTATATTCCAAAATCCCTACTATAGCACATAAGACTCTGCACCCTCTAAACCCTGTTGTTCTTTTTTTACCTTGGTCTCCTATCATTTCCTTTTGTTCTTTGCATCCAGCCACACTGATCTTTTCTTTTCTTTTCTTTTCTTTCCTTTCCTTTTCTTTTCTCTTTCTTTCTTTCTTTCTTTCTTTCTTTCTTTTCTTTCTTCCTTTCTTCCTTTCTTTCTTCCTTTCTTCCTTTCTTTCTTTTTTTCATACTGGGGATTGAACCTAGGGGTGCTCAACCACTGAAGCACATTCCCAGTACTTTATAATATTTTATTTAGAGACAGGGTCTCACTGAGTTGCTTAGGGCCTTGCTAAATTGCTGAGGTTGGCTTTGAATTCTCCATCCTCCTGCTTCAGTCTCCTGAGCCCTTGGGATTACAGGTGTATGCACCACCATAACCAGCTTTTTTCAATTTCTCAATGAGCTTTCTCTCACCTTTGGGCCTTCACACTTTTTTTCTCTCTCCTCACACAACTCTTCTCTATTCTCTTTCTCTGGCTAACTCATACTTGTCCTTTATGTCTCCTAGTAAGTAGTATATTTCTTCAGGGCAGCCAGTCCTAATCATCCCAGATTAGTCAACTTACTCTATTGTCTGTTTCCTTAGCTTTCTGAACTTCTGTTTGGCAGCACTTTACCTATGATTCTTGCAATTATTTAGTAGTGTATCTGTTTTGCATCTGTCTTCATCACTAGATTGTTGTCTCTATGATGTCAGACTGTCTTTTATTCATCATGGTTTCCACAATGCCTAGTAGTACTTAGCATGTAGTTACGTGTTGCAAAGTATTTCTAGATGGTTGAGAACCAGAAAAAGTTTGAGAAGCACTGGATTTAAGGCACAGTCTATAACTATCTGAAACTATACCTCCCTCTTTTTGCCTCAAGGAAGTTGTAAAGACCAAGGGAAACAGAAGTACTCTATGATTTCATGCTGCCTACTACAGTATGGAAGAATAGTCATCAGAGTTTTACTTATTATAAATAAACAATTGGAAAAATATCCAAAATGTCCAACAATGGGGGATGGCTTAATATATTACACCAGTTGTTTAGAAGTATTATCTAACATTGTGAATCCTTAGTTTTCAAACAAAATATTGTATGGAATCCTCAGAAGTAAAATGCACTAAAATGGAGTTATTCTACTTGGATGGGGCATAGAACAGGGCTTAGCTAACCCCAGCTTTTCCTTTTCCTTTCCTTTCCCCATTTTCTTGTCCTTCCTCCAAGTCTTCAAGACTTTCCGATTCCTGGCTCTGGTCCCTTTTTCCAACTTAGGGAATCATTTCTGTCCTTGATTTTTATGAGCATCCTCAAATGCTTGGTTGTGTTGTTGCTGTCAAGCTGGTTCAAGTTGGTTATCTGTTACTTGTAATTTTAAAAACACACAAGAACAAAAACGTAAATAATACTGCTGCAGCATGATATTCACTTATGTAATGGAAGGAACATTGGTTTTGGAGTCAGAAAACACTGGTTTAAAATTTAAGTCCTGACTGAGCAAGTTAACCATTTTCAGTTTTAGTTTTCTTGTCTGCAACAGGGATAATACCCAACTTTTTGTAAATTAAAAAACCTTACTAACATATTAAAAGACCAGGAATTGAGAAGGTTCTCAAGTAATGTTAAATAAATAAGATTAAAATCTTATTCAGAAACCTCTCCTACTCCTTGAAGGAGTGGATAACTGGATTCAATGTAGGGTGAATTCAGCAAGGCTGCCATCTTGTGGCAATTTATTGGCATGCTGTCCAATGTTGCTGAGCAGGATTGAGAGATGTTTAAGAAACTAAAGCTACATAGAAGGATGGCAGGCACACCAGGGAGACATTGAAATAAAGATAACAACTAATTACTATGACATGAGACAAGGGCAACTCATCACCAGAAAGAGCAAGGAATAAAGGACTTAAGACTGAACCTTCAGGAACTGTCATATGCCACAGAGAAGTCAGGGAAAGGGAATAAAGAAGGTGCTGATGAAGCAGGAGAAACAAACAGCTCAGTGTGTCACTCACGGTTGACTTACATATCTGAATTAGTGGCTGATTTTATTTGTATCGTTTCTTTTTCCAATATTTCAAAAGCCATTAGCAAAGGACTTTTGCTAATCCTTATAATAGCACTGCCCCCGTGCCATGCTGTTTCAAAATGTTCCTTATGGAAGCTCCAGGGGAAAAACTGCTCTTTGTCTTTCCACTTTCTCAAGGTTGCCAACATTCTTGGTAGCAACACCAAGACCTCTGCTTTTGTTGAATCCAGAACCTTATGCATGCTAAGCACACACTCTTTCACTGAGCTGCACCCTCAGCCCTCATTTTCACATTTCTTTTTTCTGACACTGACTCTCCTGCTTCCTTTCTTCCTTTATAAAGGATCTATGTGATTATATTGGGCCTAACTGGACAATCCAGGATAATCTCCCATCTCAATGTCCTTAATTTAATCACCTCTGTAAAGTCAATTTTGCCATGCAAGGTTACATGTTCACAGGTTCTAGAGATTAGGATGTGAACATTTTTGGAGAGCCATTATTTTGCCTACCACAGGACATTTTTCCTGACTGCATTCAGTGTCAAAACTTTGGTCACAGTAGGAGTATTTACACCAAAAAAAAAAAAAAAAAAAAGGGGGGAAAATGCTAAAATTCAGGGTTTTCCCCTTATAGAACTTATTGTTCAACTTTACCTGCATACTCCTGGTTACAATGGTAGGCTCATTATCAAACAGAAGAGAATTATCACTATATAATAGAGGAAGAGAGGATTATGGATATAACCCAAAGGATGCCGGGGATACATGTTCCCATAGACTGCTACATCCAGTGCAAAAACTAATGGAAAATTATGGGAATGTTATACAGAAAAGACCCTCGAGGTCTCTAATCCTTGAAGGAAGAAACTTGATCACCTATGGAAAATTCAATTATAGCCCCAACTAGAAGCTGTGTGATTAAGTTCTAATTGATGAAGTATAAATGGAAGTGAAAAATACTACTTCTGGATCAGGGTCTTTAGACAGTACATGTCCCTTTCACATCTTTTCTCATCAAGAGGACCCCTGAGAACAGAGAGGTGCTGGCTGAAGACAGAGTGCGGAATGGGTGGTGCCTATATACTGTCCAACTTTCCAACTAAAGCCTTATGATCAGTTACAGAAAGATTTCTTGCCAAGTCAGTTAAATATTTATATATAGTATTTAATTTTCTTCTTTCCTTTTCCTTTCCTACTCCAATATATGTAGAGTGTGCTATGTCATAATGATTAACTCTGAAGTCTAGTCCATAGGCTTTAGAACATTGAGGCAAGATCATTATGGAACTGGAAAAAATAAGAAACATTATTTAGAGATCCTGGACTTGTAACTATGAGTGAGAATTTGGGTAGATTCTTTCTTCGGGTAGGAGGTAAGTGTAGTGAATGATATTTTGGTTACAAAAAGGAAGGTTGCTTGAGTTTGGACTTCTTCTTTGTTTTATCTTTTGAAGGGTTAAGTATAGAAAGCGGGGTATACATTGATATTGGGCAATCTCTAGGGTTGGTCTGTTTCATTGTTGTTTTGATGATCTTGCAATGTTGCCCAGGCTGGCCCTGAACACCTGCACTCAAGTGATCCTCCTGCCTTGGCCTCCTGACTTGCTGGGACTGCAGGAATGTGCTATCAACTTACAAAGATTTATTATAGTGGACATCTATCCTTGTCATTGGACACTCAACATCTGCATCCCCTTTAGGCAACTTCCCAAATGTGTGAGAAGAGTGCACCTTATGCCCTCAAAGCTGACAATGCTCACTGTCTCTTTCCTAGTATAGTGGACCCAGTCTATTCCATTCTCTTTAGTCTGGGTTCCTGGAAAAAAGTTGGAGAAGGGAGAAAAATCAATATACAATTTGTTAGTAAGTGGTTATTGCTGTGGGCACTGGGCCTAAGCCCTCTGTGGACCCTCAGAAACACTGTGAAATGCACCTCAGAAGTCTCCCTCTGAGGAACAAGGAAGCTGAACTTTTGTTCACCATTAGATGTGGCTATGAGACAGGAAGCAGCAGGGTTTGTTTTGTGAGTTCCTTAGAAAACTAGCTTTCCCAGATTCAGAGGTTGCATCTTCCTTTCTCTCTTTCTTCTTTCTTTGAACATGATGAGATGATAGTTGGGGCTGTAACACCCAATATGCTACCATAAGGGTAAGATGGTCTGAATCACAGACATGGCAACTCTGGTATTACTGAGCTGATAAAACTGCCAACCTTCACTTTTCTTATTTGTAAGAAAAAACAAAACTTTAGCCAGGTATGGTGGCACACACCTATAATCCCAGTGATTCAGGAAGTTGAGGCAGGAGGATACCAAGTTCAAAGCTAGCCTGGGCAACTTAGACCCTGTTTCAAAATAAAAAAATAAAAAGGGTTAGGGACATAGCTAAGTGATAAAGTATTCCTGAGTTCAATCCTCAGTAATGAGGGGGGGCACTTTATAAAAAATATCACCACAATCAAATTTTCTGTTATCTGTAGGCAAAAGCATCACATCTCTAACTGATTTAATTTAGTTTCACTTGCAGCCACAGGCACAGGCCCTGGCTTTGAATCAAAAAGATAATGATAAAAATGAGGACTGTGAGGAAACTGTCCAGTGATGGGGATAGTAGTGACAGTAATCCTGGTAGCATCATCCAGTGTGTTGACACTTCAGAGCTTATTTTGCTTTCTGGTGTCCTTCACCAGGGTCACAAACAATAGATTCTCTGTATTGAATTATAATTGTTACTAGTCATTGAAGGTTTATGTGGGTCAAGTGTTTTATAAATTTTCTCTCTTAATTCATATCAACCATTCAAGATGGGTATTAATTTCCTTCTCTGAGGTTAAATGAGGCTAACTCCAAGACCACACAGTAAGTGCCAGTGTTGGGATTCTGTTTCAGGTCAGAGTGACCCCAAGGCAAGATCATAACCACTACAACTATATTGTTGCTGTTTTTTTTTTTGGCAACTCCTAATTTTTGGACCTGGGGATCCTGCTCAGGCTGGAGCCTGGGGCCCTATCCTAGAAGGAGAAGAAAGACAGGCTCCCGTAGACTGTTGTCTGTCATCAGCCCCTTCTGGCAGGGGAATACAGGATCTGCCCAAATGTAGACAGGCTCTGAGCCAGGCTGCACAGATGTACACAGTCCTCTGAGCCAGGCTGGGAATGCTCCAGATGAACTGCCAGACTTCTGTGTCTGAAACTCTTGAGAGATAAGGAAATTTGGGTGGCACCCTCAGAGACAAAGCAATTTTGCAGGTTTGGAATGTGCTGAAATCCAAGCAAAAACCAAGAAGGTGGTAATGTACTTGAAGAGGGGGCATGTGGGAAAATCAATCAACTCTGTAGCAATTCTTGCTTGTAAATTGATTAACTAACTGCATTCCTTTCTCCCCTTTTCTTTCCAGGTTTGGAAGTCTGAGGCTCAAAGCCCACAAACCCAGAATCACTCCTCCTCTCTTTAGTCCTTCTATCACTGAGGCTCCAAGGCTCAGAAAACCTTGGCTCCTCTCACCTTTTCCATTTAGTCAATTTTTTTCTACAAATATTTATTGAGTACCATTTTTAGTAGACAAGGATTTATAGGGAGGAAGGAACTTATGGGGAGAAAGACATGAAAGATAATTGCACAAATAATGAGAATTTTAATACCTGTTACAAAGGAATAGTAGTATCAAATGAATGCCTGGTGTCTTAGCTCTTCCTGATACTATAACAAAATACCTAAGACTAGATTGTTTATAAAAAGCATAAATAGATTTCTCATAGTTTTGTAGACCAGAAATTCAAAACCAAGCTCTCAGCAGATTCAGGGCCTGGTTAGACATGCTTTCTTCTTCCAATATGGTGCTTTATTGCTGCTTTATCACATGGTAGAAGGGAGAAGGGCAAAAAGGCCTATCTAGTTTCCTTAATCCTTTTATAGGACAATAATCTCACCCATGAGGGCAGAGTCCTCATGTCTGGATGACTTCCTAGAAGCCCCGGCTCTTAATTGATGACTAAATTTCAATATAAATTTTATAGGATACACAAACATTCAAACCACAGCACCTGGGGCCTGATCTAGTCTGAAGGATCATATTCAAATCATCTCCTTTCACTTGTCCTCTTATTATCATCACCCTCATTATTCCTTTCATAAGAATGGTGTCTTCTGTGCTGGCCCCTTTGCTGTCCCTGTACTCCTACTATGATTCAGATCCTTCCTAGATCATTGTATCTATCTTCTAACAAGTCTCCTTGCCTCTTTTTTTATTTTGCCACTCAAGCCAATTCTAT
This sequence comes from Glaucomys volans, assembly GCA_020662805.1. Lineage (NCBI taxonomy): Eukaryota > Metazoa > Chordata > Mammalia > Rodentia > Sciuridae > Glaucomys > Glaucomys volans. The sequence continues at coordinate 51,401 of JAJEJO010051390.1, forward strand.
ACATGGAAACTGTAATTGTTTTTCTAAAATATAAGCTTCTCTTTGCTTTTACTTTAAGGTTTTTACTTCTTCTTCCTGGTACATTTTGTTCAAAAATTTTTTTCCAGTCTTATCACCTATTCTTTTTCTACAGGGACCTTTCACCACAGGCTGACATAGATTCCCATCTCCAATATTGTTGATTCATGCTTTTCAATGTTTTATGCATCTATCTCAGTCCAGGGAAAGGCTATTCTGAATCCAAAGCATTCACTGATGACAGCACACTATAGATGAGGCACTTGTTGCTAGGCACAGGGCAAGACAAGTGAGGAAGAAAAAGCTGGAAGCCAGAAGTCATCACATTTGATGACCATACCAGATGGTAATACCTGTTTCCAAAAGAGACTATATACTTTATGAAGGCAGTGACAGGGTCTAACTTGTCCACTACTGTATCCTTAGTTGTGTCTGATGCAGGATGACCTAATGCCTGGCTCAGAGTAGACTTCAATAAACTTTTTTCAGTGTACAAATAAATAAATGAATAATGTTGGAGTCTGAGGACTAAACTCAGGGCCTCAAAAACACTAGGAAAGCACTCTATCACTGAGCTACATCCCCATTTCTTTTCTCTTTTAAACATATTTTTATTAATTGTCGATGAAACTTCATTTACTTATTTGTATGCGGTGCTGAGAATCGAACCCAGTGCCTCACACATGCTAGGCAAGTGCTCTACAACTGAGCTACAACCCCAGCCTACATCCCCGTTTCTTTTAAAAATTTTAACAGGGTCTCACAAAATTGCCCAGACTGTTTTTGAACTTGTGATTCTCCTGCCTCAGTCTCTCAAGTAGCCAAGATTATAGGAATGCACCACTTTGCCAAACGGATGCTGTTCTCAAACTATCTTGCTCTGGAGTTACAAGCGTATGGGTCTAGACTTCTTAAAAGAAAAGATCCTGAGGGGTAGGAGTTACAACATGAGTGCACTTTTCACAAATAATTGTATTACAGAGTGATTTTGTATGAGTTATTGCTTCTGTTTCTCTTTACAACCCCATGAATTACTATCCCTATTTTATAGATGAGGAAGCTACCTTTCTTCCTTTCTCCCTGCCCCCTCCCCCATTTCCTCTTTTCTCTTCCTTTAGGATGCATGTATGGCCTGTGCATTTCCTGTCCCTATTACAGAGATTTGGAAGGGGTAAATGTAGAACCAAAGATTACAAAGACTAGAGGAGCTATTTGCCCTGGGTTTCACATACACCTAACCTTAAACTTTTTCTTCTTCTTTTTTTTCCCCCTTCGGTTTGGGGGGATTAAATCCAGGCACTCTCTCCCACTGAGCTACATCCCCAGCCCTTTTATATTTTGAGAGGATCTCACTAAATTGCTAAGGCTGGCCTCCAATTTGTGATCTTCTGATGAGCCCTTTTCAGTCCCTAGGATGACAGACCTGCAAGACTGTGCCTCGCTCACTCCAGTCGGAATGGCAATTATAAAGAACACAAGTAACAATAAATGTTGGCCAGGATGTGGGGAGAAAGGTACTCTCATACATTGCTGGTGGGATTGCAAATTGGTGCAACCACTATGGAAACCAGTATGGAGGGAGATTCCTTAGAAAACTTGGAATGGAACCACCATTTGACCCAGTTATCCCACTCCTAGGTCTATACCGAAAGGACTTAAAATCAGCATGCTACAGTGACACAGCCAGATGAATGTTTATATCAACTCAATTCACAATAGCCACACTATGCAACAAACCTAGGTATCCTTCAACAGATGAATGGATAAAGTGTGTTATATATACACAATGGAATATTACTCAGCCATAAAGAAGAATGAAATTATGACATTTGCCTGTAAATGGATGGAACTGGAGAATATCATGCTAAGTGAAATAAGCCAGCCCCCCAAAACCAAAGGCTGAATGTTCTCTCTGATATGTGGATGCTAACCCACAACAAGAAAGGTGGGGAGGGTAAAAATAGAAGTCCATCAGATTAAACAAAGGGGAATGAAGGGAAGGGGGGGAGCAATAAAAAGAACAGAATTAAGAGGCTATAACTTTCCGATCCTTGTATTTGAATACACGACCAAAGTAACTCTGTATCATGTTCAACCACAAGAATGGGATCCTACTTAGAATTTTTGTACCATACTTTCTCATGTTGTCATTTTTCTTTTAAACATACTGTAAGTTATAAAATTGGAAAGAGGCCCAGTAAATTATCCCAAGTAACCTGAGCAAAATCTGACCCCTGGCCCAGGCCAAGATTGAGATGTCAGACCTGGGATCTCTCCAGATGCAGGGGCGTTCACTACCTCAGATGACTCCAGTATGGTCTCTCACACGGGTTAAACTCAAGGGAGTTAGAGTCAGATGTGTTCCCTTCAAAGTTCTAACAGTTACTTTATGACCTTGCTTGGCAAATTATTCAGTTTCCTTATTTGAAAACCTGAGGGCATAATGACCTACTGCAGAGATGCTTTTAGAATTAAATGAAAATGCGTTTGAAGCACTCAGCATAGGCCTGGCATGTAGTCAGTGCGCAGTAAGTGGTAGCTATTGTTATAAGAACTATATTTGTTGAGTGACTCTGCCATATAACACTTGCATTCTACTTGAACACGGAGCTGTCACAGGCGTTCGAATGAAGGGGTGGAAACTGTCGCACTCACCAATTTTTTTCTAGAAATAAATCCTGTGGGAGGATAATGACCTGTTGGGAAAGTGTGAGCCCAGACCGAACAAAGATGTAATCAAGCGAAGTCTTCTCTGCGGGTTGCAGTACTAAATCGCCCTTGGATTTACTAGCAGAAGACTGGGTATACCCGCCCGGGGCAAGGATGCCTCAGAAACCGGATTTTTACATAGTGGGACAGAATCTCATTCCGCTCCGCTTATTCTCAGGGACCACACCCTGCGCTCCGGGAGGAAGGACTCCAAGCAGCGAGACGGCGGCTTCCGCACAGCCCCAGACCTGACCATCTATGGTCACAGAGAACACCCAGCAAACAGGAAGTGGGGTGAGAGTGGAGAGTTTTTCTCCACCTTCGCAGCCCCGGGCGAGAAAGTCGGGCGGGGGCGGGTACGCCCAGACCCAAGGGCTGGGCGCACAGCGCGCTCGCAGGTCGTTCTTTTGTCGCCCAGCCTCCGCAAGTACTCTCAGAACGCCTGCCAACCCAGTTGCCTCTGCACATCACAAACGGGGAAACCGAAGTAGAGGCGGAATTGGCCTCGACCCTCACAGAGTTGATGGCCCCACCGGACCGGCACTCTCAGAGACTTCGACCCTCTAGTTCTTCCAAGACCCCTTCCGTAACGCCGTGGAAAGGAAGGGACTTTGCTATTGAGACCAAACTGACAGGAGAATCAACCACTCATCTGTCCTCTCTTCTGGAGGCGGAGCTTTAGCCTGTGATTTGGGCCCTTCATTGGTCCCGCCTCAGGGGCGATTCGGGATCTGCGGCGGGCCGAGGGGCGTCGCCCGAGCTGTGACCACGCCCTCCCTGGGTCGCTCCCGCCTCCGGGCGGGGCTCTTTACCAAGTGCACTCTGCTCTAGCCCCGATTCGCCTTGCGAAACCTGGTGAATAGGGCGGAGTCACGAGCCGGGAGACTTCCTCCCCAGTTCGGATCTAGCCTAGAGGTTCAATCTGAGGTTCATTTCCGGTAGGAGTGCCGCGCCTAGTGAGGGCCCGGAAGTGGGGCGCGCGAAGATTGCTGGGCGGTTCTTGCCGGAAGTGGAGAGCGGCTGAGCGCAGTCCTGAGGTGAGGCAGAACTCTTAAGGTGGGGGTACACGGCTGGTTAGGGACTGGGGGGCTCTCCGGGCCCACCGGTTTCTGGCATTGTTCGTGACCGAGCCCTGGTGAGAGGGCTGGTGTGAGGCCCTCAGGCCGACTCGGACTCCTGGGCGCGGTCTCTTGAGGTGGGGCCGGGGGTTGACCAGCTGAGCCGGCCGGTCCCGGAGAGGCGCCCCCCACTCGATTTCGCTGCGCTGTAGGTCAGCTTCAGGGGAGGCCTCATTCCTAAGGCGCCCTAACTGAAAGGAACCTCCGAGACCTTAGAGTCTTCCCTTTCCTCCGACTCGCTCCCATCGCACAGATGGGTAAATTGATCCCCGAAAAGGGGAAGCAGTTGGTTTACGATCATATAGCGAGTGAGGAAGAGAATCAGAATTATTACCTTGTTTCCATAAATAACCAGTACCCAATCCTTCCGACGTTCATTAGTTTGATAGCTCTCTTCACTTGGGGTAGTCTTCCGGTCCCGGCAGCTGCTGGTTAAAGGCCACCTGATGAGTGGAACTTTTTTTTTTTTTTTTTTTTTAATAAATTTAGCTGTTTGGAATGCGTGGGAATTTTGAAAAGAGGCAAGCCCTGCGTTTGCTTTCAGATAGCATCTCTTTACTCCTAGCCTGCTGCTCTTAACTCAGAAAAACCAACCTAACTTTGTTGGCGGGGTTGTGTACTTTTGGAAATAAAATTGGGTGTAGGTCTGGCCCCATTGCTGAGAATCTGTAGCCACAGATGCCTTATTTAACTGCCCTCTCTCCCTATACTGGGGATTCAACTCAGGAGTGCTCCACCACTGAGTTAAACCCCCAACCTTTTCTGTTTTTCATTTTGGGACAGGGTCTTGCTAAGTTGCCCAGGGTGGCCTCAAACTTGTGATCCGCCTGCCTCAGCCTCTGGAGTTACTATGCTTGGCTTTATTTAACTTCTTTATGTCATATTTTGCTTATCTTTTAAGTGGAGACTTCTGCTCACCTAACAGAATTAAACTGTATAGAACATTATTCTGTACAGCCTTCTGATTCAGTGAAAGATGCTTTGAAACAAAGCAAGCTCGTCCCTGCCCTCATGGATTAACAGTGTTTGCAGAAACCTTTCAGAAATAATTATAAATGTGATGAGTGTTAGGAAGAACAGGGTGCTATGGAAGTATGTAACAAGGGGCTCAGAAAAATTGAAAGAGACTATAGAATAATGAAGAGGAAATGAGGACATTTTATAGAGGGGTTATTTTCAGAACTTTGTCACTTTGAGCTCTTTGTAGTTATTTCTAAGTGAAAATCTGGGGGTAGCTCAACACTTTCATCATTTATCAATCTATTATTGGACCTTTATATGTGTGAAGTACATATTAAATGAGGCGCTTAGCCCTTGTAGCTAAGAATACACTTGTTTCATGAAGTTTACAGAACAGGAGGAAGCAGACAAGTAAATCAGAGATTGCTTACAGTATGTACCATAGTGAGTACAAGGCTATGAGAACATAGAGGAGAAATACCTGAACCAGATTTCCAGGCTTCCAGGCAGGAATGGGAGAATAAATCTAACAAAATTTTTTTAACCATAAAGTGAATCTGGAAAAGGGGTTTCCAGTAAAGAGAACTACAGGTGAAGGACATGGAGACCTGGACATGTGAAAGACTATGACTAATTCAGTGTGACTGGAATTCCATAAATGCTTGGAGAAGTGGAGGAAGTGTTAAGTGATGGAGTCAAATATGGAGGACTTCATAAGGCATGCTAAGGAATTTGGATTTTGTGCTAGAAGCTATGGGAATGCTTTGATGGTTTTTATGTGTGAAAAAGTTGTGATCAGATATATGTTTTAGAAAGTACACTATCTCTCAAGTGGAAAGGAACCAGGCACTAGAGAAGTAGAACACTGTGTGGAAGCTGTTTGCTAGTTATGGCCTGAACTAAGAGTGGAAGTAGAAATGGACAAGAGAAATGATAAGAAAATAAAAACCAGGGAATTGGAAGCTGATTATGGGAATGAAGAAGTAGGAACAGTCTGGACAACTGCCTGTTTTTCTGGCCTAAAGAGCTAAGTAGTATTCAAATAGGGTGTATAAGAGATACATTGGGGAGAGGGTAAATTGGGAAGTAGCACATAAAAAATGAATTTTGGACTTGCTTAGTTTGAGGTGTTGTAGCTTATCCAGGCAAAGGTGTCCCAACTAGAGCAAATAGCAAGAACAAAGGTGTGAAGCAGGAAAGAGCTTAATGTATTCACTAATACTGGAGCCTGGAGTTTGGCAGAAACTGGAGGTAAAAAGTTTCATCTGCCAGGTTGTGAAGGGTTTGGTGCCTTATTTGGATTTGTGTGTGTGTGTGTGTGTGTGTGTGTGTGTGTATACTGGGGATTGAACCCAGGAGTACTTAACCACCGAGCCACATCCCCAGCCCATTTTTTTAGATTTTATTTAGAGACAGGGTCTCACCAAGTGCTTAGGGCCTCCTCGCTAAATTGCTGAGGCTGGCTTTGAAGTCAAGATCCTCCTGCCTTAGCCTCCTGAGCTGCTGGGATTACAGGCGTATGCCACCATGCCCAGCTCCTTGTTTGGATTTTATTCTGTAATTGGACAGCTAATTGAGTTGTCACAGTCCAGCATAAAGAAATTTCTGTAGTCATTTCCTACCATCACATGGGCATAATTGATATCTCTGAGTGTTTAAATATAATGATAGCAACAAAAGTACCTTATAAAATATAGCTGCTGTGCAATTGGAAGTAGGGTATTGTTAAGATTCAGTAAGTATATTTTTGCTTGCAGGTTAGCTATTTTTGAGGTTAGCTATTGAGTTTGTAAAATATTTAGTTTCCAGCCTGAGGGTTGATCTTTTCTTCTTACCCCTTTTCTTGGTCTTACATTTATTTAGTTGCAGTTGTTTTTAACTAGAGTCTGAACCCTTAAAAAGTGACTTCTTGAACCAGGAATGGGGGCACATGCCTGAGGTCCCCTCTACTCAGGAGCCTGAGGCAGGAGGATCACTTTTGAGCCCACGAGTTTGACACCAGCCTGGGCGAGACTAGCAAGACAACTCAAAAAACAAAAAAATACAGATAAATAAAAAGTGACTTCCTCCTTTTGGATTTCTGAGAAGCATTGTGAGTCAAAGATTTATTTTGCTTAAAATAACCAAACGTAAAGTGTTATTAGATGTTGAACCCTCTAGTTTAAAATTTAATGCTGAGATTTAAAATTTAAGAATCCTCAATCTGTATCTTAACAAGTCCAGTTTCTTTGTTTACTACTGACCTGGCTTCCATACCTAATCCTTCAATTTCTCTACCACAATTAATCTCTTACTAGTTCTTTAGAGTGTTCTTTTTTTTTTTTGAATCATTTTAATTTTATCATTTTCACTAGCTTTGTGTTCTCATGTCAAGCAAGTGCTTTACCACTGCATTATATTCCCAGCTCCACCCAGATCCTTATCTAAATTTTTTTTGGGTGGTACAAATAGATTAGCTCTACCACTGAGCTACATCCCCAGACCTTTCAGTTTTTTAAACTTTGAGACAGGATCTTGCTATATCATTCAGATTGGCCTCAAATTTAGGATCCTCCTATCTCAGATTCCTGAGTAGCTCGGATTGACTTTCTAATTTAGATCAGCTGTTTATTTGAGTCATTTGCACTTCCCACTGGCAATTCCCTTAGTACATCAGAACAGGGTTTCTCAGTCTAGGCACAGTTGATGTTGTGGGGTTGTCATGTGCATTGTAGGATGTTTAGCAGCAGCCCTCACCTCTACCCATTGGATGCTGGTAGCACTTCCTCAGTTGCAGCAATCAAAAATGTCTTTAGACATTGCCAAATATCTCCTGGAGGACAGAATTGCCCCTGTTTGAGAACTGCATTAGCAAGTATCATGGCTGTAATTGTGCAATGTCTTATCTCCCCAGTGAAATTCTTTGAGGATAGGCTCCATAGCCATACGTAGCACAGTGAATGGCACATGATCAACACTTAGTACTCTAAAATGAATCAATTACTTATTTTCATTGAGGTATCAAGAAATTATTGTGCCTTCAAGGAATTCCTGGGTGGTCCTCAAAAGACGTAGCACCTTCCCCCCATTCTGGGTGTGATTTTGTCTTAATAGAGAAATGCCACTGATTGGCACTAGATGCAAGCTTTGTGTTAGTTGTCAGTGCAAGTCAGCAGATTTCCCTTTCCCCTATTTTGTGGATATATAAATTTCTGTTTTGTTCAGGTTCATATTGCCTTCATTTAACCTGCTTAGTTTTAGTGGGCAGGGATTATATTTATTTTTAAGTTGCCTGTGGTTTATAGAGTTGCTGTTCACCTCTGTTTTAATTCAGAAAATTGTTGTAGTATTGTTAACACAGCGATAGCCTTCACCATAAAACCATTTCTTCTTGATACACTATCGTGTAAACCTAATAAAAACAACCACAGCTCTAAAAATATTCCTCAGCAACATTGCAGCTTTGTTTGCCTTGTATTACCAGACACCTATGCCAGACTTTTCCATTTGGCTGGAAAATAGTTGAAATGGGAAAAGCTGGGCACACATGTCTGGTAATACAAGGAATAGGCTTGCTATTTTTGTTTGAGGTTTTGGTTGGGGAATTGCATTTGTTTGCTTTTGTTGTTTCCTCCACGGGTCATTAAAACTCCTTTACTGTTAATTATTGACTTAACAATTATAGATATTTTCATATTTCTAGTTGTAGTTGAATCATGGCTAAGGATAAATATCCTTGACTATATTTACGTGTGGGAGTAGGAAATGCTGTTTTAGTAAAATAATTATTCAGGTTCAAATCGGCCAATGCAGTTGTTCTACAATGGAAAACATGTACAAGGTGAAAGGGCCTGTTGAGTACTCACTGCAGTTAGTCTTCAAAATATTCTTTGAATGTAGGGGAGAAGAGAGCCAGTGGCCACATTGAAGGCAGGTTTGCCTTAGACCATTGAAACAACTAGTTCCTAAGTCTGACTTCAGTGTGTACACTGTTACTCATTTTGTTCATTCTTGGAGTTTCACATAGAGGACCATGTGTAAAGAGGGAACAGGAGAAAAACACTGATACTAGGTTGAATTCCTTCCCTCGCTAGAAGATAGGGCTTTTTTTTTTCTTTTAATCTAAACCTCAGGTGGCAGTGACTCAGGCACTGAATGTCATTGGTTTCATCAGAGAAACCAAATGCTTAGGGAAGAACAGTGGCTTGTGATTTGGGTTAGATTTAGATGACATCTTTACTGAGGCCAGTGGTGTCCTTTGGTTTCTGGGTTGAACCAGCCAGCATGTAAGTATCTCCTATTAGCCTGTTTAGTTTTACTTTGTGGTATGTTGGAGCCTAGTGATAAGAATTTCTATATTGTTAGGAGTAGAATTAACTAATGCATAGCTTAGTGGTAGCATGGAAGAGATATCCACATGGAGATGGTTTTGTTTTTGTTTTTTGTTATATAAGAATCATATTTCTATGTTAAAATTTGGGAAACAAAGGGTGAAATTTTTGAAGACCCCATCACCCTAATGTGACAAATACTGTATATTTTATGTTCTCTTCAAATTGTGCATTTAACTCTTTCCCCACAATTAGAAGTTTAAGATACATATGGCTATAGTTAGATTCTAACATTGCCATGAACATCTTCCTGCCTATCACTTTTCCTCATTAGGGTTTACTTACTTAAGATAAAGTCTCAGGTAGGATTTATTTACTTAGGATAAAGTCTCAGGAACAAGATTACAAAGTTAAGCCAAGAGACATTTCAAAGCAGATCAGTTGGCCTTTCATAGTATGTATACAGGCTGACTTGTTTGGTTTCTTTTTTTTTTATTCAAGTGATGACTTAGAACATATAGGGTGCAAAATCGGAAACATTTTAACATAGTAACTACCTACCGGGGTACAAATTCTTACTACTGGCTTAATTACCTGTTGAGATGCAGCAGAACTGCAGGAGAAGCCTGGTTCTACTTCTGGAATAGGCAGAAGGAATTGGGTTGAATTGTGAGAATAATGAAAGAGAAGCATCTTTGGTAAGAATCTCTGGCCATTTCTTTTTGTCTTGGTTTCAAACCACCAAAGAAATTGCTGGAGAATCGAGCTCAGTTTCTTCTTATTCTGTGTGATATTCATTCTCATGATCTCATGACATTTCTTTGCCAGTGATTTGCAAACATTATCTCCAGGCTTGATCCTTTTCCAGGCTTTATTTCTAAATACTGGACATGTTCACTTAGAAACTTCATCTTCTCTTCAAACTCAGCCTGTCCCAAACTGACCCCATCTTCTTTTCTTAACTAGAACATGCTAGAATGCATTTCTGCCTACAATATCATTCTCTTAAGGTCCCCATATATGCAACTCTGGGGTAATTTTTACCTCCCTTCTCTGAATGCCACTGTGCTTTCAACCAGTGCCACACAGTTAGGACTTGTTCTCAGTTTAATTCACACTTGTTTTGTGTGACCTCCAAGGGCAGACCAAGATCAGTGGGTGGAAGTTGCAGGGAGGCAGATTTGCATCCATATAAGGAAGAACTTTTTGATACTTTGAGTTGCTTAATAGAATGGGTTGTCTCAGAAGTCTCAGGTTCTCCATCACTAAAGGTGTTTGATCAGAGGTTGCCAAACTAATTGCTTCGAATATTGAAAGGACTGTTCTGGCATCAGATAGTGTTTTTATAAGATGATTTCTGGAAATGCTGCTAATTGTGAGAAACAGTAATTCAATTGAAGGTAGCTTTTTCTCTTCTGTTAGACTCCCCTTAAGGCAGGGAAATTATTTTACCCTTCTTTTGTAGTCCACACAGCATTTAACACAGATGCCGGTCACTTATTTGCCTAAAAGTAATTATTTGTGAGTTAATTCTTTTCATTTAGTTTTAATATCTGGTTTGACACCAAATGTTTTCCAGTAGCCTTCTTATTTTACAGCTAGATGAATAATAGCTTTTAGCCTAAACTTCCAGGCACTAATATTTTCACTTTTCTCCAAATTCCATTCAGTATATCAAATAGTACGTATTTGCTGGTTGATTTGTTTTAGGTCCTTGGGATTAAACCTAGGGGTACTTTCCCACTGAGCTATATCCCCAGTTCTTTTTTCTTTTTATTTTGAGACAGGATCTTGCTAAGTTGTCCACGCTGGACTGAAACATGCAGTCTTCCTGCCTCACCTCCCAAGTCACTGGGGCTGCCACAGTGCCAACTCAAACAGGGCGTGCCACAGTGCCAGCTGAAATAGTGTGCTTGTAAATACTTTGTTTTGATCCTTAGTCCTTCACTCAAAAGATGCTGTCACATTTATCACAACATCAAATCTAAACACTACCTGTCTTTTAGTTAAGTCTTCCACAATTTGACCCAGCTTGCTTATTTAGCCTTATTTCCCTTGATGGTCCATGATCTTGACAGATTAGTCTTCATGTACATAGCCTGCTTCTACTATTTTCTGTACCTAGTCTGCTTAGTCTTCTTTTTACTTTGATTTGCATTGAAATGTCTTTTTTGTTGTTGTTGTTTGTTTGTTTGTTTGCAGTATTGGGGATTGAACCCAGGGCTTCACACATGCTAGGCAAATGTTAGCTGTAGCCCTTTCCCATTTTTCTCTTGCCTTTCCATCAAGACACCCCACTTCCCTTCTAAAACTAAACCACCTCCAGTCTTCATTCATTTCTTCAGAACTCTCAGAACATGTATTCATTTATACCATGTAATTCAGAACCATTGCAACAACATTCTGCAAAGAAAAATCTCCAGTATTTTGATATTTTACTTTCCCTAATCCATCTGAAGTTAGATAATCTCTAACAGAACTTTTTAAAATATAGCACTCAGCATTTTATTTGCATTGTTTTGTTGGCTTTCTCAAAAATCATCTGAACTGTGGGGACTATTTCTTCTGTAGCAACCACAGTGCTAAGATTGTTTGATTTTATGAGCATCTTCTATGTACTTCATTTTTCTAGGTGCTGGGAGGTAGGGTGGGTACTGCCAAGAGAATGGATAAATTTCCTTCTTTCTGGAACTTGTATTCTAGTACATAGTGTGTAGTGATAACATTTTACATTTGAATTGCATTTTAAGACTTCCAAGGTGATTACTCTTACCTAGGAAATCATGTCCTTTGATTTTTTACAATGCACTACGCAAGGTGAGGATTATAATCTATGAATCGACTGTCCCCTAGTTACACAGTTAATATGTGGCTGGTTGGGACTCAGACTTTGATTTCGTAAATTCTAGTTTTACTTAAACTTGTGTATGTTTACATATAGTTCTTGGCTATTACCATATAGAAATGGCAAGGAACAAAGTTAAGCAGAACTGATTTTCTGCTGTGACAATTATTCTATTTTAAATATCTGCTTTCCAAATATGTCATCTATCCTGAAAGTGATTGAAAAAAAATTGACCTCCGTGGAGAAAATTGAAAGCAGAGAAATTTGAAGTTGCTAATCATGTAACTAATGACACCATAAAATGAGGTCTTGAACCCACAGTGATGTTCCCATGAAACAGTGGGGGCTGGGTGCCCTGATGAACCTCATAAGTCCCTTAAGTTATTTAAAAGCCATTGTAGAAAGATAGAGCCTCAGACCCTTCAGAGTATTTGTGCTTGAGGCCTAGGTTCTCTGCTTATTGGTGGTTTGATCTCTAGTAAACTTTTAAATTTTTGTAAATGTCAGTTTCTTCATTCTAAAAATAGGGAATAGTATCTGTATAACACACCTCAGAAAATTATTTTAAGTTCAAGAAGCCAAATTGATGATACAGAGCACAACTGTGTGGGATCAGTTTCTAATTAATATTCTAATAAACAGTGTTATTTTTATGGTACTTAGTTTGAAGACCTCTATATCAGTGTGATTTGCGCCTCAGAAAACATCATTTATTTGAAAGATGGAAGTGTTTATAAGGTCCCGCAAAAGCACGCTTGTTGACTCAGTGGCAGAGCTCTTTCCTAACCTGCATGAGGCCCTGGTTCTGTCTCCAGCACTGCCCCTCTACCCCGAAAGGGCAGGTAGACAAAAAAAAAATTCACAAAATAAAAAGAGGGAATGAGGGGAAACACTTCACAGATTTGACAGAAAGAAGAGATAGCCAGACTTGGGTTAAGGGGAGAGTGGGTACGGGCCCTTATTCATTCATCTGTTCATCCACCAAAAACTCCAGTTGACCTATTGTATTTTTATTCCATACTACATTTATAGTTCTGGAATTACAAAGGCAAAATGTGTTTCCTACTCTGGGGTAGCTAATTACATTATTTTAAATGTGCTCTGTTAGAGAAAAGTGTACAGTGTGTTGGGAGCACATGCTTTGTAGGGAGGTGATACCTTCCTTACCTGAGACTCAAGGACAACAGGAGTTCCAGAGAAGGGTAGATTGCAGAAGGGAAGTAGCTAAGCAGACTGGATAGCATTATAAAAACTCAGAGAAAACATGACTCTGGAAATCCATCTAAGTCCTGGGTTGCTGTGGGTCTGCTGAGAAAAGGTGTGAAAGGAGATAAGGCAGGACTAGAAGATATGCAAGATGAGAGCCTGTGGACTTTACCCTGAATGCTATGCAGAGTTTTGAATGATATTAAAGAATATCTTAATTACATTTGCATTTGAGATGGATCATTCTGGCTATAATATGGAGAATGAATGAAGAAAAGGTATATTATTAGAATTAGGGGTGACTAGTTAGGAAGTTACTGCAATAATCTGGGCAAAGTCTTGATGACCTAACCTTATTATTATGTTTTTAATCCATCAGAATGGAGCAAGGTACATCTATTCATTAGATATGCAAGATAAGAGCCTGTGGATTTTGAGGACTGATTAGCTGTGGGGAATAAGGAAGAAAACTATTTAACACTTACGGAATTTTTATTATTTTTGAGGATTTTTCTCTCTGTAACCCTCTGTATTTTGTGGATTGTTCTCCCCATTGTGTAAATAAGGAAACTGAAGCTCAGAAAGTTCAATTAACAGTTCATAGTGGTGGAGCCAAGTGAATACTAGTATTCAAAGAACCCCAATCTATCTGACTTCTTTTTTTTCCCCTATCTGCCTTCTCTAAAGACCACTTTTGGCCATGCATACTGTGCATGCTTGTAATCCCAGCAATTTGGGAGGCTGACACAGAAGGATCGCAGGTTTGAGGCCAGCCTGGGCAACTTGGCTGACCCTTAGCAATTTAGGGGAATAGGGTCTGGAAAAAAAACAAGCCTGAGATGTAGCTCAGTGATAAAGCACTCTTGGGTTCAATCCCCAATACAAAAAAAGAAAAGACAATTCTTGTTCACTATTTCTCTGCTGGCTGCTAGTTCCCTGGTTACTAGCTTGGTCACTCAGGTGATTGCTGGTAGTGCTAGATTGTAAAGACAGTGAGAGTTTGGGATGGGGGGGCAATTTTAGGGTTTTGCTTTGAATATTTCAGTTTCAGGTACCTTTGGAACCTCTCTATAAAGATATGCTGGATATAAGATTCTGAATTCCAGAAGAATGGCCCAAGATGGATATGCTGCTCCAGGTGTCTAGTCTATAGGTGGTTGTGGTGGTACCATTGGCAAGTGAGCTGGGTGTCTAGTTAGAAGCTAATTAGGAGTGCACATGACCACCTAAAGAATGTGAATGTGTATGGAGAGTTAGAAAAGGTGTGTGTTTTGTTCCCTTTAGTTTGGGACATTCTTTCCCATAACTTATAAAATCTCACCCATCCCCCACCAAAAACAAACAAACAAAAAAACCAAGTACTGTTCTTCTGTGTTTGATTAATGTAGAATGTGATTAGCTCTAAATGGTAGCTCTATTGTCTCTTTTTCATTCTGCTTAACTCAGCAGAAAAAGTCTATTCAGTGATGAAAACCTGTGCATACAAGTGAAGTGTAAGAAAAAGGGAACCAAAACCCCCTGGAGCTGTATTATTAAGCTTTTAAGATTGGTCATTGTTCACAACCCTGGCAGCTTGTACAAGCTTACACATCTTATACTCCGTCTCTTTGTTAACACTGATCTCAACCTGTAATGTCCATTGTGTATGAAGAAACATGTTTTATAACAGAACTGGGTAGTATCTATTCATGGAAGGTAGCTTGGGAGTTTATTGCTTAGCTTGCCTTTTCCCCTAGATTAATTAATTTTTTTAATAGTTTTTTTGGTAGTGGGGATTGAACCCAGGAGTGCTTAACCACTGAGCAACATCCCCAGCCCTTTTTATTTATTTATTTTTTTATACAGAATCTCACTAAGTTTCTTAGGGCCTTGGTATGTTGCTGAGGCTGGCCTGGAACTTGTGATCCTCTTGCCTCAGCCTTTTAAACTTCTGGATTATAAACAACATCACGCCCAGCTTCCCTAGATTTTCAAAGTGTGGATTATGTCTGTTTGTCCTTGGCCAATACCCAATTTGAATAAGGGAGGATTTAGGGCTGCTTCTAGTTGTTCCATCTGTGAATGGAGTATAGGCCTGGAAGTTTCTTCTGTTTTTATAGGCCAGGGAATGGAAAGATTGATTTGGTTCTTCTTATTTTTTTCCTTTGGCACCCTTTGTTTGTTTATTGTGGTACTGGGGATTGAACAGGGGAGGTATACCACTGAGCTATATCCCCAGCCCTTTTCATTTTTTTGTTTTGAGACATGGTCTAAGTTGCCCACCCTGGCCTTGAACTTGGTGATCCTCTTGTTTTAGCCTCCCAAGTACTTGGTATTACAGGTGTGTACTGTTGTGCCCAACCTTTGGTACTCTTTCAGACAAGATTCTCTGGCAAGTGACTGGGCCCAGAGAGACCAGGGCCTATACAGAAAAGAATGGACAAGGATTATATTTACTTATGCGCTGCTGATCTCTTTCACAATGAGGATAGTCTGTTGAGATATTCTGGCATGTCATCATTTTGGAGTGAATCATAATTGCTGTGGTCGTTCTAGGCATCTTCCAAAGGAGTTGAATTCTTTCAAATTCAATTACCTAAACTAATGAAGGATCTTCCAAAGTCAAGGCTTTAATTGAAAATTTTTTTTTAGAAATTTTTATTTTTCAATAAATATTTAAATGTTTTTAAATAAATATTTTTAGTTGTAGATGGACACAATACATTTATTTTATTTATTTTTTATGTGGTGCAGAGGATTGAACCCAATGCCTCATACTTGCTATCAAGTGCTCTACCTCTGAGCTACAACTCCAGCCCTTTAATTGAAATTTTACTGATTTTTATAAGCTCATTCATGGATTCTAGTATTTTATGTAAATGTGTATTAGTGACATTTTATTTACACTTAGTGTATTCCTTTTTTTTTTTCTTGTTGGTGTTGGGGATTGAACCCAGGGCTTGTGCTTGCAAGGCAAGCACTCTACCAATTGAGCTATATCCCTAGCCCTTATTT
The DNA here is from genome assembly GCA_020662805.1 of Glaucomys volans. Lineage (NCBI taxonomy): Eukaryota > Metazoa > Chordata > Mammalia > Rodentia > Sciuridae > Glaucomys > Glaucomys volans. The sequence continues at coordinate 67,561 of JAJEJO010051390.1, forward strand.
ACACTTAGGTGTGTAGTATGGGCAACTTTCAGAACCCTTGTCTCAGCGTTTTGGAACACTATACATTAGGTTCATTAACTTTTTAATTTCTGTTTTTATTTTTTGTGATACTAGACTGCAAGACCTCACACATTGTAGGCAAGCATTCTACCACTGAGTTATATCCCCAGCCCTTTTTATTGTCAGACAGGGTTTCATTAAATTACCCAGGCTGGCCTTGAATTTGTAATCCTCTTGCTTCTGCCTCCCTAGTTGTTGGGATTATAGGCATATGCCACCAAGCCCAGCTAACTTCATGAATATTTATTGAACACCTACTACCTGCCAGGTAGTGATCTAGATGGTAGAGTATGATAAGAAACAAGTTAGATAAAATTCTTTGTCTTTTGGAGCTTGCTTACTTTAGGATTTTAGACATCAAATGAGGCAGTTCAGATAAGTTAGTACTTGTGAAAAATATATAACAAACTTTTTTGAGTGTGTCTGATCTTCTTTATAATGTCCAGATCCTTCCCATCCTTATTTGAAACCTGACTCAGATGGCAGTTTCTCCATGATATCCTTATCTGATCTTTCCAGCTGAAACATTCTTCCTTCCCTGAAACCCCATGGCACTCTCATCTGCAATATGTCATGTTAAGCATTTTTTTTCCTATTTGCATATTTGTAGTTATTAGTGTATGTGTTAAATCTCCCCTGTAAACTGTAAGTTATTGGGGGTAGGGCAGATATTCCTTTCATCTTGGTTTGGGGCATTTTGCATGCAGAGAGCAGAATGTTATGTGGGAACTACACTGAACTCAGAGCCAGACTTGAATTGACTATTGACTTCTCTAATAACTAGCTATGGGACTATAGACAAATCCTTGGTTGTGCAAGTCCTTTAATGTCACTAAAGTTTAGTTTTCTATTTTTAGGAGTATAGTAATGATCCTTCCATTCCTTGGTGTTGTTAGGAGGCTTAATTAACTGAGATATATCTGTACTTGTAAATTGTAAATATCTATGCAAATGTTTGTTAGCGTCATAATAGTCAATAAGTATTTGAATGAGTATGATTTGCTTTAGTGAATACCTTTTTCTGAGTAATTCTCTTGCTAAAGGAAGTTTATAATTTTGCAAATTTGCTACACTACTTTTCCATCTTATTTTAATATTATTATCATCACCCCTTGTAGGTGCTATGTAATATTAAAATAACAAATGATATTTGATTTGTTTCAGCAGGTGGTACATTATGGCTGACATGCAAAATTTGGTAGAAAGATTGGAGAGGGCAGTGGGCCGACTGGAGGCAGTATCCCATACCACTGACATGCATCTAGGGTATGGAGACAGTCCTTCAAAAGGTAAGCAGTCTACAGCCCAGCAGAATGTCTTGGCCTTAATTTTTCTGTTGTAGTGAATTTTCTTTGGAGCTGACTTCCCAAAACATCTATTCTAGGGAGTTTGTCTCCTGTAATTCTTACTACTGCAAACAGATAGGGAGGAAGTGACTTGTGCAGGGAGGCCTGTGGTTAAGTTATTTTAACACAAGAACTTCCTGCTTGTGTGATATTTCCAGTTCTTTCTTTAGCAGATGACTCCACTTTAAGTCAAATGACAAGGGATATTAATTTCCTCTCTCCAAATGATTGTCAGATCACCCATTTTGCACATGTACTAATTGAAAATAGAATGTTAGAGCTAAAAGGAACCTTGAAGGATCATTTTGTTTATTTTCATTTTATAGATAAAGAAAATTAAACTCAGAGAGGAAAAGGACCACACAACCAGTTAGTGCTGGTATTGGAACTGGAACCTGGGTTTCCTGACTCCCTTATTCTGTGTACTATATTACCTTATGCTTCTCCCCCATTTTCACATGGAAGCGCACTTTAGAGAAACATCCTTCTGATCATGACTGATTCTTCCTGGTGTGTTTGTCTTCACCAGGAGCAGCTCCATATGTGCAAGCATTTGACTCACTGCTTGCCAGTCCTGTGGCAGAGTACTTGAAGATCAGTAAAGAGATAGGAGGAGACGTGCAGAAACACGTAAGGATGTTGTCCCCTTTCCTCTTTTTAAGGACTGATGGTTTTCTTCATAGTCCACTCATCCTTGGTTTAAGAAGCCTTTTGAGAGGCTTCTGACTCCTTTTTCTCTACCTGCACTGAGAAGCTCATTCCAGGCACAGAAATGATTCTTCAATTTTGTAGGCCTGCTGCCTTTATTACATATTCTGTGTGGGTGTCTTTATGCAGAAAGCTTGCTTGCTGCATAAAATCTGACCCTGTTCATTTTTGTGATGAAGAATATGCCACCAGCCTGATCCCAACATGTTACATAACTGAGCCTGGGATGACTTATTCCAAGGAGTCATTATCATGACTTAGCATTTATAAAACTGTTTGCTAGGTATTAGTTATGCTAATGTAGGTTATTTTCACACTTGGCCCACTGCAAGAATATGAAGTGACAGGTGCCTATCCACCCACCTCCTTTCATGTACTGCCTTCTACATTGTTACCACCACCACCACCACCACCACCACCACCACACACTCCATTCTTCATATATATCCTGTTTCTCTCTTTGGGACCCAGAACTTTCCTACTAGTCCACTAAACTAATCCATGTTTAGACTCTTTCTCACTTAAATTCGGAGCCACTCATATACCACCTGTTGGCAGTGGTCTTTGCTTTAGGGAGTGGGACTGGGACTTGAACTTGGACTGACACGTGGGGGCTTGCCTTTTTTCTTTATATAGTTCTTGAGCATTTGAAATAATTTTAAATGTGCATCACTTTTTATCTTTGAAAAATGTGAATTCAGAAAAAATAGATTATCTTCTTTGAATTTTTATCTTTTAGTAGTACTTTCATATTTTAGTAGTGCTTACTAGTCTTAAATTCTTAAATTCTTTTAACTGTGACCCATAGTAAGAAGTAACTTATTTGTAACTGAGATAAAAATTTTATTTTGTTTTGTTTTGGTACTTGGGATTGAACGCAGGGCACTTCACCACTGAGCCACATCCCCAGCCCTATTTTCTATTTTTTTATTTAGAGACAGGGTCTCACTGAGTTGCTTAGGGCCTCGCTAAGTTGCTGAGGATGGCTTTGAACTCGTGATCCTCCTGCCTCAGCCTCCCAAGTGCTGGGATTACAGATGTGTGCCACCGCGCCCGACTGAGATAAAAGGTTTTGGGCTGCGGTTGTGACTCAGTGGTTCTACATACTTGCCTCACATGTGTGAGGTTCTGGGTTCACTTCTCAGCACTGCGTATAAGTAAATAAAATAAAGGTCCATCGACAACTAAAAATATGCATATATATATTTTAAGAAGTTTTGACAAAAGTAGTGCTTGTACTAGTTACATTATTAGTTATGTTGTATTTTTTAAATTTTTCACTTTTTGTTTGGGATAATTTCAATTTGGTTTGCTGTACTCTTTATTCTTTTTCACTTAATAAAATGCTGGTTATGGCTCACTAAGTTGATTTAATTAATTGCATGCATGATCTAGCGTTTGAGTAATAACTCAACCTGAAGGAGTAAAAATCTTGAGAATTTTAGGCATACATTTGGGCCTTTGCCTTTACTCCTCCCTCCAGTTTTTGAGGATGGTGATTTTTGATTTTGTTTATTTTGGTGATGTGAGATAGGAGGGGTTCTTTAGTGCACATCAGAAACAATATATGTGAAGTGGCTAATCTGTTTTCACTAAAGCTAGCCCTGATTGCCTTTATTCCCAAATCTGACTACATACCCCTGATTTGTTCTAGCAGAAACAGTAGTATATGTGATTGTGTTATCAGTCTTTGGAATCTGGAATACTTGGGGAAAACAATATGAAGGTCCTGGGTGTTACCAGAGCTCATGAAGTGGAGGTTTCAGGTTATTCTTATCAGGATCTTTCCAGTTGTAATGTGTCATGGATAGCTGATTCTGCTTCTCTCCTGCAGGCAGAGATGGTCCACACTGGTCTGAAGTTGGAGCGAGCTCTCCTGGTTACAGCTTCTCAGTGCCAGCAGCCAGCCGGTGTAAGTTCACTATTAGTTGATTCAGTTTTGATTTTATGTTTATGTCAAGTTGAGAGATTTCTGCTAAAGCTGTCCCAACACGCTAAGACCTACTAGGCTAATGATAATGTTCATTCACACAAAGTCCCAAGGGGAGAGTCGAACTTAAAATTGCCATCATGGGAATGTTCCATTGAGTATTTATTGGTCTGTACTGGCTTTTTTTTTTTTTTTTTTCATCCCCTATCATTTTACTTAGGATTTATTTACCCATGGGACTTTGCTGCTTCTCTGAATAAACAACCTCTTATAGAGATAGTTCTCCTCTGTCATCATGGGTAGAATTTAGTAAAGCTGCCGTGGAATCTGAAAGCTTTTGAAGTACTGCTTTTCCCCTTATTCCTCACTGCTTGGGGAAAATCTCCCTTTAATTTTACTCCTAACTCAAAGTTTTATGCTGCAAGTTGTGAAAAATTGAATTAGAAAAAGCTGAGATGTTTCTCAGCATGAAAACTTTTAGTATTGTTTCTTTTGCATTTGTCTTTGTAGGTATAAAGATGTAGTCCAGCATGTCTTCCTGGTAACATTATATTAAAACCCTTGACCTTGGCATGGGTCATTACACAATGTGAAAATGGTGTAAGATAATTTAAATATATTAGAGTTTAGTCTTCAATCTGCCCTGAATGGTTAAAGCATTTTATCTAAACATTTTCTCTAAACCCACACTTGCCATAAGTTAAGCAGCTGAGATGCTGTTACATTTTCTTTGCTTTAGACAGGGTTGGCAAACCACAGCCTGCAGGTCAATTCTAGTCTATCTATTTTTGTAAATGAAGGTTTTTTTGGACGGATGTTTACTGTCTGGTTCTTTAGAGAAAATGTTTGCGGATTCCTGGTTAGACTGTTTTCGTGTAAAGACTTAAGACTTGAAATATTTGGAAACTAAGCTTTGGAGGAAGGATAAACACTGAAACTTAAGATTCATCCATTTTGCTGAACTCTCTGCTCAAATGTCAAGCCACCTAATTACATTTGATTCATTACATCTCTACTCACCAGCTGCTGTATGGTTAACAATGCATTGAAGGCTGTAATGATGACAAAGGAGAACTAAAACAAAACCCTTGGCCTCTGAAGAATTAATGAGAGTGAAAACATGTTCACATGGGTCCATTGTACTGGTGTGTGGTGACGTGCCAAAATTAGCTTTGCCAACTGCAAATGTTATAGGAGGCTGGTGTGTCTGGGGTTGGAGAACTATTCCTCATGAAATATTTGGATAGATGGAAAAAGAAAACACCACCACAGGTAAAGGTGGAGACATAAACTAATATCTCCTGTTAGTGAGACAGAAAAGAGACAAGTAACTAAAATGGTGAGGTTTTTGTGGCATAACTAGAGTATGGGTCTAGGCATGAAGAACCACACAATCCAGCCTGAAGAGTTGGAACTATATGCAGAGGTGAGATGATGAGCAGTATTTTATCCATATGAATCAGGATAGGATAAATATTTATTTCTGTGCTTATTTTATTCTATAAAGAATTCTTGCTTTCAGGATCAGAGTTGACCAACATATCCAGATTTTGTAGAAAGATTCTAATTTAACCCTTTTCCTGCCTCTTTTCCTAGAATAAGCTTTCTGATCTGTTGGCACCCATCTCAGAGCAGATCCAAGAAGTGATAACTTTTCGGGAGAAGAATAGAGGCAGCAAGTTGTTCAATCACCTGTCTGCTGTCAGTGAAAGCATCCAAGCCCTGGGATGGGTGGCTATGGTGAGCAGCATAAGTTTCAGGGGACAGAAGGAATATACTCAAAGAGGGACGAAGATAAGATTAGAGAAGCTAAGTCACTGACTGCTTCTTTCTCTCTAGGCTCCCAAACCTGGTCCCTATGTGAAAGAAATGAATGATGCTGCCATGTTTTATACAAACCGAGTCCTCAAGGAGTATAAAGATGTGTAAGTCTAGCTTTTCCTCAAGGGCTAGAGGACAAATCCAACTGATTACTTCCTGGAATAGCACTTTGATTAATTAAGACTATCCTTGACTTCTGTGTCAGTTCTCTTCATTTCAGGGCTACTTTCTAAAAAGTTTGGTAAATACTGGTTCATAGAAGCTGTATTTGCAAGCAGGAAGTGTTTCTGCTTCCACTTCTCTTTTTTCCTTCATGTTTGCTAGAGAGAGACCCTTTTAGTTTTGTGATTCTTGCCCTTCCAAGTTGGAGGTAATGTGGACTAATGTCCTTCAATTTGCCTGTTTACACAAGATTTTGTTGTTCTATCATGAATTACTGGTGCCTTGGCAAGGGTTCAGTAGGACTTAACTAGAAAATTACCCTGCCTATTCATGCAGTCAGGTGGAGTGAGAGAGGAAGGCTGCCTAGCCAATGCAGGCATGAAGCTAGGAATGTTATTGTATGTCTTAACTCATATGCAGAGCAGTCCTCACTGACTTCTTCATTGCTAATTTTGAACTAGAGTGACTACAAGCAGCAATTACTTAGTTATATAGCTATCTAAACCTTTCTCACCATCATTGGTCAACCAGCATTTGTTGAGTAATTCTGTGTAAGAAATAAACTTGCATTTGTGTGAAATGCTTTGCAGAACAGCACACATTTCTTTGATCCCTCTAGCAACCTAGAATGAAACATCACAGTGATTTGAATTTACCCCATCATTTTACAGTTGAGGAAATGAGGTCTTCAGCTAAGTTACTTAAAGTTTTATAGCTAATATGTAGGAATAGAGGGGACTTGAAACATAGTACAGTACTATTTTTATAATTCAGTGCTGATTATTTTCTCTTAAAGGAAAGTAAGTTTGTTTGTTTGTTTGTTTATGAGGGGATGGAACATATTAAGACACTGTCTCATGGAACACTTGAGTTTCTTGGAGTCCTTGAGTTCCATGGTGATGCCTGAGAAATTGTGGTTCTACCATGACTTCATGCACAAAATAGTTGCTTTTATGGGTTTTTTAAAAAATATTTTTTGGTTGTCGATGGACACAAAACCTTGATTTTATTTATTTATTTTTCTGTGGTGCTGAGGAGCGAACCCAGCCTCTCCCACATGCTAGGCAAGCACTGTACCACTGAGCTACACCCCAGTCCCTGATTTTATGTTTTATATATTAGGTTCTGCCTAAGGTAAGGTCTTTTCACTTTGGAAAAACAATTTTTCTCTGAAAGTTTAGAGAAATACTGCTATAAGAGATGGAAGGAGATCTAATCCATTGTCCCTGTCCTACTGGAGTTTGGTCTAATTAGGATAATTGGCTGGGCTTTTTTCTTTTTTCTTTGAAAAAAAAAAGAAAGAAAGCTTAATAGCTGGGCACATTGGCACACACCTGTAATTCCTGCTATCTTAGGAGGCTGAGGCAGGAGGATGACAAGTTCAAAGCCAGCTTTGGCAACTTAGTAAGACCTTGTCTCAGAATTTAAAAAAATGTCTGGGGATGTAGCTCAATGGTATAGTGCCCCTGGGTTTATTCTGGAGTACCACAAAAATAAAGATTTTTAAAAGTTCAATAATGGTAGTAAAGATACCATTGAGTAAAGCCTAAGAAACACCATAGGCAGGAAGATGTCACACGAAAGCAGGAGAGGTTCTGGAATCACTGACTGCCTATCACAAGTTCTTTTTAATTCTCTCAGGGATAAGAAACATGTGGACTGGGTCAAAGCATACTTGAGTATTTGGACAGAGCTACAGGCTTATATCAAGGAGTTCCATACCACTGGACTGGCCTGGAGCAAAACGGTTAGTGAGTCCTTCTTTCCTTCTCTATTTCTCCAGGACTATAGATCAGAAGGCCTGAGAAGGAATGCTAGTTTTTGTTGATGGAGGGTAGAAAGGAAATGGAAAAAGAAAAGAGTAAAGAAAGCAAGTGTTAGTTGGCCTTTAATCCTAGCAATTCAGGAGGCAGAAGCAGGAGAATCATAAGTTGGAGGTCAGCCTCAGCAACTCAACCCTGTCTTAACACCTTAAAAATGTGTGTGCATACGTGTGGTGGGGGTGAGGGGTGGATTGGGAAGTGCTCGGTGGTAAGGTGCCTCTAGGTTCAGTCCTCAGCACCAAGCAAAACAAGTGTCAGAAGAGAAGGAATATTGAGTTCTGTTCAAATTTAATAAACAGGTCGGGGACAGTGATTGGTGCCAGAGGGGAGAGACAGATGAGAATGAGTCACACTATCCCAGCCCTCAAGGCAGTTATAGATAGATAACGGGTCTACGCTTATGGTGCACTTGACGTTGGGTTTCCCGTCTCCAGTGCACAACTTTAGCATGAACCCTTGCCCATGATCCAGCCTGACTATGGCTCTGACTTTGGAGGAGCTGCAGAAAAATCTAGAAGAGGACACTAGGTAAAGAAAATGTGATGCCCTCATAGCAGAAGAAAGCAAGATTGAGACAGAAAGAAAAAGTTTCAACAGAAATCAGAAGAAACCAGAACTTCTTCATAATGAAAAACCAGCTGCTGTGGTTATTCCTATTATAATGGATACACTATGAAAATCAGTAATTATAGATAGGATCAGTCAGATAAGTTTGTGAAAATCTATATTACTTTAATAGGAGTTATGAGTATGGGCTAATGCTCAGACCATGGAAGTGGTCATGATGCCAGAGGCTGTTAAAAAAGCATTTGCAGGATTGGGGGATATAGCTCAGTTGGTAGAGTACTTGCCTCATAAGCACAAGGCCCTGGGTTCAATCCCCAGCACCACAAAAAAAAAAAAAAAAAAAAAAAAGCATTTGCAGAAGATAGCTTTAACATTAATTTAATGAAGTCAAGGGAGTTGGAATCCTTGAAGAAGATCAAATAGTCAAGTTTAGATGTCTTTTCCGGGAAATATTGACCAAGAGATGATGTACAGATAAGGAAACAGGCAAGAGATGATGAAATCAGTCTTGAATGTGTTGAATCTGAGGTACTGGTAACATATTAAGGAAGATGTCAAGTAGATCTTTGGAAATATGGGTTGAATTGGAATCGGGTGAAGTCAAAGAGAAAATGTGAAGGTTGAGAAGTAAGAGCTGAGAGTGGGATCCTTGGAAAAGGTTGAGAAGAAATAAAGCCAAGTTTGGTGGGGGTAGGGGTCTTAATCATTTCCTAAGGTCTATAGAGAAGACCCCAAGTACACTGGATACCTGTGAGGGCCCTACTGGGAATGGTATAGAGGGAAAGAAAGAGGATGACTATTAACTTGTACTTACATTCCAGGGGCCTGTGGCAAAAGAACTGAGTGGATTGCCATCTGGACCCTCTGCTGGATCTGGTCCTCCCCCCCCCCCACCAGGCCCACCTCCACCCCCAATCCCCACCAGTTCAGGCTCTGATGACTCTGCTTCACGCTCAGCACTGTTTGCACAGATTAATCAGGGGGAGAGCATCACACATGGTGAGTACTTTGGCATGAACAGTTGGTACAGCAAATTGTTTGGCCTAGACTTCACCAGCCAGACACAACATCAAGTTTGTAAACCAGAACCTTGGCCTGCATATGGAAGGACTTTTTTGGGGTGTCAGTTTTCCTTCAAGTTGCCCAAAGGGAGAGCAAACATGGCTTAGGTAGAAATTAAAACTAGGTGATAACAGTTGGGGGAAGCCCTCTACCCCATGAGAAAGTGACTTAATATTCTTGTGCCAAGTACACAGTACTGACAGTTTTCACCAGAACTTTCTCCATGGTACCACATGGTCCCTCTGGGAATTCATTATGTCAGGAGCTAACTTTCTCAGAGGATGCTTAGTAGTCACATGGGAAGCTTGCACAGGATTGACCTAATGTTATAAAATGAGAGCCTTATACACAGCTGGTGGAAGTCTTAATTGTACAGCCCTTTTCTAGGTATTGACTCAAATGTTTTTTAAAAGGTTCGTAGTATAATATATAGTAGCTGAAAATGGTATAACAACAAAATATCCAACAGTGAGGGAAAAGGTTAGTTAACTATGCTATATCCTATTGATGGGGTATTATGTAACCATTATATTTTCTTCCACCAAAAGCCTTAAAATGGTTAAGGGAAAAAACCCTAGTATTTAAACTGTGTAACCACTTTTAGCCACTGTTCAGCTGGGTAGACCCAGTCCAGCTAAAGAAGTTGGATCTCATTGTCTTCCCCACCAATTACAAGCCCCTCCACAAAATGGCTCCCTAACTAAACTAAACTAAAAAAGCCATTCAGTATTGATTCTAGAGTCAATAAAGATTGAGCCATGTTTAGGAGTAAGGTGTGGGTCTGCCTACTAAAGGAGATTATGGAATCTTAAAATATATATATTTTTAGAACTAGAGTTAATAGAGTTTTTATTAAGCATTAATTGGTTGGCCCAGTTTTGTTAGTAGTGTATATGGTTTTGGCCAAAGAAAAATAATATGACTAGAAGAAAATCCTGGATATATTCAGTAATGATTGGCACTGGCATTGGGGAAGGAAGGTAAGTTAGGAGGGGTTTTGTTTTTGTTTTTGTTTTTGTTTTTTTACCAAATTTTCTTTACTATCATGTTTTCCCTTCCTGTATTGCTAATTTAAACTATATACATACACAGTTTTTTGTTTTGTTTTGTTTTTTAAATAAAGCCATGTACTTTAACCTAGGGGGAGAAGAGAAATTATAAAAGTACTTCTCCAGAACTGCTTGCAAGAAAACACCCCAAAGGCTCCAGTTTTAGCTTTGAATTTTCTACTAAGAATCAGTTCAACTTTTTTTTTTTTTTTTTGAACTGGGGATTGAACTCAGGGGCACTCAGCCACTGAGCCACATCCCCAGCCCTATTTTGTATTTTATTTAGAGACAGGGTCTCACTGAGTTGCTTAGGGCCTTGCTAAGTTGCTGAGGCTGGCTTTGAACTAGTGATCCTCCTGCCTCAGCCTCCCGAGTCACTGGGATTACAGGTGTGCGCCACCGCTCCTGGTTTCAGTTCAACTTCTGATAGCAAAAGTTGGTTATTGCCTCAGCCCAAAGCTCTTGTAGGAAGAACAGGTACAAGGTAGCTGTTGTTGTTACAGCCCTGAAACACGTATCTGATGATATGAAGACTCACAAGAACCCTGCCCTGAAGGCTCAGAGTGGCCCAGTACGAAGCGGTCCCAAACCATTTTCTGCACCTAAACCCCAAACCAGTCCATCCCCCAAACCAGCCACAAAGGAGCCACCTCTTCTTGAACTGGAGGGCAAGAAGTGGAGAGTGGTGAGTTAAAAATACCTGGAGTAGGGGAAGGAGTGAGGACAGGGGCTTTAAACAGAGCTCGACCAAATGAGTGCAGGGTTTTGGCTTATGTGAGAACAAAAGTTTGGGATAACCTGTTTACTGTTTGTGTGTACTTTATGATAAGAATTCTGGAGTATCTCTTTAACAGGAAAATCAAGAGAATGTTTCCAACCTGGTGATTGACGACACAGAACTGAAACAGGTGGCTTACATATACAAGTGTGTCAACACGACATTGCAAATAAAGGGCAAAATTAACTCTATTACAGTAGGTGAGTCTTTGTAGTTGTCCTAGGTAGGTTCTATTGTAGAGCCTGAGTGGGTTAAAACCATTTTACCTACCCTCATCCTAAAGATTCTAAAAAATAAATATATTTTCTTTTAAAGTTGTACTGCTGACCTGCTTCCTTTCTTCTCCTAGATAACTGTAAGAAACTTGGTCTGGTATTCGATGACGTGGTGGGCATTGTGGAGATAATCAATAGTAGGGATGTCAAAGTTCAGGTAACTTGATATCTTGGCTCCTTCTTTTGGTCTCTGAGGAATTAATTGAAAGACACAGTGGATCCACAGATACTGCTTTGGTAGGAATCTGATTCTACAAAGTCTGTAAGCTGAGCTGCTTTGGATGTGGCAGAAGAAGAGTTGGCTCTTCAGGGGAGCTCTTTCCAGAACCCAGCCCAGCCCAGCCCCCGTATCTATTATCTGTTGTGCACCTGAGAGCTTTTCATATTGTTGATGAATCACGTGAAACAGTGAAAACTTTCCCCACACCTTACTATTGTCTTTCCCTCCTTTCTGTGACTCAGTTCTCTTGGTTATCTCTGCAGGTAATGGGTAAAGTGCCAACCATTTCCATTAACAAAACAGATGGATGCCATGCTTACCTGAGCAAGAATTCCTTGGATTGTGAGATAGTCAGTGCCAAATCTTCTGAGATGAATATCCTCATTCCTACAGAAGGCGGTGACTTTGTAAGTTTCTTGATTTCTTTAGTAGTATGATAAAAGCAGAAGGGACCTAACAAAACTTCTTACACTTAGAAAAAGCTACTTAAAGCACATTGGATACCAACTAGGTAAAACCTAACAATGCAAACCAGAATAGAAGTACACAGAAACAAGGTAGTCCCATGTAGTGGAGCTCCAAACAAACGTGGTTTCTGACTTTTTTTGGTTGAGCTCAGGGTAGAAAAGAAAGAATTCCAGCATTCTGTGAAGCTGGCACTATAAAGCATTCCTATTCTTGTTTAATAGTCTGTCCCAAGATTACAGATCACTGAACAATGTAACACAGCATGCCTGGGTGGCTTCAGTTTGTCTCACTCCATCCTACCTTGCTCTCAGGGTTCAGTGGAAGCAAGCAGTGGGAAAAGTGAGAGATTTAGCTCCAACTTGTTCTTTAGTCTAGATATCAACCTATTATCTCTTCATTATTTGCAGAATGAGTTCCCAGTCCCTGAGCAGTTCAAGACCCTATGGAATGGGCAGAAGTTGGTCACCACAGTGACAGAAATTGCTGGATAAGCAAAGTGCCAGTGGGTTCTTTGCCCTCTCCCTTCACACCATGGGATAAATCTGTTATCAAGACGGTTCTTTTCTAAATTTCCTCTACCTTTCTGCTCTTAAACTGCTTCTCTGCTCTGAGAAGCCCAGCTACCTGCCTTCACTGAAATATACCTCAGGCTGAGATTTGGGGTGGGATAGCAGGTCAGTTGATCTTCTGCAGGAAGGTGCAGCTTCTCCATATTGGCACAGCCACACTGCCAGTCCATTCTTAAGGAACTGCAAATCTGGACTGGTGCAATTTAGCTTTCAACTTTTGGAGGTTTTTCTTCCAACACACAGTCTCTTTGAGAAGAATAAAACAGTCCCAGGAATTAACAGATCAGAATGTGCACACTAGTTAATTTTTTTTCTAACAAGGAGCATGGAGGTAGCAGAAGCTGGTGTGATTCCTGATAGTTCTTCTAACCAAACTAATGTTTCACTGTTAACAAGTGAGGCAAGGGTTGCATTGGACCAACAGCTGTGGCCTGGCCATCTAGCATTCCAAGCAAACTTTGTTTCCTGTAAGCATTCCTTTATTCTGCATTCCATCCTGGGTCTGCCTCAATCATGAGACAGTAGGTTCTATGGTCCCAGCTGCAGTAGCAATGCTCTGGGTCCCCTTTCTTTCTCTGGGATTCCTGCTCAGCACCTTCCTACAGAGATAACTTTAAAAGAAAAACATCATGCCATTCCAAGGAATGGGGCACTCCTCCTCCTCCCCTGCTAGGTGCCTGTCATCCACCTTTACTGCCTCCTTTTGCCTGTCATGCTCAACAGCGTAGGGCTCCTGTCCAGACCCCTGAGCAGAGTACTGAAACCTCACCGCAGGCTGGTTTGGGGTCTTGATTTATGTAAGAATCTTGCACAGCATTGCTAATGTAAATTTCAGTTTTCCCCTCTAGGACACACTTACCAAAATATGCAACTTTTTTTTTTTTTGGTGGGAGGAGATTGTCCTGTGACTTCTACCCATTTCCTAAGGCCTGTGGAAATAAACCTTTATGTACTTAAAGTTATACAAAAAATAGAATAAAGTTAATACCAAACTTGCTTATTTATCTATGATATTTGCTATCCTGAGATATAAAAATATGGAGAAGAAAAATAACACAAAGGATAAGAAACTACTCTTTATTTTAGACAACCTCATAAAATTTTCACATCCTACTTCTTGCCCTTAATCCTTATCTTTCAGTTGAAGAATAAGGCTTAAGAGAGGAAAAGGAAAACTCATAAAAGGTAAACTGCAGCACAAACAAGGTACTTTCATAAAAACATCTTAATCATTTCTGCAGCCTGGCATTTTACAGAAGTTGTCCAGAAAGTGTCAGTAGGTCTTCACAGAGTGGGGGCTAAGACTTCCATGCTCAAATAAGGTAGGAAATGGTATATTACTGGTTGTTTTCCTTTACTATCCATCAGGAATTCTCAGTCCTTAGTCTGATGTGGGTTCATCTCAGGAGATTTGCAGTATTCTTCAAGTTTTGAACAAAACAATCCTTTTCTCAAAGAACATTTCAGTAGCAGTTTAGGGTATACTAGTAAAGATGATTTGGGGGTGGAAGTTAGAAAACCTTATCTCTCTTCATTGTTCCTCCCATGCTCTGCTAAAGCCAGTAAGTAATAAAGTAGCATCCACGCCACTTAGGAAAGGTCAGGTTAGTCAGGTTAGTTATAGATGGAGTGGAAAGAACTAGCTGCCTTGTTTTTCATTTCCAGTCGTTTTCTTCATGGTCACACCCTACCCTGCCACTGTCTTCAGTTATGCAAGGTATACGTTTCCTCTTAAGCAACCCAGTTGGGTGCTACTTCCCTCTTTTTAAGACAAAGCAATTAATTCATCACTACCTTAGGAGACAGTGGTTCTATAGAGGCAAAATGGAAGGCCAGTGGAACCTGTCTAGTAATTGCTAAATACCACAGAAGGCAACGTACTCAAAAGAGGAAAGCAGCCTTATCAAGCAGTACTTTTCCAAGCACTAGTTAAATCTCCACCAGCAACACAAAATATATGAGCACCTCAGGCCTGAATAACAGCCTTCTACTTGCTTGAAATGTGGCTAGATGTTGCCCTCAGAATCTTTTACTGCTTTAGTTTGTTTAGTCACCTTTGTCTGGCACAATTCTGGCATTGATCAGCAGACTCCCTTTCCTAAGACTGAGCTTGACCACATCATAAGGTCGTAAAACAATCTCCATGGTTATTAACTAATTAAACTTGAATTCAACACCATATGGTGATAGGAGGCAGCAAAGGATAAGATTCTGATCTTAGATCATTCCAAGTAGGGCGTGTTAGATGATAACGAGAGAAGGATTAGTTGCAAGCTGGATCTGAGCTCAGGGTTGGGCATGAAGAAAACTGTTTCCATGTAGTTTGGGAGAGCTAGGGGCTCCCTGAGCTCTATTATGAACTACAGGGACTTCATTTAAGGAAGGGTATGATGTGGGCATAAAACCACTCTTCAGACAGTTGAAGATGGTCCCCTTTTGTAGCCAAAAACACCAGCTGTCCAGCTTTGTCCATTTCCTTTAGCCCCAAGCGGTCCTGCAGAGAGAAAGGCATAATTAATCAGGAGACTCAATGAAAGGTTTAAAACAGTAAAGTGACAGAACATTCACTTGCTATGTATTCTCAAAATGCATTTTTCCCCCTTAGTCTTAGAATAGAGGTGTACTATTATACTGTTGTGGGGTTTTTTTTTTGTGGGGGAGGGTGTTGGTGGTGCTAGGGATTGAACCCAGGGCCTTGTGCATGCTAGGCAAGCACTCTACCAACTGAGCTACACCCCAACTCTGTGTACTTCTAAAAAATGTCCAAAAGGATACCTCCTTCAGTTGTTGCTGAGCATTAAAAATGTGTGTACAACTGAAATTGTTCTGTAGTTATATTCTACACCCCCCACAACACACACACATACACACATCACTCCAGTGGTGCTGGATTTCTACCCTTCTAACCCAGGGGCTCACACATGCTATGGAGCTACATCTCCAGCCCCTATATTCAAATTCTCAGACAAGTTTTATCTGTAGGTTGCCATCTATAGGTGGACAGAACTGCCTCAAAATGTCATAGTGAAGTGGGACTGAGCCAAAGAAAGGGGAAAATTAGCTAGACGTTTTAAGATAAAACACCAAATTTCTTTTCTGGGGGTGGGTATTGGTGATTGAACCCAGGGGCACTTAGCCACTGAGCCACATCCCCAGCTCCTTTTTATTTTTTATTTTTAGAAAGGGTTTTGCTAAGCTGCTTATGGCCTTGGCAAATTGCTGAGGCTGGCTTTGAACTTGTGATCCTCCTGCCTTGGCCTCTGGAGTTGCTGGGATTGTAGGTGGCCTGGCTAAACATACCCAATTCTTAGATAACAAATCTGGGACACATTAACATCCTGTAGTTGTGAATGTAATCACACATAAACTCTGGCTGAGAAGATAAGCAGTTACAGCAGGGCCAAAATGGTGCTCCTGCTATGGCTACCATCAGACTGAATTCCTCAGGAAGAAATTTCCAAAACTCTTCATCAGATCCTAGCTTCCCTTTCTTTTATCCTACCCAGGCTGGGACACCAAATGTAAGAGAAAAGCCAAGAGGATAAAATGCCTCTGAAAAGTGGAGGAATTTTAGTAGACAGTGATTGTGCATTCATGAAAGATTATGCCTCCAGTATAAATCCCTTAGTGTGCAGCAGGCCTGTAATGATGTGAAATATTGCAGGTTCTGCTTAAGAACCAGAACCTACTGCTAAATAAAATTCACAACTCTACACCTGCTTGACCCACTGGAGGAGCTCTCTTTGTCAACGCCAAATTTATTGATTTTTTTTTTTTTTTGGTGCTAGGGATCAAAACCAGAGCCTTGTACATGCTACATAAGCACGTGCTCTGATCTGTATCCCTAGTTCCCTGATGCCTAATTTAAAAACAGAACTTCTGCATCTGTAATTGTAAAGTACCCCTCTGTTCTGTTTTCATTTCTATGGAGGCTTCTTGGATTTTGTATCAAAACCTACCTCACAAAGGAAGCCAGTTCCAAATCTTTTCTTCAAAAAGAGAGTCTTAGCAATGATGTTTCTCTTATTTTTGCTTGAAAACCATGAGACAGATCTTACTTTATGACATAGTGAATTTTGAGAAGTTAGCGCAGCAACCAACCTACGAAGCCTTGTCCACATTAGACAGGAGTCAGGTGGTTCTTTAGGCAGGGCAGGGGAAGGCTCCAGTACCAGACAACCCAAGAGCTTTAGGAACCAGAGATGAAAGATGATCTCCCTCCCAGTTACCTGTATGTACAGAGTGGTCTCTTGTAGGGGAATGGTTTCCTTGGCTTGGCCACTTCTGTAAAATCCAAACCACTGCAAGAGAAGAGGGAGGGAAAAAAAGGTCAGAACAGACACACAGCACATACTGCCAAATTCATTTGAAACTGGCTAATACATGAGACTATCAATGAATTGACTATCATAAAGCAATACGTAGCTAGCAAGAAGGAAAAACAGGTAAGGGAATGAATCACTTTGTTTTAAGGTCAATCCTGAGGGATGAATTAATCTTATCAAAGAGCTTTCCATCTCCCCAGAATTTCTGTTTCCCTCCTTTATGTACATCAACCTTGAAAATCCCTGTGCTAACTCTAGCCATTCAAGGGTGAATACATGGTCCCTTTTTCTAAGAAGCTCCCAATCTAGCAAGATACAGAGACAATTCATTGTTTAGCACAGGATTGGCAAATTTTTCTATAAAGGTTAGATATAAAATGTTTTAGGGCTATATGGTTAGAACTACTCAGTGCTGTCATTTTAACCCAAAAGCAACTACAGATAATGTACAGATAACAGCTGTGTTCCAGTGAAACTTCATTTATGGAGACGGAAATTTGACTTCCACATCATTTTCACAAAAAAAT
Source organism: Glaucomys volans (assembly GCA_020662805.1). NCBI lineage: Eukaryota > Metazoa > Chordata > Mammalia > Rodentia > Sciuridae > Glaucomys > Glaucomys volans. The sequence continues at coordinate 85,251 of JAJEJO010051390.1, forward strand.
ATTCTTTTGATTTTTTTTGCCCCAACAATTTGAATATGTAAAACTTCTTAGCTCAGGAGGCCATTCAAAACTGACAGGCTGAATTTGGTCCTACAGGCCACATTTTGCCACCAACTGATGGTCTGACCCAATGTTAGGAGGAATTTACTAGAAGATGTTGATGACATAAAAAAGGGAGCAAATTCTGTTGGCAATAGGGACACCTTCCTAGAGGAAGTAACATTTGCATTTGGCCTTGACAGACAAGTTTGTCAGGTAGAGAAGCCAGGAAAGGACATTCTAGAGATGAAAAAGCATGAGCAAAGACATGCAAGAGGGGAAAAAGCTCATGCCAAGTTTTGGCACTTCAAGTACTACAATATGGTTTGATCAAAAAAGTAAATGAAATGGTAGTAAAGGGAGATGAAGCTGGAAAGATAGGTCAAAGCCTAATTAAGACCATGTTAGGAATTTACAGCCTTTGGACTAGTGACTGAACCTTTTTGGGATCACAGATCTCTAAAAATCTAAAATTATAGATCCTTTTCTAGAGAATGTAATCACATACATCTACATAAAATTTTGGGGTATAATTCAGGATTACAACCAATTCAGTGTTCATTTGTGGAACTCAGAACCACTGCTCTATACAGAAGTAGGTAGAGCTGGGGCTATAGCTCAGTGGTCCTAGGTTCAATCCCAAGCACAAAGACCAAAAAAAACGCCAGAACAAAACAACAACTAAGGTAGGTAGAACTGAAGGGTTTTGCCCAGTAGGCCGCTGTGTTTCAGCACCACTGACTCTCAGTCTCCTGGCATGCTCGCCTAAGTAGTATCTCACCTCAGAGTCTACAGGGTCCACAATGGAATCATTAAGGAATTTCACCATCACAAATTTCTTCAGGGCCATGAGGTTTTTTTTGTAGGACTCGTTGACACTCTGGAAGAAAGGCCAGCAGCATCCCAGGTCATTACCATCACTTTCCAACAGAGGGATTAAGGCCTTTCAGTGTTCTGTCTTCCTGACCCTGAGCAACAGTTTCTTCCCCCACAGGCTGCTTTTCCAGTTTCCTGCCTAGATTATGCCCTACGTGGCCTTTTCTTACCATCCTATCTGACTGACATGCCACCAACCATGGCAAATAGGTATTAATTACCATGATTACAGGTATTATCACACTCTGTATGTAGACATCAGTCCCATAGGTTAAGGCTTCTCGCTAGAGAAAGTCAAGGCAAAATAGAAAATTCTGGGTTGTTCTGCTATACTATTCTGTGTTCCTTTCTGTTTATTTTCCCCTTCAAATTTTCTGTTTAAAACAACAAAAAACCCTCAAATAAGTTTAATAAAATATATAACCACCCAGTTTACCAGAACCTCCAAGACCATGCTCATATCTGGTGCACACTCAGTGCCCTTTGCAGTATATCTACTAAGTAAATCTCTTCTGAGAAAATCTGCTCCAAAAGGCCCCACCAGGAAGGTTCCCTCATGAACCCAGCAGCTGTGAATTTCCACTTAGCCCAGCCAGCAACCTACTGACCAAAGGGAAAGGCCATCAGGGAGGAAGGCCAAGTGAATTCCAGCCTCCCTAAAAGAAACTGCATTGTACAAGCTCTCTCCAAAAAAAAAAAAAAAAAACTTCTGGTTCCTAGGTTCTGCCTAGGATAGTTTAGGTAAATGATCACTGCTATTTTGCTTCTGATACCCCAAAGAGAAAAAGAAATGCCAAACTGGGACCCCAGGTGGGTCCTTACCCGTTCCTGATTTATATCTGCCAAGAAGATGCTGTGATTGCGGTACACATCCTCCTTTATGGGATCATGCCAGTATTCTGCTTGCACCAGCCTACAGGGAGAAAAAGGAAAAAAGGTAACTAAGCTGCCTGTCAACATGCCTCAGGCATGTGCCAGGATAAAAGCCACCAAGAAGCTTCAAAAGGACAAAAGACCAGAGTCTCCAATTCTTAGGCCTTATCCTCTAATAGAGAAGACAAGACTTCTACCTATAGGACAGTTCATCAATGAGACATCTTGCTGAGACAAAGATGGGATATTCAGTATGGTGCAGAAAATCCAAAAAATTTAGGAAAAGAGTTCATCAATATTTGATTCCACTATGGCATTAAACTTTATCACACAGGCCTTCCAGTCATGGTGGCACATGCTGTCCCCTCCCATAGTTCCACCTCCCCTGTTCTCCTTTGTGTCCTACTCTTCCTGCAAGACAGCTCAAACATCACAACCTCTGCCTCTTCCTCTCCTATCTCTCTCTTCATCCATCTTGGCCTCAGACTGGGATGGAGTGCTAACACATCCCAGTGAGGCTGTCAGTAGTAGTAGTCAGAATGACATTCTATAATCTGTTTATAAATTTATTTGGTATCTTTTAAATGTTTGGTTTCACTGATTTTTAAAAATTCAATGAACCGTGAACATTTATAAAATACTATTGGTACTGGTCTTGTCATTTTGCTATAGTATTACTGGTTCTTACATGTGGGAGGGGTGGTCCTGTTTCTCCCCTACAGGACTGTAAGCTCCCTGGCATACAAGGTATGCTTGGTAGTAAGAATTTGCTGAGTGAAATGGACTGTTGCAAGGATGTCAGACAAACTCTGAAAGAAGTTGCCACTGAAAGAGGGTTAGGACTTAAGAACTGTGAGAAGGGAGGCCAGCATAGTTAGAAGAACGAGGGGGAGAGCCAGCATAGTTAGAAGAATGAGGGGGAGAGGCAGCTTTAAGAGTGGGTGGGAAAATGATCCCAGTAACTTTGGAGACTAAGGCAGGGGGACTCCAAGTTTGAGACCAACATGGGCAACTTTGTAAGAACCTGTCTCGAAAGGTAGCTCAGTAGCAGAGCACTTGCCAAGTATGAGTAAGTTCCTGAGTTCAATCCCCAGTACCATAAAAAAAAAAAAAGGAAAAAAAAAGGCAGGGGTGGGCAACATACACTTCTCAGAAAGTTGGCCAGTAATGCCTGACTCAAACATACAAGGGAATGAACACAAAGGTCTCTGGATCTTGCCAGGCCATGTTGCAGTGGGTGAGGCCTGATGGTTGAGGATGAAACAAAGAGTAAGGACGGTAACCACAAGTCACCTTTTTGCATGAAAAGGAAACAGCCAAGAAGAAACATCAGGAAGAAGGCAAAGGCATTTTGTTATATAAGAATCCTGGAGTAACCAAGTGCAGTGGCATATGCCTATAATCCCAGCAGCTGAGGAGGCCAAGGCAGGAGGATCACAAGTTCAAAACCAGCCTCAGCAACTTAGCAAGACCCTGTCTCAAAAAAATAAAAGGGGCTAGGGATGTGGTTCAGTGGTTAAGCAGTGGTTGCCCTAGGTTCAATCCCTAGTACCAAAAATAATAATAATAAATAAATCCTGGGGCATACAGAGTGAAGGGAAGGCCTGAGGATGAGTAGGAACTACAGGTGCTCAGAAGGTAGGGCACCAAGGAGGTAGAGATTCCAAATGCAAAAGGCAGATGGAAAAGGAACACAGGTTTGTACTCTTCTCATCTCTTTGTACCACTAAAGGAACAAATTCAGAGAGGTCAAATAACAAGCTACATAGCTGTAGTGAATGAAGTTAAAATAAGAGCTTGAGAGGCTGGGGTTGTGGCTCAGTGGTAGAGCACTTGCCTAGCACATGTGAGGCACTGGGCTTAATCCTCAGCACTGGGGCTGGGGATATAGCTCAGTTGGTAGAGTGCTTGCCTGGCAAGCACAAGGCTCT
>JAJEJO010051393.1:0-20087 GCA_020662805.1 Glaucomys volans
CAATTGAACAAAATTCATATGTGAGGAAAACTGGGCATTTCTGAGAAGGACTGATAGGATGTTGCAAACCAGTCTTCTGAGTGAGTGGTAAAGGTGAGAGGCCGAGCATATGGAACGTGCCAGATGACTGGAACTCTAGCAGCTGTTTTGTGATTTCTGCACAGATTAGATCATAAAATGAGAAACTATGAGAGCCACACTTAATATTCAAGAAAATAAGTGACTTTTAAGTTGATGTTTCTAGAAAATATCTACAATTAAAAGATGGTTTGGACTTGATGCAGTAAAATAAAAATTTAAGAAGCATCCAGCATCTTAAAATAAAAACTCAAGAATAATACTTGAAGGCCAGTGTTCAGCTCATTTATATTGTATTACTTGATTCATTATTTGCAGGAAAATGCATTGTTTTTCCTAATCAAACAAATTTGTGGCACCTTTTACACAGTCACACACAAAAAAAGGATGTTAAGTGGCTTATTATTTTGTGTTAATGCTCTGAGTTTGGATGATATATTGGAAAATTTGATACCAAAGTGCAATATAAAATGGAAAAGAAAGGAAGTTATTACTTGTTAAGCATATTATTCTTGTGTATATGTTAAATAGCCCAAAATTATAGTGTTTGCCTCTGTGAATTTCGGAAATGTTACTTACAATACAATCAGTAGAGGCTGCCTTTGAAAAAACAGAGTGAGGGAGTTCATGTTTTCTATAATGAAAAATTGGCAACTGTACATTCTAAACAAGATCCAAGTCTGTGTGTGTTGGATGGGAGGCCTGGGTACAAGCCCTGTCTGTCTCATGGTGCTCAGGCTGTGAGCCACGAGTGGGAAGGCTGGTCCCTCCTGGTTTGCCTGGATACCTTCCGCATGCAGGTGGCAAATGTTACCCAGGCTTTCCACCCCAAGGTGAGCTCACTCACCTTCTACAAAATTATCTAGCAGTATGAGGGCAAAAAAGAAGCAGTGGGATTCCAGGTAAATCATTCCTTGCTCAGTCAGGCTGAAGCAGAATCAAAATGACTTAATTGCACCAAATAACATGGTAAAAATCTCTAGTAAGCAACTAGGGATGAAATACAGGAATGCTCCTCATATGTGAACAGCTAGCTGCTAACTGGATGAGGGTAAGGAACTTAACAAACTGAAAAGACTGCTGTTGCTCCAAAGAAACCAGTCCTCATGGATCATCTAAATGGCCTTGCTACAGCCTTTTAATTTTAAAAATATTTGTGCAGTTCAATAGGTGTATGAATTCCTTTATTTTTTCTCTGGAAAAGGGAATAGTACATAGAATACATCTCCAATGCATCTACTAGTTACCTCTTTCTGTGAATTGTGAGGACAGATATGGACTCTGATTAGAAGTCATCTAGTTAGTCATTGGGAAAGTGATAAGTCAGCACTTATCCACAGTCATCAACATGCCATACCCTTTGCTTCAACATTAGTACTGGAAATTTATTTTAAGTAAACAGCTTGAAGGAAAGAAAAGTTTAGACGTCACGTATACAATAAATTTAAAGTATGTGTTAGTAGATGTATATAGTAATGAGTCCTCACAAAATTATTGGATGATATCAAACACTTTAAAACAACTAGAATATTCAACAACTAGAGAGAGGCATAAATTATGATGCACCTATTTGATATAATTATATGTCCTCTGTAATAACAAAGAAAACCAAAGTCTATATTCACCTTGATTATAAGCCTTTAATGAATATTCTGCTTGGAAATGCAGTCTTATTTGAGCAAGCATTAAGTTTTAGATAAGGCACATTACAACCATAGTAAACAGTAAATATTGGTTATTGTGATCAGTCACATAAAAACTCAGGATTAAAAGAACTCTTAGTATGTTTGATTTACAAGCAAATGAACTGGGGTTTAGGATGGTAAGTAGCTTGCTCAAGCTCAAACTGCTATTAGAGCCAAGATTTGATTCTTTGGAGTTCATAGTTTTAACCACAGTGCACGTGCCAAGTGATAAATGGAGGAGGGAGGCCATCCTCTACATGGGACCAGTTACATGGAAGGTAAAAATTCAAGAGAAAGATCTCAACCTCTCATTCCCTGCTTCTCTCATTTGCTCAGCAAACATTTACTGTGTGCTTGTTCTGTGGTGCCATTTGCTGAGATGGGGTGAGGTCATCAACCAATGTCCACACCTCAATGTAGTCAAGACTTGGAAGAGTGTACAATAAAAGAAAACGCAGATGGCAGTGCCAGGAAGTGTGTATGGGTTATTGGTGTTTTAAAAAAATGCTTAAATATGTAGCTAATAAACTTATTTCTTGTTTTTATACAGATTACAAAGTTCTAGGAGATTTCCTCAAAAAAGTTGCAAAGAAAAGCTATTAAGGCAAGATATTCATTCTCCTCTTTAAGGTTTGGTAAGACCTTGGACCCATAGCTTGGTGTGGATAAAAAAAAAAAAATCTCTAGATCTCCCTAAACTTACATGTTAATATAATGTGATTTCTTAAAAATTGAAGTCATATTTCACTCACCTTATTACTGAAGGTCAAAATGTATTTGCAAAGTTATTTAAAAATATCTTGAAAAATAATGGTCAGTGATTAATGTGCAACATTTTGAGTTAGGTTTCTATTTTTAAGTTCAATGAATATTCATTTCTTTAACAGTAATTTTTCAAAATATTTTGTAGATTTGCTTAGCAATAGAGTCCTGATGTTTAAAAGAGTAGAAAACATTATTTTAAAATATCCTTTTAGAAATTTGAGAGGACTAACTTAAGTGTACATTATAGATATTAAACTTTAATAAGTATCTTATTAATATAAAAGTGAATGTATGAAAGAATTCATTTAATATAAATATGGATTTGTCTTATGCCAATACTTAACGGTTCACACACATTCTCTAATTCAGTTATTATTTTAAAAGTATACTAAATTATAAGCTTTGATAAATTCCCTATGTATGTGAATTACAAACTTCTGAAATGAGATGTTTTCCCAACAGTAAATTTTGATGAAAATGTATTTAGATTTTGTTTCCTTCACATGATTAATCTGTTCTTCCTACAAATTTTGTTGTTTCTCTTGAAGCAGAAAAGGAAGCAAATAATAATTTGCAGATAACATAAGAATTTATTTAGTTGAAAACTAAATATTTCTGTCCAAATTTGATTTCACTAGGAAATCTGATTTTATTCCTCATTGGGAATGATAATATACATGTCCTGCCATGGAGAGGAAAAGACTGAATCCTGCCCTGGGGTACTGAGATGGATTCTGATGCCCAAACCTCCTCAGTTCCACTAATGAAGAAACACTCAGGCCAGCCCCACAAGGAGAGTGCCTACCCCCTGGCTCCCCACCTGCCTTGCAAAGAGGAGAGGAGACCCTCATACTGTGGTCCCTATGTCTCCCCAGACTGGCCTCCATCTTGGAACATTGCAGCTGACGCCACAGCACCCAACCTAGGACAAAAGACAGGACCTGGCGGCAACAACCCATTGCAATAAAGTGCATACCTGAACAGGCTGGCCCAGCCTGCTCTCAGCCTCATCTCTGAAAGTGGTCAGCTCCATCCTAGGTTACCTCCATGGTCATCTTGGGTTACCTCTGCCACTGCCACCACTATCTTTAGTTGGGCCAACTTCCATTGTGGGATACCAGAAGCCTGATATCAAGTTATAGCTGCCACTGCTGCCATCAACTAGGGACCTGGCTGTTTCTATCTAGAGATAATAGCTAGGACCTGGAAGACCACTTCCAAGGTCCCTACAGGCTTGATTTCTTTCTCTCCTCTCTCCTGCTAACAGTCAACTTCTACTGGTTCCTTGTTCACTCTTCCTATAATCTAATATCTCTATATTCTCATCTCCTACCCCATAAGCATCACACCCTACACCTCTGTTTTCTTTTTGTCCACCATTAGAAACTGTAGACACTTATTGCAACTACTGTTTATACTGCGGAGAATAATTGAACACATCAATTCTGTTTATTGTGACAAAACTGTTAACATTTTAATAGGGGCTGATTTAAAGCTGCATTTTGTTTGCATTGGGTGCTGTTGATATTTATCTCCCCCTTAAAGGAGAGGTATTGGAGACCTGCAGAGACATTATAAATCTATAGGGTAGCAACCTTAATACCTCAGATCCACACTGCTAGAGGGGAAAAAACATGAACAACATCAAAAAACAGGGAAGAAATTGCCCCAAACAAACTCAGATGCCACAATAAAATAATTCATTGACATCATAGTAGAAGAAATGTCAGAAAGAGAATTCAAAATGCACATAATTAAAATGATCTGCAAAGTGAAGGATACAGGCAGAAATAAGAGAGCGAATACAGGCAGAAAAAGATCACTTCAATAAAGACATAGAGATAATGAAAAAAAACAAACATAAATCCTTGAAATAAAGGAAACAAGAAAATTAAAAACTCAATAGAAAGCATCACCAATAGACTAGACCACTTGGAAGACAGAACTTCAGACAATGAAGACAAAATATATAACCTAGAATATAAAGTTGACCACACAGAGAAGATGATAAGGAACCATGAACAGAACCTTCAAGAAATATGGGAAACATGAAAAGACCAAATTTAAGAATTATCAGGATAGAGGAAGGCACAGAGACACAAACCAAATGAATGCACAATCTTTTCAATGAAATAATATCAGAAAAATTCCCAAATCTGAAGAAAGGAATGGAAAATCAAATACAAGAGGCTCAAATGACACCAAATGTACAAAATTACAATAGACACACACCAAGGCACAGTATAATGAAAATGCCTAGCATACAGAATAAAAATAGAATCTTAAAGGCTGCAAGAGAAAAGTATCAGATTATATATAGGGGGAAAACAATTCAGATCTCAGCAGATTTCTCATCCAAGACCCTCAATGCTAGGAGGTCCTGGAACAACATATACCAAGCTCTGAAAGAAAATGGATGCCAACCAAGAATCTTATATACACCAAAATTAAGCTTCAGATTTCATGACAAAATAAAAACTTTCCATGATAAACAAAAATTAAAAGAACTTAAATCTAGAAAGCCTGCACTACAAAACATTTTCAGCAAAATATTCCATGAGGAGAAAATGAAAAACAACAATGAAAGACAGCAAAGGGAGGAAGTACACTAAAGGAAAAGTCAATCAAAGGAGATACCAAGTCAAGTTAAAAAGCAAAAATAAGCCACAATGACTGGGAACACAAATCATATCTCAACAATAACCCTGAATGTTAATGGCCTAAACTCACTAATCAAAAGACAGAGACTGGAAGATTGAATTAAAAACAAAGACCCATCAATATGCTGCCTTCATGAAACTCATCTCATAGAAAAAGACAGCCACAGACTGAAAATGAAAGGATGGGAAAAAACATATCACTCACATTGACTGTGTAAACAAGCAGGAGTTTCCATCCTCATATCAGATAAAGTGACCTTCAAGCCAAACTTAGTCAGAAGGGATAAAGAAGGACATTTCATACTAATTAAGGGAAGCATAAATCACCAAGACATAACAATCATAAATATTTATGCCCCAAACAATGGAGCATCTCTGTACATCAAACAAACCCTTCTTGATTTCAGTAATCAAATAGACCACAACACAATAATACTGGGTGACTTGAACATACCTCTCTTACCATTGGATAGATCTCCTAAACAAAAATGGAACAAAGAAACTACAGAACTCAATAATATAATCAATAACTTACACTTAACAGACATATAGAGAATATTCCATCTATCAACAAGCAAATACACTTTTTTCTCAGCAGCACATGAATCTTTCTCTGAAATAGACCATATGTTATGCCACAAAGTGACTCTTAGCAAATACAAAAAAATATAAATACTACATTGCATTCAATCAGATCATAATGGAATGAAACTAGAAATCAATGATAAAAATAGAAGCTACACCAGCACCTGGAGACTAAATAATATGCTATTGAATGGCACACAGATAACAGAAGACATCAGGGAGGAGATTAAAAAATTCTTAGAGGTAAATGAGAATGCTGACATAACATATCAAAATCTCTGGGACACTCTGAAGGCAGTACTAAGAGGAAAATTCAATGCATTGAGTTTATTCATTGAAAGAATGAAAAGTCAACAAATAAATGACCTAACATTACACCTTGAAACCCTAGAAAAGGAACAACAAATCAACACCAAGAGCAGTAGAAGATGGGAAATAATTAAAATCAGAGCTAAAATTAATGAAATTGAAGCAAAAGAAACAATTGAAAAAGCAAAACAAAAAATTGGTTCTTTTAAAAGATAAATAAAATTGATAAACCTCTAGCCACACTGATGAAGAGGAGAGAGAAAACTCAAATTACTAATATTCATGATGAAAAAGAAAATATCATGATGGACACTATTGAAACACAGAAGATAATTAGAAACTATTTTGAAAATTTATACTCCAACAAAATAGAAAATCTCAAAGACTTCAACAAATTTCTAGAGACTTATGAACTACCCAAACTGAATCAGGAGAACATATACAATTTAAACAGATCAATTTCATCAAAAGCCTACCAACCAAGAAAAGCCCAGGACCAGACAGACTCTCAGTTGAGTTCCACAAGACCTTTAAAGAAGAACTAATGCCAATACTCCTCAAAGTATTGCATGAAATAGAAAAGGAGGGAACCCTCCCAAACTCATTCTACAAAGCTAGTATCACTTTGATATCCAAATCAAGCAAAGACACATCTTGGAAAGAAAACTTTGTACCAATATCCCTGATAAACATAGATGCAAAAATTCTTAACAAAATTCTAACAAATCACGTACAAAAACATATTAAAAAGATAGTGCACCATTATCAAGTGGGGTTCATGCCAGGAATGCAAGGTTGGTTCAACATAGAGAAATCAATAAACACAATACATCACATTGGTAGACTTAAAGATAAGAATCATATGATCATCTCAATAGATGTAGAAAAGGCATTCAAGAAAATACAGCACCACTTCCTACTCAAAATACTAGAAAAAATGGAGATAGTAGGAATATACCTCAATATTGTAAAAACTATCTATGCTAAGCCCAAAGTCAGCATCATTGTACATGGAGAAAAATGGAAAGAATTCCCTCTAAAAACTGGAACAAAACAGGAATGCCCTCATTTACCACTTCTACTCAACATAGTCCTTGAAACTCTAGCCAGAGCAATTAGACAGATGAAAGAAATTAAAGAGATATGAATGGGAAAAGAAAACTATCACTATTTGCTGATGACATGATTCTATATTTAAAAGATCCAAAAATTTCCACCAGAAAACTTCTAGAAATAATAAATGAATTCAGCAAAATAGCAGGATATAAAATCAACACTCATAAATATAATGCATTTCTATACATCAGTGATGAATCCTCTGAAAGAGAAATTAGGAAAACTACCCTATTCACAGTAGTCTCAAAAAAAAATACTTGGGAGTCAATTGAACAAAAGAGATGAAAGATCTCTACAATTAAAACTATAGAACACTAAAGAAAGAAATTAAAGAAGACCTTAGAAGATGGAAAGATCTCCCAGGCTCTTGGACAGGCAGAATTAATATTGTCAAAATGGCCATACTACCAAAAGTGTTATATAGTTTCAATGCAATTCCAATTAATATCCAAATGTCTCTCCTCATGGTAATAGAGAAAGTAATTATGACATTCATTTGGAAACATAAGAGACCCATAATAGCCAAAGTAATCCTTAGCAGGAAGAGTGAAGCAGGAGACATAATAATACCAGACCTTAAACTATACTATAAAGCTATAGTAACAAAAACAGCAAGGAATTTGTACCAAAATGAATAAGAAGACAAGTGGTACAGTCAGAAGACACAGAGACAAACCCACATAAATACAGGTATCTCATACTAGACAAAGGTGCCAAAAACATACATTGGAGAAAAGATAGCCTCTTCAACAAATGGTACTGGGAAAACTGCAAATCCATATGCAGTAAAATGAAATTATATCCCTATCTCTCACCCTACACAAAACTCAACTCAAAGTGGATCAAGGACCTAGGAATTAGACCAGAGACCCTGCACCTAATCGAAGAAAAAGCAGGCCCAAATCTTCATCATGTCAGCTTAGGACTAGACTTCCTTAAAAACTTTCCCAAAGCACAAGAAATAAAATCAAGAATCAACAAATGGGATGGATTCAAACTAAAAAACTTTTTATCAGCAAAGGATATAATCAATAATGTGAAGAGAGAGCCTACAGAGTGGAAGAAAATCTTTACCACATACACATCAGAGCACTAATCTCCAGGATATATAAAGAACTCACAAAACTTAACACCAAGGAACTGAGCGGACACCTCACAGAAGATGATAAAAATTGATCAACAAACATGAAAAAATATTTAACATCTCTAGTAATTAGATACAAATCAAAACTACTCTAAGATTTCATCTCACTCCAGTCAGAATGTCAATTATCGAGAATACAAGCAACAATAAGTATGGGCAAAGATGTAGGGGAAAAGGTACACTCATGCATTGCTGGTGGGACTGCAAATGAGTGGAACCACTCTGGAAAGTGGTGTGGAGATTCCTTAGAAAACTTAGAATGGAACCACCATTTGACCCAGCTATCCCACTCCTTGGTCTATACCCAAAGGACTTAAAGTCTGTATACTACAATGATGCAGCCACATCAATGTTTATAGCAGCTCAATTCACAATAGCTAAGCTATGGAGCCAACCAAGATGTACTTCAATAGATGAGCAGATCAAGAAACTTTGGCATGTATACACAATGGAATAGCCTAATGGAATATTACTCAGCATTTGCAGGTAAATGGATGCAATTGGAGAATATCATGCTAAGCAAAATAAGCCAATCCTAAAAAATTGAAGGCCAAATATTTTCTCTGATATGTGTATGCTGATCCATAATGGGGGAGGGGGGCTAATGGAGGAACTTTGGATTGGGCAGCGGGGAGTGAGGGGAGGGAAGGCGGCAGGGGTAGGAAAGACGGTGGAATGAGATTGACACCATTAACCTAAGTACCTATATGATTGCATGAATGTTATGAACTCTACATCATCTATAACCAGAGAAATGAATAGTTGTGCTCCATTTGTGACAATAAATCAAACTGCATTCTGCTGTCAGTATAACTAATTAGAACAAATAAATATAAAAAAACCACTCAGACTGATGCACTGAGCAGAAATTCCTTCTAGACTCTTTTTGTCTTCAACATTAATTGCTTACCCTTTTCTGAGCAGACACACATACACACGAACGCATGCATGCACGCACGCACGCAAGCACACACACACCCTAATCCAACAAGGCAAGACCACATAAATTGCAAGCCATCAAGGAGACAGTAGGCAGTGGGCTAGGATTTGCTAACAAAGGTGTAAAAAGTTGTTAGACTTCTAGAATAGAAGGCATTAAATGAAATGTCTTAGTAGTCGATTCAGGCTGCTTTAAATTGAATAACAGAGGCTGAGAAGACCAAGGTCAAGATATTAGTAAATTCACTGCTTAATGAGAGCTTTCCTTCCTGATTCAATGATGTCTCATTTTTTTTGCATCTGTTCATGGTGGAAAGGATTAATGAACCTTTGGGAACCTCTTGTATAAGGGCATTAATTCCAACCATGATGGCTAAACCTTCCTGCCTCCCAAAGACCCAACTGAGTACCACCATCACTTTGCGGGTGTTATGGTTTCAGTATGAAGTATTACCTGAGAAACTCATGTGTAGGAGACATGATATCCAATGTAGCAATGTTCAGAGGTGAAATGATCAGACTATGAAAGCTTGTGACCCTTATGACCTCATCAGTGGATTAGGTCCACGTGATGGATTAATGTAATTTGAATGGACTGATGTGGTAACTGAAGGCGGGTGGGGCATGACTGGAGTAAGTAGGTCACTGGGGCATGCCCAGGGGGTATATTTTGTCCCTGGTTCTTCACTCTTTCTCTCTGCTTTCCTGCTGCCATAAGCTGAGGAGCCTTCCTCTGTTGTCTCTTCTGCCATTACGTCCTGCCACACTCAGGCACAGAACAATGGAGTATGCCAACCAACTGTGGAGTGAACCTCAAACTGTGAGCCTGAAATAAACTTTTCTTATTCTAGATTGTTCGTGTCTAGTATTTTGAAAAGTGATGAAAACTGACTAATATAGGGGGTGAGGATTTCACCATATGAAATTAGAGAGGACATAAACATTTAGTTCACTGCACTGAATCCTCCAACCAAATGTTCTTGAGAGGATGGTTTTCTGAAATCAATGAGAGGAGGTTTCCAAACTTATAACCCATTAATCAGTATTCCCAATACAATGGAATATAGAAACAAATAGAAATTCACTTTTAAGAGCCACATTTATAGGCAGCTATTATGTATGTCATCTCACAATAAATTTTAAGAACATAAAATCTGTTTATTAGTAGTGGCAGTTAATTTTATAGCTATGTCTTCAAAAGAAACAAAATAAATAATTGCATTTGTAGTTAAAAATCTGGAATGTAGGATTTAGTGCTACACAATTTCAAAGACAAAAAAATCAATGTTATATTTTTAGTAATGCCTTATATTGTTTTAACTAAACAAATAAAAATAATCCTTCCACTTGTGTTTAAACATTGTAACAAAGAAGTGATCAGTATGAGTAAGTGATGAGTGGGAATTCTGAGTCCTCCCACTGAGTCCAGTGCATATCTCTTTGCTGGAACATATATCAATACAGGACCTATGGACTAGATTTCTAAAGTTCTCCCAACTGTGAGCTTTTTAAAGAAGCTAAAAGAGTAATATGATTTAAAAAGCTGTCATAGACATCCTCAAAATTGGCTCCGAATGCTCGTCATGCCTCCATCTAGTTTCCTTCCCACAACAAGGGAGCTGACTTATAAGGAGTAGAATGTAGCAAATCTGACAGTTCATGGCATCATAAAAACAAAAACCTTTTTGCTCTTTCTCTCCGATTACCTGCTCTGAGGAAGCTAGCATGATGTTATAAGGGTGCCCAAGCAGCCTCGTGGAGTAAGGAACTGAGGCCTCCAGTCAATAGCCCTGCCAAAAAGCCATTTTGGAAGCACAGATCATCCAACCTCGTCCAAAGGTCTCAATTGTAACCTTGTGAGACTCTGCAAGCCAGATCATCTAGTCAATGAGCTCCTGGATTCCTGACCCACAGAAACTCTGTAACGGTGATACCTGCTTACTTTTTTCAGTATCTCAGTTTTGCTTTGCAGTGAAACCCATACACTTCATGGGCGACTATGATGCATGCTAAACTGAGCCACTGAGCTAGAACATGTACTCGTGGATGGTTAGATCCATAGGTGTGGAACCCACAGATAAGGAGGGCCAATGTAATTGTTTTGTTTCATCTACTTGCCACACTGGAATGAAAACGTAGTGATGACCAGAGGAGACACTGCTCAGCCCTTTTTGTACCCGGCTCTTTTCAAGGCATTTGTCACAGTTTGTAATTATCTTTCATTTATGCACACACGCCTGCGTAGTAGTTCCCCCTCCTCCACTTCACTGGAACTAGTGGGACTCAGAAACAATTTATCCTCTTGCTTAATTTGAATTAATTGAGATTTAAGTAGTCACATGTGGCTAATAGCTGTGGCATTGGATGAGGCAGTGCTGGAAAACAATAATGATTGTAAATTGGAAAGATACCTTATCCTTTGAAAGATTTTATTATTATTCCCATTCCTTGCCTCAGGATATTAAAGGATAAAGAATGGAACAACTTGCCCAAGGTCAGAAATCTAGCAAGTGACACAGAAGGATTGAATCTCAAACCTAGGTATCCCTGACCTAGACTCTTGCAATGACATTGAATTGCAGTCTCCTTTCATGTAAAGGAAGCCTTAAAGGCAATCATGAGCCTTTGCAAGCTCCAGCCTCTGGGTAAATAGCAATCAAAGTGGGAAAATACTTTTCTTGGCAACGACAACATAACTTTTGAATTTTTAAAACCACATGTCAATAATAATTATATCTGACACTCTCCCCTTGACTATGCTTTAAAAATTTTGTACTAATCAAACAGTCACATGAATTCAAGGTGACAATAGGAAAGGAAGTCTTTATTAAATTTGTGCCACATCCTATTATGCTGTCTAAGCATTTTTCTATCCCGTTTACCCTTTGATGACAAACCAGATTATACTCTCTCTCCTAAATCAACAGGATCCTATGAAACTATGCAAAAGATAAAGAATTTGGAAATTCATGAGTGATTTGGAAACAGAGTTTCGAACATGGCTTTAAATGAAGGGGAATAAACACAGGGCTTAAGGAAAATAATATGCAGTCCTACTGCAAATTTTTCTTCTGGAGTTCTATGTAAAGTATTTCACATTATTACAATAGTATAAACCTACTCCAAAATGTGCAAGCCTTGCTTCTGGATATTTGTATATCCTGCATTTCAAAATCAAACCCGAGTTAACCCCCTACATCTCTCCTCTGTTCACAGGGACCTTTGTGCAGCCCAAGGTTGGTGTAGGGGGGTAAGTTTGTTGAAACTGGGGTAGCAGTGAAACCAATGTCCTTTGGTTTCCCTGTAGCCTTCCTATCACTAAGGGGATCTAAGATATGCCTTTATATTGCCAACTTGGATAAAATCAAAGAAATAATTGGTGATAAGCTGAAACATAAAGAAATGGCCAAACCACAAATTTTAAGGGCAAACACCTGGCTGAAAATACATAGGCCAAGTGTGATTATCATGATATGGATAAAATCCATTTTTGGATTAGAGTTTGTAGACTCTGGTTGAGAGAGTTCTATGTGATATTAAATCTAGTCTCATCAAAGCTCTTACCTACTATTAATCTTAAAATACACCATACTATCTTAGGGTCACAAATTCAGCACCTCAGTCAAGCATCACGGAAGCAACTGAATGGGGATGGGTAGTGGAAAGAGGGTCACAAATTCCTGGACAAGTTTCTCTTGCCTCTCATGAAGGGGTGGGGTCTATGTTGCGTTCCCATGAATTTGGTGAACTCTGAGATTGCTCTGATCAGCTGAATAGCATGTGTGACATTGTGCAAGTCTCCAGGCATCGCCTTTGAGAACCTGACAACCTCAATTTCCTATCTCTTAGAACACTCTCCCTGGCATCTTGAGCTGCCATTTTAAGAAGTCTAATTACCTTGGGAAAGCCATGAAAGAGAATGCAGGCCATGGTTGGCATCTCCAGCTGGGTCTGGTTTTAGCTCTCCCTGCCGAGGGGCTAGACCTATAAGTGCAGCCATTCCATGAAGCAGTGAGTACCAGCTGGTTCCATCAACGCCACATGGAACTCAAAAATCATCCAGGCTGGCCCATCCTGACCCTCAAAATCATGGGAGAAAATAAAATAGTTCTTGCATTATACCTTGAAATTGTGGAGTTGTTTGTTTATATAGTAATAGATAACTGGAAGAGAGTACTTCTCATTTCCTTGGTCTAATCTCCAAATCCACCTGTTAATTGCTCTACTCTATAACATGACCATGTTTATTAAAAATGAGGTTCTGCCCAATCATTACAATTTTTAATATACATGTAC
Organism: Glaucomys volans; assembly: GCA_020662805.1. Lineage (NCBI taxonomy): Eukaryota > Metazoa > Chordata > Mammalia > Rodentia > Sciuridae > Glaucomys > Glaucomys volans. The sequence goes on from JAJEJO010051393.1 coordinate 13,578, forward strand.
CAATGAAACCAGAAGATGGTGGGTTTGGCTGAATCTTCTCCTTGGTATTCTCCTGGATAATGTCCCAAAGCTGCCATATAAATTTAGGATGAAGTATGTAAAATGGTTGAGTTGGGTTTCTCTGACGGTGTTGAATATACGGAGTGAACAGGTTGTAATCTGGCTTCTTGTACCACTAAGAAAAAACACACACACACACATATGTGATCAAGTACACGGGGCTACAGTGTCAAAAGGAGACAGAATAGCAGGCAAGCATGTGGATATAGATGCTGAGGGGCCTGGTTGGGGCTAGAGGGAGTGTGGAGGACCATGACTTATCATGGCCATAGACACTTCCTCAGGGACAAGTATGAAGCAAGACCAGGGTTCTGGCTCTAGCAGAGATGATGTTTGCTTTTTAGCAAAATGAGAGAGAAAGATCAGGGGTTATCAGACCTCTGTAAAGGGTCAGATGATAAACACCTGAAGCTTTGTTGCTGGTCTCTGTGTCCATTACTCAATGCTACCAAGGTAGCATTGATCAAGACAGGTGGTGGCCAGAATTTGGCCAGCCATAGTTTGCTGATCTCTGTCATGAATAGTGTATTTCAAAAAATAATTTTTCCTAATTTTATTTATAGTGACACGGTACACCATGAGCCCAGGAGCAGGGCTGTGAAGACTGACTCGGGTGGAGTGACATGGGAATTCTTGGAGTTATAGAACTGTTGTCTTTCTTGATTATGATGGTGGATACATGACAGTGTAAATTTATTAATATTCATGAGAATGTATAGTTACATTTATTATAGATAAATTGTATGAAAAAGACAGAAAGGTTGAATAAAAAAATCTTCAGAAGTTTGTCAGGTGACACCATAAGATGGGTTGGGAGAAGGTGTGGGGAAAAGGCTTAGCTCCAAGGGCCCTAAGAGCTCTGTGCTCACTTCAAGTAGATGCCATGGGTATACCATGGGTATATAGGAAGATCTCAAGTAATGGTCCAAAGATGAAACATTTCTGTGGTTTTAAAAACTTTAAGAATGGCTGGATCAGATACTCTTTAATTAACTAAACTTCAAGCCACTTTGGCACCAGCCTAAAGAAGCAGGAGGAATGTGGGACCAGAAACGGAATCTCTCCTTTCCCCAGCTTCCTCCCAGGTCCTCACATGGCAGCACAGGCCCGACAGCTAGGAGCTGTACTGCTTGGATTCTGGCACTGTCTCTGCCCACATCTGTCAGGTGGGACAGCTCTGTGCCCTGGGTTTGGATGTTTCCAACAGAGGAAAAAACAAGGTCAACAGACAGAAATGCTGTCTACTCACAAATAGCAGGAGAGCTGCCAGGGTTTAAAACTGGGGAACCTCGAGGTGACAAAAAATCTGAAAGGTTCCAAGCCCCATTTAATGCTTGATTCTCTGTGGAGGACACACAGGAGAATCAACCAGAGAGCTTTTGCAAAAAAAAATAAATAAATAAAATAAATAAATAAATAAATAAATACACATGAAGGCTGTGCTTCCATTTCTGGAAATGGGGGTCTGATGGACAAATTCTGAAAAATGTTCTGTAGGTAATTCTGATTTGCACTTCTCATTAACATGTTGTTGGCAATCAATGTCTAGCCTCAGTCTTGAGAAGGATGGTGACCCACACTCCTTCTGGAGGGACCCTTTCTATCTTGGATAGCTTTCATAGGTCCCCCAAGATCTGGCCTCCACACTCATCTTAATGCATTAAGTCCCAAGTTTTAAATTTTGTGAATATTTCAATGAAATTGACGGATACATTAAAGTAGGTTGGAAATCATAATCTGAAGCTTATATATAATTTTAATTCATATTAATTTATATTGTTATACTATCTAGAGCTTATATTATATTAACTAATATTATTATAATACAGTATACGTATATTCTTTCCATTAGTGTTATTCTTATGTATTCACATTATATATTATATAATTATATTACATGCTACAGTTAAGTTTTTATAGATGTTACACATCTAAGTGATAGCACAAAATGGGTTAAGAAAGTTGTAAGCTCTCTGGTCATGGCAAACCAAGTTAAAGGCATTTACATAGTTGATAACATGCCTTGCTAGGCTAAACATTGTCCATCTTTTCCAACAGTGACTAAAAAATAAGCTCACTGGCTTTTCATTCAAAGCTCCAACAAAAGTAGCTAGCTGCTTTCTTAGGTAGGTGATGATTTGCCAGAAGATTCCAAATGCAGTCTGCTTATATTTTGATGACTAGTAATAAATTTGTTTCAGCTCTATTACATAAAATTTAATAGATTCAGAAGCAGAAGGCAAAGAGAAATACTCAAGAAAAACCTGGAACAGGCTCCATTTGAATAACAATGAGCATTTGTTTGTACATCCAACAATTTTGTGGATGCACAAAATTCAGATTTTCTTGCCAACCACTTTCAATTTATTTCCAAAGGTCTTGCTACCAGTCTGAGGGAGATATTACCTGGTCACAATGGAACAATTTAACAAGTTTAATTAGCCCAGACTTTAGTGTAGCTAGGAATGTCTGAGCATTTAGATATGTACATCTTTCCTCCATTCCTCCAGACAAAAGCAATTTAGCATTAGATGAACACTGTTCAAGTGTATTATCATATCTGAGCATCAAAATGTCTGCACATGTGTATGTGCTCAATTAGGATCCATGATCAGTTTCATTCTTGACCAGCCCCATGATTTATCACTCAGAGGCTCTATCTGACCATTGGGATCAAGGCATCAGGGAAACACTTACCAGGTTAAGATCTGCAGAATAAGGAGCTGGGTCCCAGGCCACCAAAATGACATCTTTATACAAAGAACTGTCAATGAAGTGATGGCTGGGGTTGGTCAGAATCTGCAAGCACATGGGGAAAAAAAATTCAAATGCAGCCAGTGTTTACTATTTCCAAAGCATATTTTTAAAAAGAGATGAAAATTTAAGAAAGGAACCAAAGCAAAGGATAAAGGGACAGGGAGAGAGGCTGCTATTGCACACTCAGGCCCTTAAAGAATGTTTAGGAAAATGAGGGTTAAAAAAAAAAAATCAGTTCTTACATTTTTCCAGCACTGCACCATAGCTAGTGGCCTGAACTCCAGCCCCTGAAACACAGAACTCCCAGCTGATTCAGTCCCCTGACCCTCTCTATAACAGCCTCAACATGTAATTTAGACACAGTGTGGATGTGAATGAACTGAGTAATGAGGCAGCCTCCAGAGTGCTAGGCACAGTCCTCCCTCTGTGGCCCTTTCTGGTTCTGGATGAACCAGAAAGGTGCTAATTTCACCTGTCAATCATCTTTTTTTTCTCTAAACTCTCATTTTGGGGGGAAATTCTGCTTTTCCCTCAGTTTTAAGAGGCAATTTTTCACCATTATTAAGATGCACTTTTTTATATTTTAATGTGTCTGAAGTTAGGATGCTATCTTATAGACAACATGTATTTTAATTGGGTAGGGTTTATCTCTTCTTCTCTGAGGAGTTGTTATTAAATGAGTCGTGGATCTTTCAGCCAATGACATCTATGAATTAAGGAAATATGGTAATTGTTCCTTACCTCGCTGCAGGCTGCCTGGTGCAGTGAACTGTACAAAGCTAATGGTTTGTTCTGCGAGCAATTCTCCATAAATCACTTATCACCTCATTTTTTCTACATATTTTTGAAACTAGAAATTCTTGTGGTTTGTTCTGAGAATAATTTTGCCATAAATTTGGAAGACATTCTTATTAAGAACATGAAGAAAAGAGGTATTTTCGTTTTCCATGAAACAACTCATTTTCAGTTTTTAAAGTTTCAAATAACAGACTCAAGTTTCAAAGGTATAATAGGGACCCTCAGATTTTGGGCCTTTGTTTTTCTCCCCTTTTTAACCCTGGACTTCATTGCCATGACTTAAGTTGAATTGCCTTTTCTCAGTTCACAAAATGCAACACTTTAAGTTTATCATTACAAAAAATTATATTTCTATATCTATTCTGATTTTTCCTTTGCTTACTTATTTCTTCCCATTCATATCACATCCAAATTCTCACTTTTTCATCATTAATTTTTTAATTATAAGACCTATAGAAATAAGCAAGTATCATGACTCATGGTTACCAGATCATTTCTGTTCACTCATCCAGTTAAATTATTTACCTACAAAAGGCACCCCTGTGAAAAGCCCCATCCATCTTACCTGAGAGTTAATGATGCGCACAGTGGTTTTATTTCCAACATCTCTCTCATAACCACGTGTAGGAGCAGAATTAAATCTCAAAACTGCATCATGAGAATCTAAGGGTACACAAATAGCAAGCTTACTTTTTCTTTCTATGGAATCATATTATGTAGGAAAAAATGTTCAAGCAGATCTTTCAATACCTGAAACTAATCAGACAACACCAGTAAAATTAACATATCCACACGCATATTTTTCAGATAATTTACTGCTGATTTAGGATGTGATCTTGGCTAGGGAGATCAACATTTAAGTACACATGATGTTACACACTGCATTATGGTGTGAACCAACAATGGATCCTGTATGCAACAGTGGTCCCATATAGAATAGGTTGCCTAGTGACATTTATCACTATCTTAATTTGTGTAAGTATATTCCATGATGTTCACACAATGTTGAAATTGACTAATGATGCTTTTCTCAGAATGCATCCCCGTTAAGTGACTTGTGATAATGTTTGTGAGTGAGTGTGTGTGTGTGGTGTGTGTGTGTGGCATGTTCTCAATTATGGGTGATCCTGTTATATTTAAACACTTGTTATCTTTTCACATTCTTTTCAAGTGACGCCCTTTATGCAACCTGTCCCCCAAAGGTGCCAAGCCGTTTGGAAGGTAGATTTCCAGGAGTAGGTAAAGATGTTAGGAAGGCAGGGACTGCTGAGGGTACCAGGCTTCTTACTGCCTCTGGAACCCTGGGGTTGGTCATGGTGATAAAGAACTGTATCTAATGCCACTGCCTTCACAAATATCAAGTGCACCTCTCAGAGGGTGAAAGCCACAGCATTCAATTCCACCTTACTACATTTTGGTAAAGATTTATGCTTAAAAAGAAAACCAACCCTGATTTCCATGTAGCCTTGCATACTGCTGCTGAAGTCAAGACCTGTGTGAGAGCAACCTGAGTCTTCTGCATTCTCAGAGCCATGGCTTGACTGACCGTGCAGCCCTGGAGAGACCACCAATGTCACCGCCTGCCAGGCTGCTTGTTCTATGTAATGGCACACTGTAGACCATCATGCTTACCCTAAAAAATCAGTCTCCATCACCCTTCATTCAAATTGGCAGCTGGACTTGCCCAAGTTCTCTGAATGTTGGGCAGAGAGTTGCTGGGTGAAAACAAGGCTCCCAAATCATGGAGGCTGAGAGGGAGACATGGGGGTAGGGGAGTGGGGCTCATCTAACTAAGGGTGGGAATGGGGGATTCCCTTTGCTTAAGGCAGGATATGGACACACACATCTCTTGAAATTTCCAGTAACCAGAGCATATGAGCAATAAGGGAACTTATGAGGACTGTCTTTAGCTTCAACCCTCCCATGCAATTTCCAAGTATAGCCTTCAGCAATGACAGAGCCTGTTTGTGCAGGTGAGAGGTAGGGTCATGTGTTTCTGTCTGTTCAAGTGCCTTGGGGACATGAGGGCATACGTAGCATTTACTGTGATGATACCCTACACAAGAAATGGAGGTAGCTGGCATCCTTTGGTTGGATTATACTCTGCTCTTCTTGGACATCTTCCTATTCCATGAAGAACAGAAATTACCGGAGATGTTCCTATTAGAACAAAGTTATAAACGATGCAACAGAAATTACCGGAGATGTTCCTATTAGAACAAAGTTATAAACGATGCCTTTATTAGCAAGTTCTGAATGCAAAAGAATTGGAATTCCAGTTTTGAGTAACAAGATCATAACAATGAATGCATGAAGTGTACCTGGCTATGTCATTTAAAAAATCCTATAGTATTGCAAAAGTCAACATGTGTGATGACCTGCAGGCCGATTCTGGTAGTAAAGTGTCAAGTGGTCCTATGGCCCACAGTGCCTGAAATATCTACTGCCTGGCTCTTTTAAAAAAATTAAGTTTATCCATCCCTGGAACTGAGGGAATCAATGCTTTGTATAAATGATGTCAAAATACCTGGACTCTTCCAATTAAAATTTAATTCTTGCCGGGCGCAGTGGCGCACGGCTGTAATCCAAGCGACTTGGGAGGCTGAATCAGGAGGATCATGAGTTCAAAGCCAGCCTCAGCAACTTAGCGAGGCCCTAAGCAACTCAGTGAGACCCTGTCTCTAAATAAAATACAAAATTGGGCTGGGGATGTGGCTCAGTGGCCAAGTGTCCCTGAGTTCAATCCCTGGTTCAAAAAAAAAAAAAATTTAATTCTTTCCTTCACAATTTTAAGCACTTGCTGATGTTTTTGTTTGAATTGCTTTCTTATTTTTACAAAAGAATGTAATATCATAGAAAACCAAATGATACTTAGCTAGAAAAATGAACAGATTG
>JAJEJO010051394.1:0-61435 GCA_020662805.1 Glaucomys volans
AAGACAAAGTTGGTTCTGTGTTCTACAGCATCATTACTCCCACCCCGAATCCTCTGATTTATACTCTCCAGAATAAGGATGTAGCTAAGGCTCTGAGGACAGTGTTGAGGAAAGATAATATCACCTGATGATTACACCCATGGTTGTCCCAAATGCAGAGTGTTAGTCTGGGTAAATCTGTAAGAATTTTAAAGAATTTAGATCCCTGATGTTCTTTGACTACTGCAAGAATTAAGTGGTTTATGTGTAACTTCCCTATTTTAACTTGGTGTCAGGAATTCAAGCAGCATTGTGTATGTGACTACAATTCTTCAGAGTATTAGGGAAAAATCTTTACAAATCCCATTAAAAGAAGACACGTGAATTTCAGTGACAGTGTAAATATATTAAGATAAAGACATAAGGACCTTTTCTATTATTATTTTCGTAGACAAAACATATGTAAATCATGCCACCAGAGAGTATTTATGGAGTCTGAAATTAGAATTTGTTGCTTAATATCAGAGTCATGGGAAGTAAATGGAGTTTTTGGATGAATGACACAAAATTTATACTCATAGACCTTTAGAATTACTTGAATCAAGTAATTTAAGAATTTATAAGGGACACAATAAAGAGGTTTGCATATGGAAAGTGGTAGAGAGAGTCCTGAGAACCAGAGAGGCTGAGTCTTTGGGTCTGGTGCTGAGGTGGTTACCTCCTTTCCATCACACAACAGATAGTACCTTTACAGACAGTGAGCAAACCCAGCAAAAGTCCAACTTTCCTAGTAACTCAAGAGCAGCATCAACCCATAAATCCATCTTCAATTCCATTTTTTTATTCACAGAGCAATTCCAGGCATCTTTTATTCTGAGATACATCTTCCTTGAAGAACAGAGCAGAAGTCAGATTCTACTTTAGAGGCTCATCTCTTGACTCAGCCTTTAGAACAATGGGTTTTTCTGGTTGAAGTGATGATTTCCTACTTAATTTCAGAGGAATCTGCAAACATTAAGCAAGCATATTTAGAAGTATAAATGAATCACCAACAACAGAAGGAATTATAAAAGGTACATTAAGGACAAGAAAGCTGTATAAAAATATATAAACTATTTTTAGCCTTTTATGTCTGGGATTCCTTACGTTTATTCTATAAACTGTGTCAAAATTGGATATTGAAAGCATATACAAACCTGTCCTTTCAACAAACTATTTCATGAGCATCTGTTCTCTATGATGCCTGAGATAAAATCATGTTGTCTTATATTCTTTTTAATTTAAATTTGTAGCAAGATAGCTGGGGACAAGGTTCGGTGGTCGAGTGCTTGCCTAGCATGTGTGAGGTCCTGGGTTCCCCAGCAACAGAAAGAAAAAATTTTAGGTTAAAGGGATGAATTTTAAAAATTTAAACCAGATTTTTAGCATTATGTCAAACTGTTTTTGTAAAGTTATATGAAGTGAACTTCATGGTTGTTTGCTCATGTTACATGAATTAGTTACAGAGGTAATTTTGAGTAGGTTTTATAATTTGAACTATCTGAGCAGTCCTTCCCTTCTAAAAGAGTCCAGTCATGCCTCTTGATTGAACCCATGCAGTTTCAAGATGGAAAAGACCTTCAGGGAACATTATGCTTTCCCCCCTACTAAAGTTTCCTCTTTCTTTTTGCTTCCAAGAGTAGTGCAAATGAAGAACTTCTGAGTCCTAGAGTTTTGAGTAGCCCTTTGATCCCATTCTCTCTGAGGCATTCCTTTAGTGTTGGGGGTACCTCCTACAGAGTAATCTTCTGTCCTAGGAGAGGGAAGGGAAGGAAACTGCCATGGAGATTGAGAAGTTCCAGCCTGGGAAGACTAGGAGCTTGCAGAAAGTACCTGCCCCATCCCAGGTGGACTAGAGACCTACTTTCTCTCAGATCTAAGATTCCTGTGTGTATATACTTAAAGGATAGCTACATGGCTGCCCTGAATCCTCAAATCAAATGGTAACCACATCTATCCTCCCCCTTTCCAATATTGAAAACTAACAGGTGGGGATGAATTGCACATTAAATGAACAATCCCTTTTATGTGTAAAAGATCCAAGAAGAACCTTCACTAGCTGGCAAACTTTCTTTTCATACTTTTGCTTTTAAATAAAAAAAAAATATAGCTTCATTTCTTATCTAGGTTATTTACAGCTGGGCTGACTTGGGGATTTTCACCTTTGGATCTGAGAGTACAAATACATCCATCAATATTCTATTTCCCAAAAGTAGGCTAATTCTCATGCATAAACACAACAATCATGGCAATGTTTAGAATCATTCCTCTGCAACTGCTGTAGTCTGTGTTAGAAATTCCTGAACTTGATCCTTTCCCATTCCAATCCCTGACCTACCTTTCCAAGGGTCTTACATTCCAGCAATGCGGAGTGATTCACTTTTTCCCTTTTCTTGCATCATTTCCTCTGCCCAGAATACCTCCTACTTCCCTTTTTTCTTTTTTTTTTTTAAGTCTACGGCCATACCACCCTGAACGCGCCCGATCTCCTCTGATTCTCAGTCTTAGGGGTTAACAAACAACAGAAAACTAGGAGTTAAAAAGTGGACTAGTCTTTAATGCTAATTGAGCACACCAGGAGACAGGAGGTTGAGAAGTCAGCTCAGCATTCTGAAGCTATGTGGTCAGAAGAAACACCAACAAGCCAGAGAGTGGCAATACATGGTCACTAGAATAAAACCCACTGAGACAGGGCAGTAGTCTGTCCTATTGTGAGAATAAGTAGGGACTGTCCAAGATGATGTGGCACAACTCCAGGAAGTGAGGGGCAAATGCATGCAGAGAAGAGTTAAGATGGTAGCTTGTCCCTGCTTTATTAACATGGTCACCACCCCCCAAGGTAGGGACTCAGGATGGTAATGAGACTGCAAGAGGAAACACCATGGAAAGAAGAGCACAGGCACAACTCAGGTCCCACCTCAGTGTGTGATGATATCAAGAGGTTGGACCTCTGCCTACCCTGTTAATGGCATAGGAGTCCTGCACTTTCTGTCCTTTGTTGGAGCCAGACTGATACTCTAGATCAGTATTGTGTCTCCCTTGGTGCAATAGAAGAATCCTCCTCCCATGTGCCCTCTAACCTGTTCTGTGTCTGCTGTCACTGAGTCAGAGCTGTCTCCAGTATCAGGAGGAACCACTCTATGTGCTCTTAAGACTTAATGTGTAGCTACAAATTATGAGACAACATGATGTGGTGGAGGGACAGACACATTGATCAATAAAACAGAGAGTGAGAAATAGACCCAGCCTAACAGGCCGAGCTGACACTTGACAGTGGTGCAAACATGATTCATCAGAGGGAAGACGGTCTTTCTAAAGATGATTCTGGAACAACTGGACAGCCACAGGTCAACAAAACATGACAATAAAACAAAACCTCGCCTTGTCTAACAACGAACATGACATAGATCATAGGTTTAATTGTAAAGTGTGTAATGCTCAAAAAAGTAATGCAGCCTCTTAAAATTCAGAATGGAATTAAGGAATGTCTGCATTTAGGAATTTGGTTCCACAGTATGAAAGTAACTTTAAGTTCTCATGTAAAGCTAGATCACAATGGATTGGTTTGTAAAAAGAAGATGAAATACAATTTTAAACTTTCTATTGAATATTTATATTACACTTAATAAAAGGAAGCTGTATTATAATCCTGCTGTGACTCTCTTTGGGAAGACCATATTATTCTGATAATTATCTTTGATGGCTTTCATTTTTCTAAGAGTGATGATGTTTGACAAAAAATGTCAATAACGTTTTTCATAAAAATGTTATTCAATGAAAGTTATTCATCCATTGAATGGAAAAGTTTTAAAAAATGTAAAACATGAAAGTCTATGACTTTTAGGAGAGAAACAAGAGCAACATAGAAGTCAAAGGCAAAGAATTTTCAGACGTTATGCCAAAAGCACAATCCATAGAAGGAAATATTGATGTATTAGCCTCCTCCAAATAAGACAATGTTCACTCTTATGAAGAACCTGTCAAGAGGAAAAGACAGGCTATACATTGACCCTAAAAGACCAGCAAGAGGGAGCCTTGGGTAGCACTTTGTCTTGACTGAGCTGATGGTTACACGAATCTATCCACAGCAGCAAATTTGCACAGACATACACATTTGCACACAGACACAAGGGCACATAAACCTGGTGCAATCTCAGTTCTGTGGATTGTGTCAATGTCAATTTCTGGTTACTACAATAACAGGAATATTGTATTCATAGATAAGCAACATGCTGTGCAAAACATGATGACTGGAAAAACAGGAGAAAGGGCATGTGAAACCTCCCTGTACATTTTTTTGGAGCACTTTCTGTGAAGCTATTATCATTTCAAGACAAAAATTAAATCAATAAAATATTTGTATTTAAAAAAATGAATGCTTACTGGCCGGTTTGTGAAAACAGAATAATGTTCTTTCATCAGCACTGTTTTGATCATCTCTAGATCTGTAATAACCAACACAGGCTGTCGACCATTATACAAACTATGTTTGGAAAGAAGAGCTGGTTGAACCTATCAAGCCAGATTTCGTAGTTAGAGAGACACCCAGGAATCCAGACTGATGTTCCATAATCTATGTTCCTAACTGTACAATGCACAGTGACACTAGATACAAGTTCAAGTTAGGTGATGATACACAGCAAGATTCTGGCCGTAGAAGTCACTCTAGTCTTCACAAAATGGAGCTGAAGCAGGGAAGAGATATTGAAAGATGAAAATGTTTTTCATAAGGAGATAAGTCTAAATGTTGCATATGTATTTTCTGTTCCACTCTCAATTTTTGTATTTAAAAATATTTCATAATCAGTGTAGTTTTAATTTACATTTTTCTAATTGCTAGAGATGTTGAACATTTTTTCATATGTTCATTTATCATTTGTATTTCTTGTTTTGAGAAGGGTCTGTTCAGTTCCTTTGCCCATTTATTAATTGGGTTGCTTTTTTGGTGTTGAGCTTTTTGAGTTCTCTGTATATCCCGTAAATGAATGTCCTATCTGAGGTGCAGGTGGCGAAGATTTTCTCCCATCTGTAGGTTGTCTCTTCATGCTCTCGATTGTTTCTTTTGCTGTGAAAGGATATTAGAGTAGTGAAAAATTGAAGGCAAGTAAATTATTAAGTCTTTGCAATTGCTTAAGATGCCAGAGACATCTGGTGTTGTATCAGTGGAGATTCAGCCCTGTAGGCTCTTTCCACTTGACCACATGGCCTGTACGGGCCATGCCAATTAGGCAGGATGCTGTGGCCAGCTCTGCAGCTTTTGAGGACTTGATGAGAGAAGGTGAAGAGGTAGGAAGAGGCAAAGCCTTCTCCCACTTGCTTATAGTATACAAGAACAATGATGTTTGCTTTCATCAAACATCATTAAGGAAACAGCTGCTGAATTGAGCTGAATTCACTTTACCAGATCTTGAAGTACATAAACCCATGGGGAACACAGTGGTTTAAGTATACTGGACATCCATTCTTCAAAGTCAGCAGAGTGAGGTTGGCAAAGAAATCCCTGTATACACTACTATTGAAAACTCTAACTGACTAAAAGAAATGATCCTCCCTGAAGACTTTTTACACTTGCAGAGAAAGTTAAAATAAAAGAAAGCAGAGGACAAATAATTTCCCATTCTCTTTATCTCTATCTCTCATCTTTTCTTTCAAATGTACATCATAATGCCCAAATTTATATAAAGGTGTTTTGAATTTTAATCAAAGTGACTATCTTGAAAGGAGATAAAGCTATGGTGCACATATAAGAAGGGTCTGAAGTAATACCTCCTGTGCATTATTAAAGACTCCTAAGGAAGGAAAAATGGAAAAGGGGGGAGTGGCCAGGCACTGGACAGGTAAGGCCAGAAGCTTCTGGGTCTTCAGAGCCATAGAAAAGTCAGGAGTATGATATTCTTGGCCATGAACCCTAACACCTGGTGACATATGGGAACCTTGGCAGGAGGAGGAGCCTACAAAAGCTTCATGATAAGTAGTTTCCAGTCGTAGCTCTGGGCTGGCATTGCTCTCCTGTAGTGGGGTGCCTCATCCCAACAAGTCTACCTAAGGGAACTTTCCAGAATATTCACCCCCATATTTCCCCATACTTTTCATGACATTGGGTGTCATATTTCCAAATATATAGGGAAGAGGAAAAAAGAATTTATATTGTTATTTTTAATATATTGAACCCTACTTCTAATTGGGGGACCAGTGATTCCAATCCCTTGATATCAGACTTATGCATCATCTCTGGAAGTTAGAGGGAAGCTCTTATTCCAAGATATCCAAAGGCAAAGGAGAGAAAATAGAGGAGATATTTGAAAAGGGAATTTATAGTCAATCTTACATTTTCTATTTTTCCACATACCGCATGATTCCATTTATTCAACCAATCTTACATTTTCTTAAAAAATTGAGTGTACATATTGAAGGAATTGTCGTCTAATTTTTTTTTGAGACAAGGTCTTGCCATGTTCCCTATGTTGCCCAGGCTGGCCTTGAATTTGTGATTCTCCTGCCTCAGCCTTCAGAGTCATTGAGACTACAGGTGCTGTCACTGTTTGGCTAGTTATCCTTGTATGTGAATATGACGGAACTCTGGCTTTCTGCAGCATTTTTGTGTGTGCATGTGCTATTTCTGATATCCTGCCAACTGTTGAATTATTCCCTCCACATGAATGTCAGAAAACCAAAGCTGAGGGGAAGTGAGTGAGTTTCCCAGGGATGTTCGCAAGGAGACTTCACTTTTTTTTTTCCTGGATTTTTTTTCATTTATTTCATGAATGTCTAGAATACTAGTGAAATTAGGAAGTTAAAGGCACCAGTGAACTCTTTACGTTTACTAAGTTCATGTGATTGTTTTAGTTGGCTGTTTCACTGCTGTGAAAGATCTGATAAGAACATTGTTGAGAAGGTAAAATTTATCTGGCTCATTCATAGTTTCAGAGGTCTCAGTTCACAGATGACTGACTCTGTTGCTTTGGTCTGAGGTGAGGCAGAACAACATGGCAGAAGAGTGTGCTAGAAGAAAGCAGCTCAGGACACAGAACCAGGAAGCAGACAGAGAGCTTCACTCACCAGGGACAAAATGTTAAGCCCTGAAGGCAGGCCTCCATTGACCCACCTCCTCCAGTCACACCCTATCTGCCTACAGTTACATCCAGGGGATCGCTACCAGGAGATTAATGCACCAAATAGCTTATGACTCTCATAATCCAAACATTTCATTTCTGAACCTTCTTGCATTGTCTCACACATGAGCTTTTGGGGGACACCAAAACTATAAGAGTGATTCTCAGGCATGTTGTTGAATGAGAAAGAATGAATGAGGAATGACAAAATGGGATCACTTTCCACTTTTTCAGCTCAGCGTGGAAAAGATGGGGAGATGCCACCCTTACACATGGGAGTCATCAAATTAAATAGTTGCTCTAAGTTTTTGCTTGTAACACTTAAAAACAATCTTCCTGTTGCTAAGTTTCAGGGGAGATATTTTCACAATGCAAAGGGAGGCCACAATAATGTGGATCTTAGGGCCCATCTAGTAAACAGTTGATCCAGGAAGTGTAAAGAAGAAATGATTGCTTTTCCAGAGGGAACATCAGTATGGAATTCTCAATTGGTCATTGAGGTATCAGAATTGTTGAATTAGAATCTGATAAATAAGCCTCAGGTCTTTGGGAGAGGAAGTATGAGCAGAGAACAGCCTTTCTTCTGGATTTCTGGATTAGAGCTCATGAATTTCTGTTTAGGAGTCAAGCCCTGAGTCAAACACCTAACTAGGTTAACCCAAAAGGCTGGACCAAAATTCACATTTCTTGTGTTACATGTTATATTCTATTCAGTTAACATAAATTTTAATAATTTTTAAATCATCCAATATCTGCTCATTTTATATGTGATTCTGCCCTTGTTGAAAAACAAAACTCATCTCATGGTTAATGATGTGAAGTCCAGCTGTTATCTAACAGCTGTCTTATCTCATTCATATTTATTCCCTTCTAAGACTCACCCAAAGGGGGCTACCTTTGGAGGATAAGAAAAAATGCACAGTGCTCTTGTTTCATCTCTCAAATGCTCCAAAGATATCATGGGTAGTAAAACTTGGGTAGTTCCATGGAAATAATCACAGGGGATGAAGACATTAAGAAATTAAGTATGTGCACATTATCAAATCTTGAATACTTGGGGTGCTTAATAAACTGTAGCTTCAAAGAAATCCATGAGAATTTTCTTTAAAAAAAGCTACTCAAGAGGTTTTGCTATGAATAGGAAAGTTTGAATGTCCTTAACATGTCCTCTTTCACAGGCTTTTTGCTCAAATACTATGTATAATATAATCTTCCCAGAAATGTGCACCAGGAAAATTAAATATCCCTTTTTGAGGTGGACACAGTCTGAACAACATCATGAACATCAAATGCAGATATGCCTGAGATCTCAACTGTTCTACTGAGGCTCTTGAAGAGTTGACAACAGAGCCCCAGGGGAAAACCTGACCACTTCCTCCAAAGAAGGATATTTTTACTACTGGCATTAAATTGGCATTTGTACCAGCAGAAAAAAAAGAGAGAACTCAACCACACTCACCTGGTGGTAGTTCAGAAGGGTTCCAAAGAAAGGCAGAGGTGTTGGCCCAGGAATTTCCAGCTTCTTAAACAGCCCATGTGAATGGGTTCCGTATCTACAAAGTGAAGGAGAAAGCCAGGCCATCATGATTGTCTTTCTATAGATAAAGGCCTGGTCAGTCTCTGACTGAGAACCTGACCCAGGCAGTGAGGGAGGTAACTTGTAGGTGATCCGTAAGAACAAAAATTCCTAGGGCACATTCTCTCCTTTCCAACTCCACTTAGAGACTCCTCCACTGCCCCAAAGGCATAATGATTAGCAAAAAGAAGTTGAGTCTTCATGGCCCCAATTCTTGGGTTCATACTTGATAAACATTCCCATACTTGAGTGCTCCTGCGAAGTTCAGGCTGGTGTTCTGCCAGGGCATTTCATTTGCTATGTGTATTTGGTACATTGACCCTTCCTTAATGTAGAATTTCCCAGTCTAAAAAAGGGGCCAATGCTTTGGCATTACTTTGGTGATGAGATTTTGGGTAACCCAAGTCCACTCAATCACAGAGGGTCCGCTGAGAACTTATGATGACATTTTTTCTTGCAATTTGGTCATAAAGCTTTTATGCTTTTCCTTCTCTCTATGTGGTGTCCTTGGTTCAGCATCCAGCCCTTCTTCAAATCTGGCTTTACCTGGATACTTGGAAGCAATCACAGTATTATTTCTATTGAATGACAAATGTGACATTAAAAAAAATGAGACTCCCATTGACCTCACACAAATGTGAGCCCTATTTAGTGAACCCCCAAGTCTGTTGTAAGACAATCTGGTTGACTTGAGCCATGGGGAAGGCTGATTTCCCTATGTCCTCTGAGGGCTACGGCAAGGAATGAGTGACCAAGGAATCACCTCAAGGCCATTTCTCTTCTCATTGAGTTCTGTTCCTCCTACTGGTGATGCTCAGATGGCAGCACAGAGCCAGGGATACTCATGTCCACCAAGGTGCTCAATCACAAAACATTTAGTTTACTGCCTCCATACATCAACTCTCTCTGTATGAAAACCCACCAAGGCTGATGCTCCTTTGGGCAGGCTGGCAAGCAACTCAGATGTGTTATGTTCACAGCCCCATGCCTGGGGGTTCTGGATCCTACAACCCTGCCCCCACCAGCATTACTAAAAGGTGACTAGGGAAAGGAGAAATGATGAGTAAGAGATTCCTGGCAGCTGCTTTAACCACAAAACAGCTTGTTCTGCAAAAGGTGGCCCCATGGTGGCAGAGGAGAAAAGTGTGGCATGTCTAAATGTCTCAACATGCCCTGCAATTCCTTTCAGCTACATGGAGGGGGAACTTCCAAAATTCAGGTACTGTCCTGTTGACAGAGAAGAAAATAGGCAACATAAAATAAGAATCCATAATGTGTCCCAGACAGTTGCAGTAAAAACTTGCTGCTGCTTCTTTAGAGGAGAAATGTTTAAGGTAGTGTAGGTTTTATATGTTCTGTGCAAATCCTGTCATTAAATACAATAAAATTAAACTATCAATTCATTAGAAAATGTCATCAGAGAGAGGATTGTGTTGCCACAGCACTCTGAATTAGTACGGTTTCTTTCAGAGAATCAAAACCAGATCTATATTTGCCTTTTCCATGCTATTGTGATTCCCTACTCATAAGAGTGAAACTGAGACAGAAGTCAAACATGACCTGTGTGGAATCTCTCCTACCCACATATCAAAGTAATCTCTCTCCCTCTGCTTCATAATGCCAGGACCCCATTATTAAAAGCAATTTCTCTGCTAGATGATATTGATTCATGCCTTCATGTTGGAGTGTGGAGGAACAAAAAAGTAAAGCCAAATTGGCTTTGGGATTTTTTCAGGCTGCTTGCAGATTTTATCCTGGGGGAGGGGGGAATAAATCTCTTTACTGATGCTAATCTCCCAGAAACAGGAAGTAAAATGCAGAAGAAAAAAATAAAACTTCTTCAAATTTCTGTCAGGTATCCTCTGCTCTGGACACTGATCATTTGGAAGTAAACAGGTCTGTGTATTTCAGTTTTAGGAGGGAGGGAAGTGCCAGGAGAGGTTCACAGTTCAGTTAGCCTCCCAGGGAGTCTGAGGTGAAATTGGTTCATTGTATAAATGGTGCTGGGGGCAGGAGGGATCAGGAATCATCACAGGTACAGGGGATAATTCTCCTGCATGTCTTTTGAAGAAGACAGAAAACCCAGAAGATAAAAAGACAAAACCTAAGCATCCTAATTGTCCCTAGAATTCTCAAAGCTTGAAAGGGTGTGAGGTGCCCACTGCACGTGGTAATAACTTATTTGTTAGCTGTATCAGTTGAATCCTGGTTCATTACTCTAGGTGCAAACTCAGAGCCAATCAGATTATCCACAGGAACATACCTTGCCACCTGTCCCCCTACCCACAGGAATATTTATTTGGGGTCAGACAGGGGCTCAAGCAATCTGCCTAAGGTCAATAGGAACTTCTTAAGTGTTTGTAGTAATTTCAATTCCATTGTCTCTTTTGATCTTCCAAAAAAATATGGGAAATAGGAACCTGATTAGGTGCCACCTCCAGGGTTGCAGAGGAGAGGAGGCTTGACAGCTACTCACAGATAGAGGAGCACCAGGCTGAGAGCCAGGAGGATCCAGGTCTCTATGGAAGAATTTGGGATCAGGGCCATTGCCACTTTCCTTCAGCAGTTCTCTCTTGAATTTTCCTTTCAGCTATGTGGGCTGCCCTTTGAAGAACTGTGCCTGCAATGTCCCTTCCGTGTCAAGCTATGATTCAGTGAGGACAGTTTATGTGCCAGAGCAGGAGGTGGGGCCAGGGCTACAGCCAGTAGAAGGGCTACCATGAATCTGCAGGTATTGAAGGGGTCAATTTCCCTCCTTGCATTTCTCAAAGAGTCATGCTCTGTCTTACTCTGACCTTTGAAGACAGGAACTTAAAGAAGCTGCCTTTGGTAAATGCAGTGTCTCAGGGGTGCATCTATCAAATGGGTAACTAATAACAAGATAAAGGTTGGAATTCTGCCTTTATTCAGTATTCTTTATTAACTTAATCTCTGTGACTGCTCAACTCTGCACATAGACATGTTAATCATTTAAGGAGTGCTAATCTAAAAACTAGCAATACAAAATTTATTAGCCCCCAATTTACTGAACCTATCTGATCCCCCTTGAAGATCGAGGGAAGATTTTAGGGACATTCGATTGTCAGCTTTTACAGTACCTTGTTTCAGAGTCCTGGAGGGGTGCCTGGAAGTTTTCAGTCATTATCCAATTCCTTCCAGTAATGGCAGAGCCCTGTGGACAGATCACCATGAAGAAACTGTTCCCTCAACAGGAGCAATCATCTCATGGGACCTATGTTATGCCTTCTAGGATTCCAGGTCTGGTAGATGAACATCCTGGGCAATAAGTAAAATTTACCCCCTTCAAGTGATGAAGACATCTCAGGAGCCATTTCACAGTACTAGAACTGAGATAATGATCCATCAGACCACAGTTTGGTGAAGACTGCTTAACAATGAGTACCTCTTCCCCACTGTCCCACTTCTTCTATTTAAGGCTTCAGATCATATCAGCACCCTGAAGACCTGCCTAAAGACATGTCTTCCGTGTGGCTACACTGATTAAAGTTCTTTTCTTGCTTTTTGTAATTACAAAAACATGGGCTCAGCCTCACCACTGCCACATAGGATGACTTAAGGAACTGAAACTGGGGACTAGATCTTCTGAAAGGGTTGTGCCCAGAGCTCTGTGCCTTTTAGCCCTACACAGACACAAATGGAAGATCCCATTTAGGCTCCTCAGGGGACCTCCTATTTTCCCTCCTCATCCTGGAGAAGTAACCCTTATGCAGATTTTGAAGCTAAGAGTAAGAAGACTTCATCATGGCTGCTCACTTCCTACTCCATCCCTGAGTCGTTTTTCTTTTGAAAAATAACCAATAAGAGGGACACAGTATCTCACAGTTTAGAAAGTTCATTTACATGTCTCTTAATGATAGATCCTTCTGTCTACTCTGTGAGATAACTAGCATTGACTTTATTTTAATTCCCTCTTTACCACTGTGAAATCAACAGTTGACGAAGAAACTTGTCGAGGTGATTTAACTATCAAGTGGCATCCTGGAGCCAGATCTTGGGACTCCACATTGTGCTGATTGTGCAAGTGGGCTTCTGAAAAACCTGGCTGATGTGTCAGCCTCACATGGGTTAAGTATCTCTTTCTACACCTCCTAGAACACTCCCAACATAGTTATGAAATGCTGCAGAACTGCTTGTTGGCACAAATCCATGGATGATCTTTTTGTTCATTATTGAATGTGAATTCACTGAATTACTGGAGTCAACAGTCAGAGGGAGAAAGAGCAGACAATTTATCAATCAGAATCATTTCGATAGGAAAGCAGGAAGCCAGTGAGGACTAAACCAACAAATCAAAGAGAAATCAGAGAATGAAATGGGAAATGAGTCAGGACAAGATGTGCATCATGGGGTCATGTTGAAATGGACTGAAAAGCCTGCACACTCTCCCCTCCACATGGGGCAATGAATTTTTAACTTGCTTGGTGGGACTGTAGGCTGGCCTTATCCAGGGAATGCCCAGCTCACTATGAGACAGTACCTTATAAAATGGATCTTTTAGCATTGTTTGTTTGTTTATTTATATATTTAGTTTGGTCCCCGGGCCTTTTTACTTTTTGAGACAGAGTCTTGCTAAGTTGGTTAGGACTTTGCTAGGTTGCTAAGAATGACTTTGGACTTGCGATATCCTGCTTCAGCCTCCTGAGCCACTGGGATTAGAGGAGTGTACCACTGTGCCCAGCTAACACTTGTCTTTTGCTAAAATCCCTCCAACTGCTGCTGACACCCACAGGATAAAATCTAACTGCCTCCAGCAACACCAGACCCTTAGTTACTAGGCCGCAGCTAGTATTTTCAGTCTTGGCTCCCTCTATTCTACACATAGTGTTTTAAGTGATTGTTATCATTTGCCACTTCCCAAGCTTTCCAAAGTCTTCATCCAGGAGTGACCCAACCTATTTTCCATTTGGTGATTTCCTACCCATCTTTCAGGAGTCAACCAGGGCATCATCTACCTCAACCAGCCCCTTCCACTACCTCAGCAGGCAGGTGGTAAAGGAACTTGGTGAAGGAAAACCCAGTGGCTATCCACCCAGGATGCCCATTAGAATCTCTGTGCATTGGAGGTTTAAAAAATACAGATATCATAATCACACAAACATGGAATATGATTGGTTCCACTCCAGACACTTGGACTTTCTCTGCACTTCCTCTTCTTCCTCCCTCTTTTCCCCTTTCTCTATTCTACTGGTCTTCCCTCTACTTACTTATAATTTTTTAAATTAGTGCTTTATTGTTATGGTGAGATTACAATAAATCACCAAGTCAATCTTATTCTATGTGGTTTGGGTACATTGACCAAGAAATAATGGGCACTGAAAAGAGAACAATTTTACTTTGTATAGGAAGAATAGAAAATTTGCGTTTATAAGCAGTGTGTGCTAAGCAGGATCAGAATGGCAGAGGTGGAGTTTTCTCATGGGAGAAACATTTCTTATGTGAAATGGAGTCTCCGGGTCAAATGGAGTTTGTCTGGTCAAGGCACATATGTCCTGGGCCATAATATTATACAAAAAGGTGAAATTCATTGTGCTACCTTTATAGCATCATTTGGTCAATTTTACTCCAAAGTTCCTCCCTTTCCTGTTCCTTCTCCCTCCTACTCAATTCTTTTCCTTTACTTCAGTGATCTCTATTCTATTTTCATGGGGCCCTGCTCCCACCATTGTTTTCCCCTTATTTTGGTATAGCTTCTACATATGAGAGAAAACACTTGACCCTTGACTTTTTGGGTCTGGGTTATTTCACTTAGCATGAAGTTCTCCAGTTCCATCCATTTGAGGTAGGGGAAATAGGCAGTCAGAGCAGGAAAGAATTGCAAGGGCCAATAAGGTGGACAGGTGTCAGGACCACAGTTTGAGGTATGCGCCAGCATGTCAAACAACAGCATCTGTTTCCCAAAAGGGACCAAAGACTCCTTGCCCACAAAAAGAAAATTGTGCAACTCAGTCTGTCATGCATGTGACAATTAAAATCTCAAGGACAGATTACAATCTGTTGACTTCCCCTCATGTGCCTTTAAAAGAAGGGATGTGGAGAGACCCTGTGGCATTTCTGCCCCTCCCATACTCTCCTATAGGAGTTTTCTTATACATCTGACTCTTAATTTCATCTTTAATAAATTTCTGCTGGCTTGCTTATCTCGGTGTTCATTCTTCAGCTCTGGAACATGGACTTGATCTTGATTTCTACTGGTAACACATTTACCAGCAAATGCCATCATTTCATTTTTCTTTATGACTGAGAAGAACTCCACTATGTATATATACCACATTTTATTTGTCCTTTCACCTGTTGATATAGGCATTTGGACTGGTTCCATAACTTGGCTCTTGTGACTTGCACTGCTACAAGCATCGACATGACTGCGTCACTATAGAATGCTGGCTTTAGTTCTTTATGCTGGATACTATGGAGTGGGTAGCCAGGTCATATGGTGGTTACATTCCTAGTTTTTTTAGAGATCACCATACTGATTTTCAGAGTAGTTGTACTAATTTGCATTTCCAACAATGTGTGGGTATATTTTTTGCCCCACAGTCTCACCAGTTTTATTATTATTTGTATTCCTGATAATTACCATTCTGATTAGAGTGAGAGGAAATCTCAATGTACTTTTGGCTTATATTCCCCTGATTGCTAGAGATGTTGAACATTTTTTCATATATTTTTTGTCCATTTGTATTTCTTTTTTTTTTGAGAAGTGTCTATTTAGTTCTTTTGCCCATTTGTTAATTGAGTTATTTTATAATGCACTGATAAAAATACAAATAAAAGGTTCCAAGGAAGGTTTTACATATTTGTATGAGAAACCTCCTCTTGCGTATTATCATAAAATTGTAAATGTGATAGAGCCCATGGATTTTGGGACTCAGAGGTCCTACACCAACAGATACTGATAGACAAAGACATGTGGCTTTATAACAAAACCTCAGTGAACATGATGATGCTTAGCATGATGATGATTTTTTGCTTTTTTTTTTTTTGATGGTGCTGGAAATGGAACCCAGGGCCTTTTACCTGCTATGTAAATGCTATACCACTGAGTGACACCCCTAGTCCACAAAAATATGTCTTAGCTTTAACAAATAGTTTGAGACATGTGACTCAGAGTATGAGTTATTGTTTGGTGGTTGTTAGTATTCAGGAGTGAAATGATTGGGTTATGAGAGCTGTAACCTCATCAGAGCATTAATTCACTGATTTGAGTTAACTGGGCAACTGTAGGCAGGTAGTGTGCGACTGGAGGAGAATAGATCTCTAGGGATGTGCCATTGGGGTTTATATCTTGTCCTTGGTAAGTAGGGTTTTCTGCTTCCTTATTCCCATGTCTGAAACTGCTTTCCTCCACCATACCCTTGTACCATGATGTTCGGCCTCACCTTAGATAGAGAATTATTGAGTTGGCCATGTGTGGACAGAGACTTCTGAAACCATGAACCCAAATAAGCATTTCCTCCTCCACATTTTGGTCATAGTGACCAAAAAACTTTCTAAAACAGTGGTCTAGTTAATCTGGTGTTCCCTCTGTGGCGTGGCAGTAGGAAGTGCTTCATGACCAGGTAAAATTTCACCTCCAGAGCATTGTCTCAGAACTGATAATACCCAATACACCAGTTTTCCTTGCAAACCTTATTTTATTTTGGTTATTTTCAGATTAAAGTATTCTTTGTTGTTGGTTTTTGTGGTACTGAGAAATAAAACCAGGGCCTTGCACATGCTAGGCAAGTGCTCTACCACTGAGCCACACCCCTAGCCCCAGATTAAAGCATTCTTGAGTCTACACTTTTAGACTCAACTCTGGTGTAATGGTTTCCACAAATTAATTACCTTAATATATCTTAGAATGTACTTTTCTTGGCCTAGAAAGACTACTGAATACCTTGTGAATGTGTTCTTTCTCCTTGACAACTTGATTTAAAAAAAAAAAATCATTCAGAAACTGCTTGACTTCAGTTATGCCTGTTTTGATGTCTGACATGCAGAACATGACAAATGTTACCATGTAGTATTTCTCAGGAAAGGATTAAGTGACTAGTGTTCCCATCTTTTATGATTTCCTTGAGAGAAAATGACACACTATCCCCTTTATTCAGGGTGTATTTCATCATTATTTTAGAACTAGGTCCTGGTTTGGAATTGAGAACTTGTCATTCACGTTAGGGAGCCTGATTCCCAGGCCTCACCCTGGGCCCTCCATGCTCTGTTACCTCCACCCTGCCCACAGAGGGTTCTGCTTCATTTCAGATCATTCAGGTTTCATAGACATTGCCAGGTCTTTCTTTCAGAACTTATGTAAGACAAACATTATTGAGGTGTTCCAATCCTAGGAGGCTTATGTTACATAAAAAATTCTGCTCACACCCTGGTGATTTCTTTTAGGTAAACCATTAAAATGGAACCTTTTTAATGGTTTTAAAAAGAACCTTTCTGATGTTTTTTTTTTCTTTTTTAAAAGAAAGATAAAAAGAAGAGAAAATAAAATCCCATCAATTAACTTTCTTCTTGATATAAATGGGAAGAATGTTGTTGCTTGGTTTTTGTCAGTAACCCAGCTTGTGGATCCCAGGGTGTATGTAGAGGAAGGTTGGAAAAATCACTGAAAAAAATAGTTTTCTTTCTGTGCGGCTTCCTGAGCTCACTGATGAAGAGCAACAAAGCACAGGGAACAAAAGTGGTCTGTGGTTCCCCAGCTGGAGTTCTTGAGCATTAGTTAGAGCAAGGTCTCTTACTTTTTCACTTTTTAAAAAGTTTATTGTTGTTTTTATTTGTTCTAATTAGTTATACATGACAGAATTCATTCTGACACATTGTACACAAATGGAGCATAACTTCCCATTTCTCTGGATTGACATGGTGCTGAGTCACACCAGTAGTGTAACCATACATGTGAATAGGGTAATAATGTCTGCTCATTCTACTGAGCTTCCCATCCCCAGCACTTACCCCTCCTCTCACTCCCCTCTGCATAATTCAGAGTTCCTTCACTCTTCCCTACCCATACCCCCCACACTGTGGATCAGCATCCACTTATCAGAGAAAACATTTTGCCTTTGATCTTTTGGGATTGGCCTACTTCACTTAGCATGATATTCTCTAGTTCCATCCATTTACCTACAAAGGCCATAATTTCATTCTTCTTTAAGGCTGAGTGATTTTCCATTGTGTATATGAACCACATTCTCTTTATCCATTCATCTGTTAATCAGATGATACTAATGAAACATCTACCCACAAAATAAAGAAAAACCTGCCATTTTGGGATGCATGTGCAAGGGGTTCCCAAGGAGCCATGTCACAATGGTGCCTGCTAACCCAGTGTCACTTTACAGGGGCTCTGCCAGCCAACATTCACCCATCTCTAACCTCCAGAACAAAGTGTCCTATTCTGATTGGTTACATGATTATTGCCAGGGACCTGGGACCCTCTCCATCATCCTGAATTGAGTCTTCACTGTGGCCAGTGCCATGATGTACCCTGGGTTGCAGAAGTATAAGGAAATTTATGGATAAGACTGTCACAGAGGAGGCCAAAACCAGAGGCCCTAGGCCAGCTTGATCCCTGCTTCCTCAAAATTTTCTTAATGTGATAATCTAGTGTGACCCTGTTTCAAAATTATAATAAATTAAAAGGAATGGGGAGTGATAGAGTGTCCTTGGGTTCAAATTTCCATCTCAAGTCCTCCCCTGCCAAAAATGAAGAAGCTCCTCTCCTGAGACCCTAAACCACTTCCACAGATAGCCAGAAGAAAGGGAGATGCAGATGTAGTCCTACTTCTCTCCCCCATATCTGGCAACCATCAGTTCACTAGCTGCACCTGGGGTGCAACTGACATTTCTGTCTGGCCATATTATTTGGGGTATTATTGTGGTTAAGACCATGAATGTCCCCCAGCGACTCCTGTACGGTGCTACTGGGATGCGGCACAGTCTTCAGGAGGTGGGGCCTAGAGGAAGGAAGTGAGGTCATATGGGGTGTGCCTTGAAGGAGATATTGGGACCCTATCAGCCCCCCTCTCTGCTTCTCTTTGCTTCCTGGCTGCCATGAGCTCAGCAGGTTTTCTCTGCCTCATGTGCCCAGTATTGATGGCAAAACAATGGAGCCAACCAAACATGGACTGAAACCTCTGAATCCCTGAGACAAAATAATTTTTTCCTCTTTTTAGCTTTCTTAATATCAGTTTATTGAATGCAGGTTCCCCAACCCAAATCTGGCTTCCCACACACTGTGTCAACAACATGTAGGTATTGTTAGGTGGAAAGACCAGGGTACATTTCTAGGACACAAAAACAGGACAAGCAGAAAAGCAATAGGGCTGGGGTTGTGGCTCAGTTGTAGAGACCTTGCCTAGCAGGTGTGAGGCTCTGGGGTCTATTCTCAGCACCACATAAAAATAAATAAATAAAATAAATATATTTGTATATTTCAGCCATGTCCAGTGTGAATGAGGGAAGGGATAACTGTTGGAAGATGGTGTTGGCTATCAATTAATTACTGACAAACTTATCTACTCAATAAACCCAAGGGTAAATACTCTTTTCAAATGGAAATGGGTGTAGCCAGTTGGGTCATACCAGATCTGGCCTCCAACAAGATGAAGGACCCCACCTTCACCTTTATTTTTAGTCATATAGGTAGGCAAAGACTTGGAGGGGCTTCTATGAGGAGCAGGATGGGTGGACTTAGCAAAGTCATTTGCTTAGGGAATTAGCATATACTCAGCTGGTAAGTCACTCCCATATAGGGTAACTTACTCCTAGGCTAGCTGAAACAGTTTCCCATGATTGCCAGTTCTTGGGCGTCAGACTTCTGTATCCCATGACTCAGGCAAGTCTGTTTCTGCTAGACATGGATGGCTCCCCACAGGCATTGTGCCCATCTATAACTAAAAATATTTTTTAAAAAGCAAATAGCTAACTCAAACCCAAACTTGCCTGAAACCCAAATAGATACTTTGATTTGTAAATATGATTTAGACTAAATAGTAAGAATAAATTTTCACCTTTTGACTGTGAATTACAGGCAGAAATCTACAAAAGCTGACTTCAGGAAGAATTTTTCCTCTTTCAGAGGAAAGATCTCTATCAACTGTAAGACTTTGAGACTGAGACAGCCCATCTTTGCTATTCCACTTCCAAAGATGGAGGCATTAGTACATAGAAATAGAACAGATGGTAGTGGATTCAAAGGAAAGCTCACCAATGTGCACATGAAATGGGGCAGTAGGATGGGCAAATGAATGGGACAGTTAAGGGGTTAGAGTGGCTATAGGGGCTGAACTCTAGTCCAGATATAAAAATAGCAATGTGTGTTTACAGGAAAACCTAGCCGTTCCCATGTCATAGTGCAGTGTCACAGAGGGAGGCTCTGGGAGCAGACCCTGAACTTGTTGTGGGGCGCAACTTAATAACGGACTAGTCACCACTGAGAAGTCCAAGTTTGAGAGTCTTTATTAAGCTGACCAGCTGACTATCTCACACAATGCCCCAAAAATGGCTATTGGGGGAACAACCCTGACCATAGGGTTGCAGGGGTTCTTATACCAAAAATCACATCAATCATAAGTGTCTGTTGCTATGATTTGAAATTACAAACTTACATCATGAAATCATGAGTAGAGGGGGAAGTGGGTCAAAATGATCCTTACCTAGGTACAAACTAAAGAATGGTTATGACATCCACACAATCATTGTTGACATCACCATTCACATGGTGCATTGTTCGGAGAAAAAGGAATCAAAAGAGAAAAATTTTTCATCACATAAGAATTGTGATTTTGTATTCTAAACAGGTCATGCTAAGTAGCTGTTGATGGGGACAGAGGTGGGACATTCCCAGGGGAGAAGCTAAGCAGTTGTTTATGGGTACAGAGGTGGGGTGTTCCCATGGGAGAAGCTCATTTCCTCTATAACATGGAGTCTCAGAGCAAAATGGAGTCTGTTTAGTCATTGCCCACATAGCCTGGCCTGTAACACTTCTATAGAGCCAAATCTGTTAGGCTGTCACAAACTCAGAAAGCATCCTTGGGAATCCAGCTAATGAGATGTTGAATAAACTGGTTCTTCAGCACATTGATCTGTGGGGAACAGTCTGGCTTCCATGAATTTGCACTGCTGGGAAAGGTGGATCTTGATAACCGTGGTCACCATGGGTAGTATCTTTCCATGTACCTGGAGTTTCCTGAGAGTCCTAAGCAAAACATTAACTCCTTTAATCCTTACAATAGCAAAACTTTAACTCCCTTAATCCTTACAATAACTATTAGATGCTTTCATCATCCTATTTAAAAGATAAAGAAACCGAGGCTCTAAAGCTTGTTTAACCAAATCAAAGAGTTTTAAATGGAAGAGGTGGTTCTTGAATCCAGAAGTCTGATTTTAGTCAGGGTCCTCTGAATCCATACCTCAACAAGGCCACATCTTTGGTGCTGTTCTGTCCTGTTATCCTGGGCCAAGCCCAGATCAACAGAAATCCC
The DNA here is from genome assembly GCA_020662805.1 of Glaucomys volans. Taxonomy (NCBI): domain Eukaryota; kingdom Metazoa; phylum Chordata; class Mammalia; order Rodentia; family Sciuridae; genus Glaucomys; species Glaucomys volans. The sequence goes on from JAJEJO010051394.1 coordinate 21,201, forward strand.
AGTCTTGATTCCTAACCAAGTTTTGTCTAGCAATCTCCATCCTCCAACTCTGTCATGCTGCTCATTTGCTATCAATCTCTAGCTACCACTGTAGTAGTCTTGAGTTCAGTTCAATCCTCTCCATTATTACAATAAACTTGAGTAAAGTCTTTTTTAAAAATTTATTTTGATTCATTGCCACAAATGCAGTACAGCTGTTGTTTCTCTGGTTTTACATGAAGAGGAGATACACCATTTGTGTAATCATACATGCACATAGGGTAATGATGTTTGTCTCATTCTGTTATTCTTACCCCAGCCCGATCCCACCCCTCTTTTTCCTCTATGCAATCCATCCTTCCTCCATTCTTGCCTCCCTCCCACCCCACATTATGTATCATCATCCACTTATCAGAGAGATCATTTGGACTTTGGTTTTTTGGAATAAGCTAATCTCACTTAGTTTGACATTCTCCATCTTCATCCATTTACCTGCAATGCCATAATTTTATTCTTCTTAATGGCTGAGTAATAATCCATTGTGTGTATATACCAGAGTTTCTTTATCCATTCCTCTATGGAAGGGCATCTAGGTTGGTTCCACAATCTAACTATGGTGAATTGAGCAGCTATGAACATTGATGTGGCTGCATCACTGTAGTATACGGATTTTAAGTCCTTTGGGTATAGGCCAAAGAGTGGGATAGCTGGGTCAAAATGGTGGATCCATTCTAAGTTTTCTAAGGAATCTCCACACTGCTTTCTAGAGTGGCTACACTAATTTGCAACCCCTACAGTAATGTTTGAATGTACCTTTTTCCCCACATCCTCGCCAACCCCTATTATTGCTTGCATTCTTCACAATAGAGATTCTAATTGGGGTGAGATGAAATCTTAAGGTGGTTTTGATTTGCGTTTCTCTTATTACTAGAGATGTTGAACATTTTTTCATATATCTGTTGATTGCTTGTAGATCTTCTTCTGTAAAGTGTCTGTCCATTTCCTTGGCCCATTTGTTAATTGGGTTATTTGTATTCTTGGTATAAAGTTTTTGACTTCTTTGTAGATTCTGGAAATGAGTGCTCTGTCTGAAGTGTGTGTGGCAAAGATTTTCTCCCACTCTGTAGGCTCTCTCTTCACATTGATGATTGTTTCCTTTGCTGATAAAAAGCTTTTTAGTTTGTATCTATCCCAATTATTGCTTCCTGCTTTTATTTCTTATGCTTTGGGATCATGTTAACGAAATCTGGTCCTAAGCCAACGTGATGCAGTTTTGGATCTACTTTTTCTTCTATTAGATGCAGGGTCTCTGGTCTAATTCCTAAGTCCTTGATCCATTTTGAGTTGAGTTTTGTGCAGGGTGAGAAATAGGGGTTTAGTTTCATTTTGCTGCATATGGATTTCCAGTTGTTCCAGCAGCATTTGTTGAAGAGGCTATCATTTCTCCATTGTATGTTTTTGGCACCTTTGTCTACTATGAGAAAACTGTATTTATGTGGGTTTGTCTCTGTGTTCTCTATTCTGTACCTTTGATCTACCTGCCTATTTTGGTGCCAATTCCATGCTGTTTTTGTTACTATTGCTCTGTAGTATAGTTGAAGTTCTGGTATTGTGATACCCCTTGTTTTGCTCTTCTTGCTAACAATTGCTTTAGCTATTCTGGGTCTCTTATTCCTCCAAATGAATTTCATGATTGCTTGCTCTATTTCTATGAGGTCCATTATTGGAATTTTAATTTGAATTGCATTGAATTTGTGTAGCACTTTTGGTAGTATGGCCATTTTGACAATATTAATTCTGCCTATCCAAGAACATGGGAGATCTTTCCATCTTCTAAGATTTTCTTTAATTTCTTTCTTTAGTGTTCTGTAATTCTTATTGTAGAGGTCTTTCACCTCATTTTTTTAGATTGATTCCCAAGTATTTTATATTTTTTGAGGTTTTTGTGAATGGGGTAGTTTTCCTAATTTCTCTTTCAGAGGATTCATCATGTATGAATAAAAATGCATTAGATTTATGAGAACTGATGTTATATCCTGCTATTTTACTGAATTCATTTATGATTTCCAGAAGTATTCTGGTGGAAATTTTGGCTCTTCTAAATAGAGAATCATGTCATCAGCAAATAGGGATATTTTGAGCTCTTCTTTTCCTATTCATATTCCTTTAATTTTCTTGGTCTGTCTAATGGCTCTGGCTTGAGTTTCTAGGACAGTGTTCAATAGAAGCAGTGAAAGAGGGCATCCCTGCCTTGTTCCAATTTTCTGGGAGAATACTTTCAATTTTTCTTTTCTTCTAAATTCATCATTTAGAATGATGTTAGCTGTGGGCTTAGCATAGATAGCCTTTACAATGTTAAGGAATGTTCCTACTATCCCTATTTTTTCTAGTGTTTTGAACATGAAGGGGTGCTGTATTCTATCAAATGCTTTTTCTGCATCTATTGAAATAATCATGTGGTTTTTAACTTTGAGTCTGTTGATGTGGTGAATTACATTGATTGATATCCAGATGTTGAAACAACCTTGCATCCCTGGGATGAAACCCACTTGATCATGGTTCACTATCTCTTTAATATGCTTTTGCATGTGATTCACTAAAATTTTGTTAGAAATTTTTGCATCTATGTTCATTAGGGATATTGGTTTGAAATTTTCTTTCCTTGATGTGTCCTTCTCTGGTTATGGTATCAAGGTGATATTAGCTTCATAGAATGAGTTTGGAAGGGTTCCCTCCTCCTCTATTTCAAGAAATACTTTGAGGAGTATTGGAATGATCTCTACTTTGAAGGTCTTGTAGAACTTGGCTGTGAATCCATCTGGTCCTGGACTTTTCTTTGTTGGTAGGCTTTTGATGACTTATTCTATTTCTCTGCTTGAAATTGGTCTATTTAAATTGTGTATGTCCTCCAGATTCAGTTTGGGTGACTCATATGCCTCTAGGAACCTGTTGATGTCTTCCAGGTTTTCTATTTTGTTGGAGTATAAATTTTCAAAATAGCTTCCAATTATGTTTTGTATTTCATTAGAGTCTGTTGTGATATTTCCTTTATCATCACGAATTTTATTAATTTGAGTTTTCTCTTGCCTTATCTTTGGTAGTGTGGTTTAGGGTTTATCAGTTTTATTTATTTTTTCAAAGAACCAACTTTTTGTTTTGTCAAGTTTTTGAATTGTTTCTTTTTTTTATTTGCTTATTGATTCATTGAGCACAAATGGAGTACAGCTATTGTTTCTCTGGTTGTACACAAAGTAGAATCATACCATCTGTGCATTCATACATGTACACAGGGCAATGATGTCTGTCACACAGTCTGTTAATATTGAATTGTTTCTTTTGTTTAAATTTCATTGATTTCAGCTCTGATTTTAATTATTTCCTGTCTTCTACTACTTCTGGTGATGAACTGTTCTTATTTTTCTTGGATTTTGAGCTGTAATGTGAGGTCATTTATTTGTTCACTTTTCATTCTTTTATTGAATGTTCTCCATGCAATGCATTTTCTTCTTATCACTTCTTTTGTAGTATCCCAGAGATTTTGATATGTTGTTTCTTTGTTCTCATTGACCTCTAAGATTTTTTTATTTCCCCCTTAATGTTTTCTGTTATCCATGCATCATTCAGTTGTATATTATTTAATCTCCAGGTGTTGGAGGAGTTTCTGTATTTTATTTATCATTGATTTCTAATTTCATTCCATTATGATCTGATAGAATACAAGGTAGTATCTCTATGTTTTTGTATTTGCTAAGAGTAGCTTTGTGGCATAACATATGGTCTCTTTTAGAGAAAGATCTGTGAGCTGCTGAGAAGAAAGTGTATTCGCTTCTTGATGGATGGAATATTCTATATATGTCTGTTAAGTCTGAGCTAGTGATTGTGTTAGTGAGTTCTTTGGCTTCTTTGTTCAATTTCTGCTTGGAAGATCTGTCCAATGGTGAGAGAAGTGTTTTAAAGTTATCCAGTTTTATTGTGTTTTGGTCTGTTTGGTTCGTGGAATTGGGAAGGATTTGATTGACTTACATGGATGCACCATTATTTTGGCCATAAATATTTATGATTGTTATGTCTGGCTGATTTATGCTTCCCTTAAGCAGTATGAAATGTCCTTCTTTATCCTTTCTAACTAATTTTGGCTTGAAGTCCACTTTATCTGATATGAGGATGGAAACCCCTGCTTTTTTACTGAGTCCGTGTGCATGGTATGTTTTTCCCCATCCTTTTACCTTTAGTCTGTGGGTATCTTTTTCTATGAGATGCATCTCTTGGAGGCAGCATTTTGTTGGGTCTTTCTTTTTAATCCAATCTGAAAGTGTATATCTTTTTATTGATAAGCTCAGGCCATTAACTTTCAGGGTTATTATGGAGATATGATTTGTATTCCCAGTCATTTTGGCTTTTTTTTTGATTTCTAACTTGACTTGGTTTCTCCTTTATTTAGTTATTCCTTGAGGGTAGTTCCTCTCTATGTGGATATACATTGTTTTTCATTTCCTCCTCATGGAAAATATTGTTTAGAATGTTCTGTGTTGCTGGTTTTCTATTTGTAAATTCTTTTAGCTTTTTTTTTTTATCATGGAAGGATTTTATTTCATCTTCAAATCTGAAGGTAAGTTTTTCTGGGTATAAGATTCTTGGTTGGCATCTATTTTCTTTCAGAGCTTGAAATATATTGTTCCAGACCCTTCTTGCTATTAGGGTCTGTGTTGAGAAATCTGCTGATAACTGCATTGGTTTTCCCCTGAATATAATCTGATTTTTTTGTGTTGAAGCCTTTAATATTCTATCTTTATTTTGTATGTTAGGTACTTTCATTATAATGTGCCTTGGTGTTGACCTGTTGTAGTTTTGGACCTTTGGTGTCCTGTTAGCCTCTTGAATTTGATTTTCCATTTCATTCTTCATATGTGGGAAATTTCCTGACATTATTTCATTGAATATATTATTGATTCTTTTGGTTTGTATCTCTGTGCCTTCCTCAATCCCAATAACTTTTAAATTTGCTCTTTTCATGCTATCACATTGTTCTTGTAGGCTTTGTGACTTCTTACCATCTTCTCTGTTTAGTCAGCTTTGTTTTCAAGATGAAAAATTTTGTCTTAAATATCTGAGATTCTGTCTTCCAGTTGATCTAGCCTGTTGGTTATGCTTTCTACTGAGTTTTTAATTTGGTTTTGTGTTTCCTTCATTTCAAGTATTTCTGTTTTTTTTTTATCAAAATCTCTATCTCTTTATTGAAATGATCTTTTGCTTCCTGCATCTGTTCTTTTAACTGTTGATTGGTGTGATCATTCATTTCCTGCATTTGCTCTCTTATCATATCATTTGCTTCTCTGATCATTTTAATTATGTACACTCTGTCCTTTCTGACATTTCTTCACTATACTATCACTGGATTCTTTTGATGTAGCATCCAGGTTTGACTGAGACACTTTCTTCCCGTTTTCTCAAGTTGCTCATGTATCTTCCCCTCTACCCATGAGAATCTGAGGTATTGCTCCTTCCCTCCTGTAGACTTGTGGTGTCCCTGCAGGTTTCTAATACCTTACGTCTTAGTCTTGGGTAACACTAGACTGTGGGTTGGGGCCAGGCTGTGTTATGCCTTGGCCTCTGGGCAAGGCCTCCCCGAGTGGAAGTCTTAAGTGTCTGCTGTGCCCGCTTATCCCACAGTCTCCCACTTCTGTGCTGTGCTGGCTGCCCACGTGCTGAAATCCCATAGGAGTACTTTGGGCCGACATCCTAGGTGAGGAAGTCTCATGCGTCTGCCTTGAATAAAGTCTTTATTGCCATTTTAACACATTTGGTTCAGTTTTCTTGGATATACCTATGCATGCATGCATGCCACCACTGCCCCCCACACCACTAACACCAAGTCTCTCTTATCCTGCAAATCCAGCTGAAAGTCTTAGACCTGGACAGCCTCAATTTTTTTTTTATTATAGCTATCAAAATTGATTTTCTCAGCTCTTCTTCTCTGTATTAGTTATCTGATGTCTTTTACAAATTATCCTGGGCTGGGGTTGTGACTCAGTGGTAGAATGCTCATCTAGCAAGTGTGAGGCCCTGGGTTCAATTCTGAGCATTGCACAAAAGTAAAATAAAGGTATTAAAAAAATCTAACCTTTAATACATGTTGTTTGAAAAAATATTATTCTAAAACATAGGGGCCCAAACAATATTGTCTTAGATTTTCTGGGCAGAAATTGCTTTGCTTGGTGATTTTGGCCTGGAGTTTTCACATGAGGTTGAATCTAAGATGGTTTGGAGCAGCCCTCATGTAAAAATTTGACAAAATGATCTACTTCAAAGGTGGCTCATGCATAGGCCTGGTCAGTCAGGATTGATGTTTGTCAGGAGGTCTCAGTTCCTTCCCATGTGGCTGTCTGAGTGTCTTCAGAATATGGCAGCTGGCTTCCATCCGAGTGAGAGACCCAAGAGGGGGAAAAGTGCAAGACTCAATGTGTTGACAACTCAGTCTCAGGAGTCCCTCAGTATCCTGGAGGTTTCATGCCAGGAGGAAAGACCATGGTGGAGACTCTTGACAAATGACTACCACATCCTCTGACCACAGTGCTGATCTAAGGCCATACTGAAGAATACAAGGCTTGATGTCTAGCAGAACTAGCCCATAGTAGGTTCTCAAAAATGTTGGTACATGATGCCTTCTATATCCATGTGATGTCAAAGTACACCCCTGCATACACCTCAGCACTCGTTCCTCTGAATGGATCCTTAGCCCCTCAGCTGCTCCAGTCATTCACAATTAAGGTATTGTTTCTTCCTCCAATTCTTCCCTCCTCTTGTCTGCTGTCTGCCTTGTACATACCACTCTACAGATGCTCCAGTGATCTATTGTGGCATAATAAGCCACCCTAAAAACAGTGGTCAATGATGATTCTTTAATTTGCTCATGAATCTGGGAGTTGATTTGGCTTACCTGGGCAGTTCTTGCTTGGAGTCTCTCCAAGGGTTGCAGATGGGCTGGGTCTAGGGTCACCTCAAATGCTTTGTTCCTGTGCCTGTGTTGTGAAGACAGAAAGTTAGGTAGATGATATACAGGTGATAAATAAATGAATAGATAGATGAAGAGTTGGAACTAGATGAGACACAGATGATAGCTACATAAATCGGTACATGGGTACGTGAATAATGGATGTAGATATTTATCCACCTAAATATATGCAGCTCCACATGTTAAAGAAGTTTTTACATATTCAAACAAGATTTATGTGGTGAACAATTCTTGGCCAAAAGAAGTGAATATACATTATGAGAGATCAACTCAAGGCCCTCCAGGCCCATCAGTAATCACCCAGAAACAACTTCCTAAAGGTCTCAGCCCATCTGCCATAGGACACAAAGAGTATCAGTACATGGGTATGTGAATAATGGATGTAGATATATAACCACCTAAATACATGCAGTTCCACACCTTTTTTACATATTCAAACAAGATTTATGTGGTGAACAATTCGTGGCCCAAAGAAGTGAATATACATTATAAAAGATCCACTCAAGGCCTACCTATCAGTAGTCACCCAAAAACAACTTTCTAAAGGTCTCAGTCCATCTGCCACAGGTGAGAAAGAGCATCCCTTAGATTAACCAAGAGTGACTGGACACTTCCTTGGCCCTATCTATAGATCTTTGAACCCTGAAGGATTAAATCTGTCTTATCCCTGAGACAGGTTTCCTTGTATTCTGGACATCACACAGCCTGGACATGACAGGAAGGTCTTGCCCTCATTCTGGAACCAGAAAAGTAAATTTTAAGAACAGGAGAAAGCCCACATTGAATCTAGGGGAATGTTTTCCATTGAACACTGCAGGCCATAATCCCAAGATTTTTCCCACTAAGTGTTGTTATCACAAAGGAACTCCTAGAATGGGGATGTTCATATTGATCTTTGGGAAATTACTGACGAACATCAGCTTTGATATCAGTGATTTCATATGAGAAACTTGAAGGGTGTCAGCAATGTTATTTTCTGAATCATTAGGTGAGGCTGGACTTGATCAAGCTGGCATCCAAATGTCGAAAGCAATATTGTTTCTCCTGAAGAAGGAAGATTATAAATAATCTAAAATAGCAGATGACACTTATTAAACACTCCCCATGTGCTCTGTGGTCTGTTTCCTGAACACTTCACACCCATCACCTGATTTCATTGCCACTTGAGATAGCTGCCAGCATTATCTCCCTGTGCTGCTGCAGTTGGGGAATATTAGGAACTCTGCACAAGGGAACGAAGGTACTGAGTCAATTGTTCAATGTATGAAGCTTGTAGGGGTTTGGAATGGAGGAAAGACTTGGTCATGACCCTCCCTGCCATCACCTGCCAAGCTCACAGTTTTCACACATTCTTGAGAATCATCCTTAGACAAATTAGTCACATGACTGTGAAGTTGATGCCTCCTCTGTGGGCCAATCTAGCACAGACTGAAGGGGTCTAAAAGAATGGCATCTCTGCTTAATGTGAGCTCAACTCTGCATTACAATCCTGGCGCCAGACCTCCCAGTGGGATTCAAGGCTCAGGAGCTCCAGCTTCAGAGCCCACATCCTCATTCTCTGTGTGGTGCTGCCTCCTAACATTGAATTAAATGAACACTACCAGCTAGACTAACTGAGGGAAAGGGTAAAGCTGTGTCCATCAGAATGTGGACATGTAACTTTCCACACTAAACCATGGGATACAGAGAAATCTGTTTAAAGAACTGTTTTGCTGAATCAACCAGAAGTAAATTGCCAACTCATCTTTAAAACCCCTTCTATTCCTACAAAGTGGGGAAACTCCTACATTACCTCATTATGACCATAAAAATCACAAAGTACATAATGCCCTGTGTTGCTAAGGTACTGAGTGGATCATACAAGGTCATGATGCTTGTAAGTACTGTTGAGTAGAGGAAGGCACAGGATCCCATTGACACATTGCTTCCATCTAGCCCTGGGGCCCCCATTGTATTCCTCAAGTTGAGTTGTTACAACTATATCCTTTGTAGCAGAAGGGTCCAGCCCAAGTGCTCAGTTTTGTTGTATCTTTAGCCTCCTTGGATCTGGGTCATTGGTCAGCATTGGTTCTCATGAGCTCAACTAAGCAAACTAGGAACTAGTGACCTGCCAGGAATGGAATATTTCTAGGAGGGGTTTGTCAAACAGTTCTTTGAACAGATTTTTCTGTATCCCATGGTTTAGTGTGGAAAGTTACATGGCCATGATATTTCTTCATGGTTGGATCAGGGCTCCCTCCTGATGACAGAGTGGACCCTGTGTCCTTCTGTGTCCTATCATGTCATGGTCCAGCACAACTATCAGTTCTCCAAACTTGGTTGGGTGAGAGAATTGGAAATAAAGAGAAATAAGACACAAGAACACAGGAAAGTGGGACTCGGTGGGAAAGCCAAACCCTTATGGAGCTTGATGGACACCAAAGTGGGCTCTGTATCTTTATTATATCAGTTTAAACATCAAAGGGTTTATTGTGAGAAAGCTTCTTCAAGATAGATGAAAACGACATTGTGAGCAGGAACAGCCATTAAAAGCTTATTAGCTTGTGCCCATATCTCTTCTGTCTCTGGGAAGCTGGCATTTGAACCTAAGGCTTTTTGAACCACTATATTCCATAAAGAACACAACCCCCTTTGAACAGGGCATCACCAGCTACTGGGCAGTCTCAGTTGGCATGATTCTGAGACATCTCAGAAGGGCATCTCCTCTGCCTTGGGATGTTTCAAGTAAATGTGTAATTCATTCACCACTCCCAACAATATCACGTGTTTCGTGATTGATTTACCTTATTTCCAAGGTTGTTCTCTCTGATTCCTTGAGTCAGGATGTATCTTCCAGGTCTCTCCACTGTAAAGTTACACTTTATCTTTCACAATAAAACTGTGTAAATATACTTACCACATTTAGCTATTTATTTATTCGTATATCTACTTGTGCTCGTGTCTTTTATCTCTGTGGATGGTAATACATTCATATCATTTGTGACGTGTGGCAGCTCCTCAGGCTGGGCTCAGTATCTATTCAATGTATCTCCACCATTTTTGAATGTTTCCTTGCATCCTGTACAAAAAGGTGTTCCAGGCTCACCTTGGATTTGCCTGATCCTTACTCCTGGAATCAGCCTTTTCTCTAACGAGCCTTACTTTCTATAGTGAAATATAGTATTTTTATTTCAGGATATGGTCACCAAGCCTGCTCATTGCTATTAAAATGTTACTGTTACCACATCCCATCACTCTCTCTCTCTCTCTCTCTCACACACGCGCGCGCGCACACACACACACACACACACACATCCATTTTTATCTCTATTTTTCTATCTGGAAAAGCATGACTTCACAGTAATACATTCCATTTCATCCCTACTCCACAGGGCTCATTCCAATTTTCTTTCCTGAACTAGTGTGTCCCTTCACCAACATTTCTTACAAAAACTGGATTTCACTGTCCTCAATGTATTTACTTATTTCAATAATCTCTCTTCACAGAGTTAACTTCCATTCGTCCATCTAACCCCACATGCCTTCCTCAGCTCACCTGGGTGTCCTTTACCCTATTGAGGCAATGAGTGTTTATGACAGGCCACCCTTCTGCTTGGCCACCCTTCTGCTTGGAGCCCATCTGACTTTACTTGGGCTCCCACATCCTGACCAGGCTGTCCCTTCTAGGGCACCTTCCCAACTATATCTGATATCTGATTTGAAGTCACCATTATTCCCTCCTCCACCACAATGTGTGCCTCTATGTTGCTGGAAAACCTCTAATGGCATTAGGATGGAGTTATTGAGGAGGGGCAGGGGAAGTAAAGGGAGGGAAGAGAAAGAACCAGACATCAGATGGAAAATTCCTGTGTAGCTCCTGATGCCAGATGAATCTGAGGATCCCAGATGCCCGAACAGTTGACTCTCAACCATTTTTTTAATTCAATGCTTATTGTCCTTGTTATCAAGTTGGGAGTTGAAGATGGACTACAGATATGTTTCTTCCTTTCCAGAATCAACAAGGGAGATGGGATGGGAGTATTAAATCTAAATTAGAGATACAGTAGTAAGTATCTCAGTAGAGTGTTACAAATCATATGATTCAAAAATGGCAGAATGGCATTATGAATATACTTTTCCAGCAGTGGGAAAAGTCACTGTGCACTGACTCTATCTTAATATTCAAGTTGAATTTCTGAAAAAACTCCATGTATTCACTTATAATGATGATCAAAATATTTGGTTTTGACTCTCACTGATTTAGTACTACAGATTACCTTAAGTGGGCATGAAGTTTTTAGATAAACTTTTATAAGGAGATGTTTGTTGACTTTCTCATTATAAAACCTCAGCATAGTTCAAAGAACACATGGTATAACAATTTCACTACAAAAGCCATCATGAAAATTCTCAATTTCATTAAAAACTGTTGATTAATTTGGTGATAATTCTTTATTCTCCAATCAGAGCTCAGGAGGGCTTGATGGCACTAACTGGTGGTGAGTGAAGAAATCCCATTAGAACCAGAGAGGCTGAGTCTTCACATCTGGCACTGAGGAGGTCATCTCCTTTCCATCACACAATAGATAATACTCTGCACAGACACTGAGCAAGCTCAGTGAAGTCCAGCACCTCTAATCATTCATCAATTGAGGAATATGAAGCCTATCTTCATTTTGAGTTTTCTTCACAAAATAAATTGTTCTCTGGTGTTCTGGTTCCCAGTCTCCAAGGAGAACAATGCAGAAAGCCTTAGGATAGATCAGGATCCACTTACATTTCCATCTCTGCACACAGCCTTCAGAATAATAGGTTTTTCAGGTTGAAGAAGTCCTTGTGTGCTTAGTTTCAGGGGACTCTGTAGCATGTAGACAAGCACAAGGAGAAGCAATGAATGAAGTGCCAGCCACCACAGCAGCGAAGTAGAGAAGTTACATTAGGTACAGTAATGTTTTACAAACATATAAACTACATTTAGTATCATGTACCTTGAATTCCTTCTAACCATTCTAAGAATTAAATGATGAAGGAGCATATGTTTTTCTGTGAATAGGCCCCTCCATTTGGAAAAACATATTCAAATAAGTCATTATTTATATGAAAATCTACTGACCTGTGTTTCCTTACAAGGTTGGAAGGAGAAGTTCTGCATTACTTTGACAGTAGCAAGTTTCATGTTCATGAGAGCAAACCTCATGCCAATGCAGTTTCGGGGTCCAGTTCCAAAGGGCATGTATATATAAGGATCAATGTTGTCCTTGTTGTTCTTACTGAACCTGGTTCCAGGATAGATGAGAAGTCAATGAAACACTAAAACCAAAACAGTTATTTGTTTGAGATTGTCCTTGAGACATCCCCAAGCAATGGTAGAAAGGATGCATTTCTGGGCTGGTCATTGAGATCCAGCTGAGGTTTTGCTATGAGAATTGTTGAGTTATGGAGCTTTTCAACCTCCCTCCCCTTAGCCTATTGGATCTTTCAGTCTTGTTGAGATGAGATAAATGCTGTTCAAAAAGAAATCATGGTATGGAGACAGTAAAGGGAACAACACATGCAAAAATATAAGGAGTATACAGAGTGAACACATAAAATAAAATGAGATAGTGGTTATGTCAGTTTTGGCCCATTGTATAAAATATGAAAATTCAGACACACACACACACGCATGTACACAAACAGTCATGGTGCCATATCTGAGGAGGATTAGTTTCAAAATCTGGATACAACAATATCCTGGGTGAGAAAGTCTCATAAAAATAATGGGGAAACATTTGTATAAGCTAATCACATCCTGAAATATATTTTAAATCATCTCTGGATTTCTTATAATAAAAAATAAAATGTAAATGCCATATAAGTACTTATTGCATTTGACAATATTGGGCAAAAATGACCAGAAAAAAGTTTATATTCAGTTAGGTGAAATTATAGATGCAAAAACTATACACATAGAGGTTTGAATGCATATATTATCAAGTGATAGTAGAGAAATTCCAGCTTACTGTTTAACAGTTGTTCAATATCAAATAAAATATGATACCATCTCTGTTTTCAAAAAAACTGTACTTTGCATAGAAATATGTTTATGAGAACATTATTAAGTCATGATTACTTAAAGGATTTGGGATAGTGGATGGATATAGCATCCTTATTGTTCCTTGTCGGACTTATAACCTTTTGTAAGAAAATGTCATGTTTATAACATGAAAACTGCTTGATATAAAAATACATACATGAAAATGATTACAGAGTTACCTGTATGTCACCTACACTAAGAGACAGCAGGACATGCTTGGACTAGCCTGACCCAGGGTGGTTCCCTTTCCCAGGGGTCCTGTACCTTTCAGGGCGGAACTCCTCAGGCTCTGGCCAGTACTGCGGGTCTCGATGAAGAACAAAGATTGGTACCATCACCACTGTCCCCTTAGGAATGAAAACTCCATTGATTTCAACATCTTTCCTACAGACCCTCTCAAGTCTGCCAGCAATTGGGTATAACCTGAGCATTTCATTCACCACCATGTCTAGGTACTCCATGTGTACCAGGGTATCATAAGAGGCAGGTGCCTGGAGAGAAAGAAGGAGATTTTAATTAAGGTTTGGAAGTAACTTTTAAGTCAATCAATGCACTATTATTAAGTTGTTAGTCCGAGAAATAACTCGTAATAGTGAAGGAGAGTAGTACTGAAAATTTATAAGCAGTGTAATGATAATTGTGTCCACTTGACATCCATGTCCATGGCCCATTGAGAAGTGCAGAGGAGTTATGCATATGGGCAACCTTTGGGGGAATCCCAACTCAGTGCCTAAAATACTCAGTGTTATCATGTATCACTTCTTCTCAGGTGAGGAAAAGTAACTAATAGAATATGACAATTACACTCAGGCAAAACATGTGAAAGTCACTGTCACCTTTCACTAGAGAAGTCACATTTGTATTGTAAAGAAATAGAATATATAAAAGAGGAAATAACCCAATCTACATCAGTTTTAAAGGTAAATAATCCCACTTTGGTTATGCAAATATATAAAACTTAAGAGATAAATACTACATCATGTAAACATGTTAGGAGAAACTGGTAACTTCCATCCCAGTACCACCAAAAGAAGGCTGACATTGGATGCCACCATATCACACAATTTCAGTTTGAGTGAAGATTCTGAGAAGGATAGGAAGCCACCCTCAGCCCCAACCTCTGTTGCTGGACTGGTCTCATGGTGGTTGTTCAGGGCTTCATTGTGAGCTCTGAAGAAGATGCTGTGTGTCCACTACATTGCCAAACCGGCCATGCCAGCCCCAGAGACCAGGTCTCTTCATATCCAAGACTCCCTCTTGAGGCACAGATGCGAAGACTGCCTGTGTAACATGTGGCTAGCACCTGCTGTGACATTGGAGAGGCCACAAGGCAGAAGTTAGGAGTTTGGCTCAGGAGTCAGAAAACCTGACTCAGACCTTCACTATTTCTCTCTAAATACATGACTAGGGTGTGAAGAGGTGTGGAGCAGCCTGCCCCAACAAGCCCAGCCTCACTCAGCTGACAGCCAGGCCAGAGCTCATGCAGTAGGATCAGCAGAGCCAATGATTCAAACCCTTGACTGACACATGCTTACACTTCCACACCACTGGAATCTGGTGGATGTTTCTTACGAGGTATCATTGTGGTAACTGGTCATTGGTATGAATTGAATTCATGGATTGAAACTATGTTCTTTTTAAAAATTCCTTGTGTTTTGGGGACTAGCATTAATTAACTATATTTCCCCCTTCATTTCCCTCTTCAGATCTTTTTCAGATAGGGTTGGTGAAAAGAATCAGTGGTTATATTTCTGGACAAGGTCTCCTAGGAAGGGATGAGGAGGCATTCTTGTGAGGCTCCACCTCTGTTCTCCATCTTCAGGTGCCATTTTCTTACCTTATTGGGCAAAGCTGCATCAATCTCCTGCTGCAGTTTTGTCTGGACATCAGGGTTCATGGTCAGTAAGTACATAAGGAAGGAAAGAGCACTGCTTGTGGTCTCATAGCCAGCAAAAATGAAGACAACTGATTGGGCCACAAGCTCCAGATCAGACAGGGCTAATGGAGAGGAAACACAATTTAGGTAAATCCAGCAAAGCAGAACATCAGAATTTAGATGAAGAGAAATCCAAACAAGGAGGACCAAGGAAGAGCAATTCAGGGTCATTCTGGGAGATGTTTTCATTCTCGTGTGTATCTGAGAGGGGAGACAAAGGAAAAATAATTTGAGTTCAGTTGTCCTGAGGTCTATCCCACTGCTGAACATCTGCTCCTCAGTGTGCCATTCTTACCATCACCAAAGATAGGTTATTTCAGGAGATGGTATTTCTACCTAACATATACAGTATGATCAGTATGTCATTTGGATTATCATAAAACTACATTGTGTAAGTAAAATATAGGGTGGTTTTCTACCCCAGGAAAAATTAAAATTTTTCTAGGTAAGATATAGCTTGAAACATTTTGATAGTGTTCACAATAATACTAAGGTTTCAATGCATGGAAAATGAAAGGATCTTTCATCTAAACCTGTTGGAGGAAAGAGCAGCAGAACAACTCTTGCTACTCAAAGTGTGGTCCATGGACCAGCAGCATCAACAGTATTTGGGAAATTATTATCAACACAAAATCTCAAACCCATTCTAGAACCATCATGTCAAAATTATAACTTCCATAAAATGTGGTGATTTTTGTACATATCTTCCCCTGAGAAGCAGGGCTTACACCTGTAGGAGGCATCAGGTCTTCAAAGTGGATGATCTCAGAATATACAGAAACTACATAGCAACACACAACTTTAGAAGAGTAGTGACTGACACTGATTTAATGATTGTCACTAAAGTAGCAAAAGAAAACTGTAAATAGAGGGGCAGTGGGCATGACATATGGGGGAAAGTAGGGTCTATTTTAGTAACACACAGAACTTATTGAGTCATGTCTGCATGTCACCTTCCCTGGTACCTGCCTTCTATCTGCTCCACTTCAGGCACACCAAACAGCTCTTGTGATAGAAGCTGACCTCCTTTTTGATTTTTCTCTTGACAGAAGTTAAGCACAATCATGAACTTGACTCATGTATCTGGGAAAGATTGGGGACCTTTAGATGCCTGGGCCCTGAAATAAACAAGGACCCTGTGCCAAACATGCAACTCAAGCATATAAAAAAGCATATAAAGCAAGTGTATGAAAGGTCTACGGAGTTTGGATTTACTGATGTTTTTCTATGATGTAGCAGGAACGTTTAAATATCAAATCTTTTATCCCAGTGAGTATGAAACCCCATGAAATAGGACAACAAAGTCAAGGTTTGGAGCTTGGCTGTCTGCTGTGGTAGCCACTAGCTACATGTGGATGTTTAAATTTTAATTAATTAAAAGTCAGTACACTTCAGTTCCTCAGTGGTGCAAGCCACATGTGAAATGCGCAGTATGCACATGTGTTTTGTGGTTATACTATTGAACAGTTGAGCTACAGATTGTTTCCTTCATCGCAGAATGCTGAGTAGAAATATGTAGATACATAGAGGATAGGTCAATAGATGATAGATAGGTAGAGAGAAAGATAGATGTATATGTACATGTAAACAGAAAAATATATACAGTGGCAGGCCAAAGCAACCCCAGTCCACATCTCTAGAATTAATTGTTCAACATTCAGGATTTTTTTTCAGATGGTTTTCAAGGTAGTGGTACCTCAAATTAGATCACATTGCGAGTATTTGTGTCACAGAAATAAGCTATAAATTAGGAAAACATTTTCAGAGAGATAAAAATTATATCACTAGATATGAATAGATAAATATTTCTAAAAAAAGAAATATTTCTTTTCTTTGATCCATTTAGAAGTATTTAAATTCATAATTTTGTCTCCAGAAAGGATTTAAAAGCAAAAATCCACAAGATGATCACAGATTTTTATTTCTAAGTAACATTAATTGCAAAAAAACAACACCTAAGATCCGTGAGGGAAAAATCAGTGATTCCAAGGCTGTCAGGAGAAACAGAGCAGAAACCTGGAATATCTTGAATCAGAAAGCAAGGAAGTGCTCAGAAAATAAGTGAGAAGGGCACAGAATACTCTGTATGTTATTATAATGTGGACACATGTCAGTATACATTTGTGAAAACCCTTAGAATGTACGAGACCAAGAACAAACCACAATGAAATCTATGGACTTTGAATGATAGAACTGTGTAAATACAAGTTTGTGAATTTTGATAAATATAATTGTCTGGTGGTTGATACTAAGAGAGAAGAAGTGTATGCAAGACTTCATGGAAAACCTCAATGTTTTCAGCTCAATATTGCTATAGATCTATAAATTCGCAAAATAAACAGAACCTACTTTTAAAACAATCACACAAAAGGTGACAAGAATAATAAAGGACCCAGGAGCCCACATGAAATGGATTCCAGTGGCCAAATATGGGAGAATTTGAGCATCAAAATAGATATAGTAAGAAGAATTAGTAGTAAGTTGAATAAAAATACCATGCTGGTGGAAGAAATACTTGTTTATATCAACTTCAAGATTTGAACATCGCTGTAGGTGTGCTTCTAGAAAGTTCCTCAGGTTATCATATATAATATCCAAGTGTGATCTTTCTGGAACTTGGTACAAGTGCTTTTCTTCCTGGAAAACCTCCTGCACATTTCCAGAACAACCCTGCCCTGTGAGTTTCCCCATCTGCAGACCAGGCAGCAGCTTTGTTTACCTTTATGAGAGTCCACTTCTTTGGAATTCTGGGAATTTATCATAAGCTGCAGAAAATCCACCCTATGCTGGAAACAGAGAAAGTTCAAAAACAAAAGGTCAATGATGAAGTAAAAAATAAATTAGTAATGTAGAACTTAACTTCTCCTCTGAGAATATGACTTCTTTAAGAGCAGAAATCTGGCTGGAGTTTTGTAAGTCCTTAGTGAAGAAAAGCATCCACCTACAAACTTTGGAGAGTAGGATGTTTCCCTGAGAGAAAACTGGCTGTGGTGTCCAATAGCTCCTGGTCTTTGCTCTCCCTGCTCCTGAGCTTCTCTGGATTCTGAACACAGCTTCCTGGCCAGAGAGTGGCTGGCTCGCTCTCCTGTTACATGTGTTTGCTCAGGAAGAAGTCCTGGACTTCAATATTTTGTTCCACTCTCTTAAATCTTCACCAAAGTTGCCACAGATTAATCTCCTGTCATTTCCAGAGTTCATAATCAGATTTCGGGCAAGTGTCTTGAAAGACTCTATCATGCCTGAAGCTACAAATCTCATGCTGACACAGGGAGAACCCATCCTGGCTCCCTGGCCTGCATAATCCTTGTGCTGGCCTTCCTACATGAGGTAAAACCTTCATGCCTAAAGATCCCATGCTTACTCTGTGAGCAGCCAAAGAGTACCAACAGGCCTGATGATGCCTACCATGAAGAGTTTGTAAAGTGAGAGGTTTGGAACTGCAATGACTCTTTGCCACTATAAAATCTGATGAAATTAAAACACCCGGAAAATAATTTTTATGTTGATATATTTTATCCATTGAAGAGATGGGATGGAATATGATGTTTTTCCTCTGTTAAAAATCATTTTAACTGATAGATAAAACGTTAAATTGTACATATTAACAAGGTACCCCATTGCTTTGATATGTGTATATGCTGCGGTATGATGTTTATGTCAGTTTAAATGCATCTTTAACCTCATTTATCATTTCCTCATGGTGAATATTTTCTAAATCTATTTGGTTCAATTAATAAGAACAATTTTAAGATGGGGCTGCAATAAACATGGGAGTGTGGGTGTCTCTTCAACATACTGATGTCATTTCCTGTGGGAAATACTGGATCATGTGGTGGGTTCCATATTTTATTTTTGAGGGCCATCCAGATACTTTTCCATGATGGCTGTCCTATTTTGGATTCCAATCCATAATGTACAAGGATTCCTTTTTGGAGCACGTGGGACTTTGCATATCAGCAATATTTAACAAACTAATTTCCATCCCCATTTTTTAATTCTAAGTGGTTTCCCTCTGATTCATTCTTTTCTTAATATTTGGAATATATGATTTTATTTATTTTTAATCTTTTTTTGTTGTTTTTTATAGTTCCATATGACAGTAGAATCCATTTTGACATAATTATAAAACCATAGAATATATCTTGTTCTAATTCGGTCCCCTCTCTGATTCATTCTTGTATCTCAATTACCAGACACTCAATTCTTTATTCTTCCCCAGTGGAAAACCTCTACTACTCTCCACCAAGAGTTCTTCATTCATCTTTTAAAAATATACAAAGAAGTGCAGAGGTCATACACATGGAGTCAAATAAATTATCCAAAATGAACATCCTCCTGTAACCACCACCAGATTTTACCTTCTCTTTCTCTTGGAGGCGGCTTTCTTTCATTCTGCTTACAGCTTTCTTTAAAAAGTTTGTAACATCTTTTGGAAACATAGAGATATTTAATGCCTCAAAAATCAGAGTAAGGAATGGAAAGAGTGCTGCAGTGGAAAGAAAAAAAAAGAAGGGGGGAGACTGCAGTGAAAATGTAAATTTTACCAGGAACAATTCCATCCTTTCTACCAATCAGAACAGTGGAAGTCACAAGGATTCCTAAACAGGAGTCATTCCTTCTGTGACCACTGATTTGGCTCCAGACCACTGACTGAACAAGAGAAGGTCATACAGAGGGCCTTCACCATACCAGTGAGTTCAGTGACCCCTTCTGCCTCTGTGGAATGACCAAAGGAGCAAGAAGAAAACCCTGGCCTCTTGCCCCTTCATGTATTGGAACAGTCTCTTTGGATAAAACTGGGCTTTACTCTGGGGCTGTGATTAATCATGCTGTTCAAGAAAGAGCAGTCAGAATGGACCAACAGAGCATATGTTCCTCAAGCAGCATGGGAAGGAATCCAGAAAACATTATTAGAAAGAAAATTGTGACACTGAAAATATGGGCAAATTTATCAATATACCTCTAAGTAACCAATGGTTCAAAGAGGACATAAAAGGGGGCAAATAGATCATTACTTAAAGGAAAAAAGAAACAATATATCAAGCTTGTGGAATGGAGAAAAAGCCATCATTGGTCTAGGGAAATTCATAGCTATTAAATAAAAACAAAGACCTCAAATGCTTAACCAGACCTTACACAACAAGAGCAACGTACACCTAAAGGAAACTGAAGAAAGATCATATTAATGGCCAAAGTGGAAACTAATCAAACAGGAAATCAAGAGAAGAAATTAATGAAGACAAATGCCATTTCTTTGAAATATACCATCAAATTGGCAAAATAATAGCTAGACTGGCCCAGAACTAAAAGGACTACAGTTTCTAGCATCCAAAATGAAAGAGCGGAAATTAAACGGACATTATAAATATAGAAAGGAATAAAGGATATTGTCATAATTGGATTATCACAAGTTATGTAAATTACACAACTTAAATGAAATGTACAAATGCCTAGAGAGACACAAACAATAGAAATTGACAAAAAAGTAATGCACAATACACAGAGATATATATCATATGAGGAGACTAAATTAGAAATTAATAACTTTTCTACAAAGTTTGGACAATTATACCAAATATTGAAAGAACTAATGCCAATTCCTCAATTCTTTGCAAACACTTATAGAAATATCTAGTATTTTCTAACAATGGAAACCAGTGAAAACTTCCAAAAGATCCTAAAATGCCCATGTTAACCTAATTCCAACACCTATACAAAGATAACACAGGACAGCTACAAATTGATATGTCTTATAATTGTGAGTGCAAAATCTTAACAAAATATTAGCAAATAAAATCCAGCACCCTATAAAAAGCGTGGGATTTGGAGGTCAGGAAAAATGGTGGTCAATAGTTCCCACAATATTTTAGCCATCCCTGGATTTGGATTAAAACAACAGTTCTGTAAGGAGGTGGGAAGACTGTGGGAAAAGGATGGCAGGCAATACCGAGACCTAGCAATCAGGTGAAAACCAAAAATACCTAATTCTATAATACAAATAGAATGAATACATGGGAGAAATGGCAACAGAACTGGGTGTGCATTGGTTGAGTGGGTCCTCCCCATATGCCAAAAGTTCTCCTACCCAGTGGAAGGCAAAGTGGTGCTGCTGTCAAACAAAATCACAATCTGAGCAGAAAATAAGCTCAGATATGGCCACTGAGCTAGCTCAGCAGAAAGACCAGGCACTCTCCAGCAGGGAGTGAAAGCAGGGAAGCAGCAAGAGCTTGAAGAGAATCCCTGTTAGTACTTCCTGGGAGGGAAACTAGGAATCCCTGCAATTTGCCCTCAAATTTCATGTTTCAGTCATTTTTCTTTTTTCACTCCTTTTTGCCTTATTTGTGATATGCTTACTTTTTGAATACCAAGCCCAAACAACCACTGAGGCTTTACTTTTCATTGTACTAGTGGGTGTCCATGTCATGAGTCAATCTGGATGCAGGAATGAGACCACAGCACAGAAGAGAAGCTTTATGGGGCAAGCTGCAGCTGTCAGTCTGCAGAGTGAAGAGTGAGGATCACTTTCATTTGAAATCTAGTCAGACCTTGGCTGGCAGAGGATGGAAATAGGACAGCTCAGGGTCAGGTGGAACACCTTGGACCTATGATAGCATCCCACAGCACCTGTGCCACCTTCCCATCCTCCAGAAGGGTCTAGAGGATGGAGGGAAACTTTCCACATGTGTTCCCCCCCGCACATGGACTCAGGCTTTCAGAAGGAGGGATGTGACACAACCCAGATCCTGTTCAGTGAGGGACTGACCAACAACCCTACCAGACTCACATTGCACCTCCAGTCACAACAACAAAGCCATTTTTAAAGTGAAGTCTGCTCTGAATCAGACAATACTGCCACCACTGGCACTGCCAGGCAGAGGGGACAGAGCTCAGCACACAGACTCCTTCAAGTTTGGCCAGTTTGGTACAGAGCTGAGAACTGAGAAACAGCTTGAGATTTGTGTCACCCAAAATCCTCTGTAACTGGGAGATTCTAAAATCAAAACCCCAGAAAGAAATGTCTGCAAATTATAACTTCAACAGGAAGAACACTGAAGCTCTCTGAGTGTTAGTGCATTTGCTGTTTGAGGTAAACTCCCAGTGTCTTGCATTTTGTATTTTTAAGAGTTCTATCTAATGTTATATATTTTATGAATATATGGCCACTGCATTCTCCTCCTCTTCATTGTTAGTTCTCTCCTCCTTCTCCCACTCTTTTTTTCTTTATGCTAATCCCTTCTTCTAAAACAATTTATCATACTATCAGCAATGCTTAATCTTTTCAGCTTACTCTGTTATGCCTCCTCCCTTTTCTCTTTGGTTAAGTGAGTTGCAGAGCTCATTAGTAATAATTTCTATAGCATATGTTAATATATGATTTGCTATTACTTTTACTGACAGTTTCTCAAAAGGGTACTTGTTCTTCAACTAAAGACTTCAATCACACTGATTAGAAATGTTGAAGTTAAGATATACTTCATACTAGGGCTTAATATAATGGAATAAATACTCATTAAACTCCCCCACATACATGAGGAAGAGGAATCCATCTCATCTTATACACAAATATAGAACCTCAGCAAACATGACAGCCTGTCTCCAAAAGCTTATTATCCTCCCACAAGTAAATAACAGATGCAGCAGTTGATGAAATGCTGAACAAATGATTTAAAATGTTGATTGTTCACATTACCAATGCACTAAAACAAGATCCAAGGAATGAAGTAAGGGTGAGAACACAGGATGTGAAAGAGGTTCTGAAATGCCAAACATCCTAGAAATGAAAGACTCAATAAATCAAATAAAAATTCAGTTGAAAGTCTTGCAAATAGATCACATAGAAGACACAATTTCATACTTGAAAGCAAGATATATAAACCTGAACACTCAGGCAGCAAAAAAGGGGAAAAAAAAAGAAATCAGGATTGGAATATGTAAGGGCTGTGGGACATTATTAAGGGGGCATATGATAAACCACAATGAATTTCACATTTATGCTATCCATAATCCATGATTTTAAAAGAGCTGTACATAAATATGAAAAAGAACAGTAACATAGAGGAAGGGAACTGGGAACGGGAGAGAAGAGGGACATGGGAAGTACTGGAGATGAAATTAGAGCGAATTATATTCCATGCTTATATAATTATGTCATAATGAACCTCAATGTTATGTATAACCACAATGCACTAATAAAATAATTAAAAACACTGAAGTAGCTAGGGTAGATAGCTATGAACTTACTTCAACAACGTAAAGGCTATAAATGAAAATCCTAAAGGAAATAGCACAATGAACAAGAAAAAAAGGATAAGCATTTCCCCTACAATCAGGAACAAGACAGAGATGTCCACTGTCACCACTCTTAGTCAAAATAGCACTTGAGATCTTCATCAAAGCAGTGAAGCAAAGGAATAAAAGGAAAGGAACATGATGAAGAGAAGAATTCAAATTATTATTATTACAGATGATGAGACCTTAAAATTGAATGACCAAAAAAACCGAAAGAAGAATTGTAGAGTTCATAGTAAATAATCCCATGTATCTATGGTCCAAAGAACTTTGAGAAATTTGCCATGACAGTGAAATAAGGAAAAGCTACTCTTTTCAATAAATGCTATTGACTCATTAGAATAGAAACAATTAAAGGAATGAAGTTGGACCCCGAATTCTTGCTATTAAAAAAAATCTAAAACTGGACTAAAGATGTAAACATAAAAGCTAAAATTAAACCAACTCTTAGAAGAAAAGCAAGAAAGTAAATCTTTATAACCTCAGATCTGCAATCTAAGATTGTATAGCCAAGGAAAGGCAATACAAACACATAAATTGTATATTATCAACAGAACAAGATTCTGCTTCCAAGTACATAATCAAAAATGCAAACAAGACGTGGGTTAGGAGGAAAAAAACTGCAAATCACACATCTGATCAGGAAGTTTTGTCCAGAATATATAAGAAATCCTACACCTCACCCACAAGCAGAAACACAGTTGTGACTTGAAAAGACATGTATAGAAAGAAGATATAAAAATGGCCAAAGTTGCTTAACATTATTAGCTTATAGAAATTAAAATCAAACCCAAAATGTGATGCCACTGTATACCCAGGAGGATGACTAGAAACAAAACAATGGAAAAAAATAAGTGTTGG
The DNA here is from genome assembly GCA_020662805.1 of Glaucomys volans. NCBI lineage: Eukaryota > Metazoa > Chordata > Mammalia > Rodentia > Sciuridae > Glaucomys > Glaucomys volans. The sequence goes on from JAJEJO010051394.1 coordinate 45,333, forward strand.
ACAAGATGAGAGGATCAGGAACCCTTTGCATTGTAGGTGGGAACCCAGAGTGTCTGTGGCTATTGTGGGAAACACACTGACAATTATTGAATCGCTACACAAGGCAGCAATCCCTAGCAATTATATACCCAGACGAACTAGAACAGGTGTTCAAATGCTGCAATATTCATAATAGTCAAAAGGTGGAAGGAATCCAAATGGCAATTAACTAGAATTAAAAATGTGTCCATCCAATGGAATATTATCTGACTCTAAAAAGAAATGGAGTACTCCTACATACTTCAGTGTGGAAGAATATGAAAATACAGTGATTGATGAAAGAAATCAATCCTGCAAGGCCATTGTAGGATTCCATTAATAGAAAATGCACAGTATAGGCAAATCTGTAGGGTCAGAAAACAGATTCATGGGTACTTAGGTTTGAGGGGAATAGAGAATTGATAATGAAATGACAGAGGGTTTCTGAGTCGACAAATGGTCACTAGTGATGGCTGTGTGTATCTTTGTACTAAAAATCATTTCATTGAATAAATTAGGTGGGGTAATTAAAAGGTCTGTTAATTATATATCAATAAAACTCTTATTTAAAGAGAGAGAGAAAGAATAACATGGTACTAAACATACTTATTGAGAAGAGCAATGGATCATAGAAATCAAATTTTAAGAGCTTCTTGACTTTTTCCACAAAGGGATCTTGTGGGTTGTTGAGGGAATCAATGTTCACTCCAAATGATGTTGCAGTGATCACATCCATGCTGTAGGCCCCAAAGATGCTGAATAGAGAAAGACATGGAATATTAAAATTAGCAACTCTTCCCAATTCTTCCACCACATATTTACAAGAAGTAGGAGTAAATTCAAATTCTCAGACAGGTCAAGCAGAGAGCCACATCCTGTCACAACTCTTTGCTGTTGGATGAGTCCAAGATCCCTTCACACTGACCAGAGGTCTTTATGAGTTGCAAATGGTGCAATGCCCTTGTGCTAGCGGTGTTGGGGTCAGTGAGGTGAGTTAGACTCCCCTCTGAACTCAAGAAGCTCTCCCACATAGGGATAAGATCCACCATCAGTCAAACTCCAGTGGCATGAGTAGAATGTGGATGATGAGAGTTGTGTATAAACTGAGCTTCAGGAGGACAAGGGTGGAATAACTGACTCAAAAACAGTGACTTTGACCTTGATGGTATTTTGTCTTCTAGTGTCTGCAAAGTCATAAATAGCATCCAAACTAATCTTGGCTGATAGAGGAGAGAAGATCTTTTCTCCCCACACTGCCCTGTCTTCTCCTGGGAGTAACCCCTTATTAGATGGACAGTTGGAGTTGTGACTCCAAACTCTTGTTTTCATCTGCTCATTGGACTGGTTCAACAGGTGCAGCTCAGTTCCAAGGCATGCAGCTGGAGGGGCTTCTGACAGAGCTCAGGACCCCAGAACTGCCCTGCTACTTACTTTTTCAAGTTGATAGGCTTGCCTTTCTCAGATTCCCATCTCATGTTTTTCACCAACATATCTCCATACTGGCTAATGATGGGGAACATATAAGCACAAAGCACAAGGTAACCCATAGTTAAGTGAGGAGACTCTGTGCCCAAGACCATGGGTTTCCCAGAATGAAGGAGGATAAAACATTTATAATGAATCTTGCTATGTCTCTTCTAAATCATAAAGACAAAAGAACATTTTTAGGAAGCTCAAATTCAGAGGACTATCCCTTGGAAAGGGACTACCATCTATCTCACTTTCTACCCATCCCCACATTCATCCTTTAAGTTTCCAGTGAAAAGCCCTCTGATTACCTCCTTGAGTTTTCCACTAGTGAAGGTTGGAGACAGCAGTGCCCTTATTCTCTTCCACTCTTCATCCTCAGAAAAGGAGATGGATTTTTTCATAAATCCCACTGGACCGAGAGCCTAGAGTAAAAAGGAAAAGAGATTTTGTCTTACAAAAATGTGGAGGTCTTCGCATTTACAAAACTGTTAAACAAGCATCATTTATTGAAAGAAATGTTTAGTGACTGCCTAGTAGGTAGCTTGCCCTATTTTAGACACTCAATAAATATATTTTCCAAGTGCCTAACCTTCTGTGAAGTTGGAAGAGACATCCTGGTACAGTTTTTGAACTTTAGATTCCAGGTTTTGTATAGATGCAAAATTTCCACTTAGTTGGAGACTCTTTCCAGAGGAATAGACAGGAGGAAGACCTAAGAAGACCTAGCACAACCTCCAAGCAGTGCAGAGGAGAAAAGAATTGGTGACACATGCTAGGTGTTCTTGGTCAACTGTATGTTAGCTAAGACCAGTTCTATCTTTACATACATTTACAGCATGTGTCCTTTTTTATTTTTGGCACTGGGGATGGAACCCAAGGGGACTTAACCACTAAGCCACATTCCCAGCCCTTTTTTTTTAGCATAAGCCTCTTGATAAAGGGGGTGCCTTGATATGATAATTTAAAAAATAATGATATTTAAAACAAAGTATTTGAAGTATAAGTGTAGTACAGAAAAACAACACAAGTTATTAATGGAAGTTCTTTCAATGTTTTCTACAAAGGCAGATGGTAAAAGGAAGATAATTCTTTTTTTCTCCTGGGTACTAGCCTACACAAATAAAACCTTTGAATTTACTTCCATTATCTAAAATATATTTTTGTATTAAAATGTATGCTTCTGGCAGTCATTCATGATAAAAATTTTGGAGATTAGGAAGAGAGGGAAGCTTCTTCAGCTTGACAAGAGACTCTACAGAAAACAATTTTCAGCTAACAATACACTTATTGATGGCATATCGAGTGCTTTCATCCAAGCATCAGAAACAATTCAACAATATCCACCTAGTCGCCTACAGAAAGACATCTAAAAGCATTCATCTGACTATAGATCAGTGATTTCTGCATGTTGGGAAGGGGTATGTAGAAGACAAGTAGATGGAGGCTGGATTTGAGCTGTGTGCAATATATGATGTATTGAATGTAACAACAAACTCCATTCCCATGCACAATTATTACACATTAATCAAAGAGATTTTATGGAAATTCACACTCATTCTTATCAACCTCAGCTAATATTGGGGTAGCTTTGGAAGATTAAACTCCATATCCTTCAAAAGAAATGCTCACTCTTATGGCTCTTTTCTTCTTTTTTTGTGGTGGTGGGGATTGAACCCAGGGCCTTGTGCTTGTGGTCATGACTTATTCAATCTCACATTTGAATTCCTGGCTAGTGCCAGAAGAAAAGAAAAGAAATATAAATAAATAGAAGCCAAACAGATAGGAAAGAAAAAAATTTTCCCTATTTTTGATGCAATCTTTGTCCAGTGTTATCAACACCGAAGAAAACATACCTATTTTTAAGGTAAATGGAGAATATGTGAAAACACATTAAAGATACAATCCCATTCACAGTCATGCTGAGGAAAAGGAAATCCTTTATGTATAAATCTCACAAAATATGGACAGGATGTGTGTGTTTTAAAAAGTGGTTGAAGAGAATCAAAAAAAGCTAAAGGAATGGAGAGGCAGAATAAGTATGCATGTATCAAAAGACTCCCTAGACTTGAGATGCAAATTTTCTCTGTTATCTGTAAGTTGAGCTCAATTCCTACAAGATATAGGCAAGTCTTGTACACATAGAAAAGCTTATTCTGAATTTGTGTGAAAAGGCAAAACAAGACTGAATTGATTCTAAAAATGTAAATGTAATGGGAGGAATCATTTCACATGATTTCAGACTTCCTATATAGTTACATAATCAAAAATCTGAGACTACATGAGGGATACTTACAGTGAGCAAGTAGGACCATAATATGGAATGAGGAAGAGACCCACACATGGAGGACTAACAGATTTGACAATGGTGCAGAAGTGATTTAATGGAGAAACAATAGACTGCAAAAGTGGTGCTGGAAGAACTGGACAGTCCATGAAGAAAAAAGAGAAAGGAAGAAAGGAAGAGGAGAAGGAAGGAAGGATGGAAGGGAGGAAGGAATGAAGGAAGGAAGAAGGGAGGGAAGGAAGGAAGGGAGAGAGAGGGAGGGAGGGAGAGAGAGAGAGAGAGAGAGAGAGAGAGAGAGAGAGAGAACACCTTGACTTCATACAAAGTTTAACACAAAATTGATCATTGACTTAAATGCAAACCCTATAACAAAATAATAATTAGAAAGGAAAACAACAATGTACGAGGTTTAAGTGAAGAATTTTCAGAGATGGGACCAAAAGCATAATCCATAAAAGGAAAAACGAGGCCTTAGCCTCCTCCAAATAACCACAAGTCTCCTCTGATAAAGGTTCCATTCAGAAGGACCAGCTACACAGTGTGACTCTGAAAGATTAGCAAGAGAGAGTCTCATGGTGCAGGAAGAGGTCTGCGTCTTCAATGTGGCGGTCACTACACTAATGTAGGCATGTGAGATATTTGTACATAGTCCCCCCGCCCCAGAGGCAAATGAAAGAGGAGAAATGAAAATAAAATGCCTGGATTGTTTCAATTTCCTGTTACTATAGGAACAGGAACTTAATAAATTTATAGTTATGCAAGAAATTATTGGGTAAAGCAGACTAAATTATACATGTAACTGCCTGGTAATTTTTTGGCAATTCCCTCTCTATTTATAAATATCTCAGGATAAAAATTGAGTTTATAAATAAAGAATTGTTACTTCAGATTAGTCAAAGGTGAAAGAAGAGAAAGGAGGAGGAGGGGTATAGGAAAGATGGTAGAGTGAATTGGACATCACTTTTCTATGTTCATATATGAACACATGATCAGTGTAACTCCACATCATGAACAACCAAAAGAATGGGAGCTTATACTCTATGTATGTATAATATGTCAAAATACATTGTACTGTCAAGTATAACTAAAAGGAATAGATAAAAATAAATAAATAAATAAATAGATAAATGATAAAATGTTGAAAAGTGGATACTTGCCCGTCGGTTGGTAAAGAGAGAATAGCATTCTTTGATGAACACTGTTTTGATCATGTTTGTGTCTGAAATAGCCAAAACAGGCTGTCGACCATCATAGATCCTGTGTTGGGAAAACAGAGCTGATATAATCTAACAGGCTGGATTCTGCAGTAAGAATCCAGACTTTGATCCTGATGTTACATACTCTACCTGCCTAGTCCTACAATACATGGCAACATGAAGCCACCAGAGTCTTCATAACATAAAGGGTGATATAAGTAAAGTATGGAAGAGAAACTTAAAAGACACCTTCTAAGAGATCATAATTAGAAATAGCAATGGGACATTTTGTGAAATCTAAATGGTGAATACAATAGTATCACCTACACTAATCCCCATAACTTTTTACATGGCACAATATTGGATTACTGAAAAGCCTATTAGGTTACTGAAAAATTGAAGGCAGATAATTAACTAAGTGCTCACAATTACTAAGTGTTGAAGGGAGTGACTGGGATGGGGCCATTTGAGATCCAATGAGGTGTGTTGTGTCATTGGATCACATGGTATCTATGGGCCATGTCAACTTTGCAGAACACTGTAGCCAATCTGGGGTTTTCTGAGGACTGATGAGAGAAGATGGAGAGGAAGAGTCAATGCCTCCTCCCACTATCTTTTAGTTCAGACCAAAATGATTACACCTCTTCTATGCTCTCACCAAACCCCCACCACCTCCAAAAGGGAAGAGTTGCTACAGTTAGCTGAGGCTGCTCTCCAATATAAACTCCATCACTCCACCAGGGAACTCACTGGTATAACTACATCCTACTCAACTCAAATGGATGAAGGAGGGAAAGAAATACTTGTGTCTATTTCATGGAAAAGACAAGGCTGAAAACTTAAAAATGGCATATGAACAACAATAATGACAACAACAACAAAGTAAGCAAGTAGAGAAAATGAAGGAAGTGGAGCAGAAACAGTTTCCCATCAGTTTCTCAGTACCTCCCAGCCTCTCATTTGAAAGCCTATATGAAATCTGAAATTGAAATAAAGGAATTTTGCCTTTAAATTAAAAGGAAATGAATGGGGTATAGAGATACCATTAATTTATAAGCCCACAATAAAAAAGTTCTCAAACAATAAATTTGATTGATTTAAAGGGGTCAAAATGGAAGAAAAATGGGAAAGATAGGAATAGGCAGACACTGGATGGATAGTGAGACTAGGAGCCTCTGGGCCATGAAAACCAGGAGAAAAGCCAAAACAGGCAACATTCTCATCTGAAGTCAGACTGTAGACCCTGAATCCTGGTGACACTGAGGACCCTTGGCAGGATAAGCCTCCAAGGACTTTGCGCCTCAGAGAGTTGCATCTCAAGAGGTCTGGGTTGAGGCTGTCCTCACGCTTTGGGATGACACATCATAACAAATCTAGTCAAGTGCAGCTTCCAGAATACTCACCCCCACATTTTCCCATACTTTTTGTAACATTCTGTGTCGAAATCAACAAAACCCTAGGAAGAAGATCAAAATGAAATTTCTTTGTTATTCTAAATGTATTGACAACACATTTAATTGGGTCACAAATGACCCAAATCCCATGCAATCAGGCTTGCTGTCCTAATAGGTGGTTAGAGAGAAGCTCCTATTCAGGAACTTCTGAGTAGAAAAGAGAAAATATGGGTGATGTTTGAAATTGAAAACTGAAGTCACTTGAATTTTCTCTAAGTATTGGACATATTCAACCAATTATCCTTGTCTATGAATACAACATCCTTCTGTTTGTGGTGATTCAGAAATACTGGGACCTTCTGAATTATTATCTCCATGGGCACATGAAGAAAGCCAGGCTGAGGGAAAATGAGTGTTTCCTAGGCCCATGCATCATCTTTTATCTCCTATCCTGCATCATTTTAATTTATCTCATGTTTTCTCTAGAATTCTGGTAGAATTAGGAAGTTAAAGACACCAGCAACCTCTTCCAGCCTAGGAGATTTATGTTGTCTCAATCATGTTGTTGGGTAAGAAAGTGAGATAGTGAGCAAATAAAAAGTGTTGAAGCTCAACCTGGAAAAGGGGGAGATGCTACCTCTTTGCACATAGGACACAGATAGTTAGACCCCTCCTCTGAATTTTCATGATTGAAACTAAAAATGAACCTTGTTGGTGCTAAGTTTCAGTTGTAATATTTTAACTGTGCAAATAAAGTATCCCAGAGGTATGAGTGTATCTTCCTAGATCATCATAAGAAAAAAGAAAACCCTGTGAGCATGCTCATAGTCTGAACATATAGTCACATGCAGTGCTGATGTGCCAGAGAGCTGAGCTCATCAACAGAAGTGGACCTGAAGCTACAAGGAGTTGTGAACAGAGGCTCTGGGTAAGCCTGACTGTGCTTTGGGTGGGGCCCACACACAGTTTCTGAAAACCTGAAATCTCAAAACTTCCTCCCAAGAAACTGAATTCTACTGATGTAACAAGCAGGTGTTAGCAAGTGTAAGTGGCAAAACAGGGAGCTCAAATGACACTCACCTGGCGATAATAAAGAACAGTTCCCAAAAAAGGCAGAGGTCTTGGCCCTGGAATTCCTAGCTTCTTAAACAGTCCATGTGAAGAGGTCCCATATCTACAGAGTGAAAGAGAAATCCAAGTCAAAGCATTGTGACTGTATTTGTGGTGGCTCATGAGTCACTGGAACAGTGAAGCCAGGTGTGTAATATGTAGGCCATAAATAACAGCAAAAACTCCAACAGCCCTGATTACATCTGCTCATCATCTCCTCTCTCCCATTCACTGAGAGGCCCCACACATGCAAAGATTAACTCAAAGCTGAAATTATCAGGTTCCCAATCCTATAGTGAATATATGATGAAAGTCCCCAAACATGAATTTGAAAACTCCCAAGAGATTCAGCCTATATTTCTTCCAGGTCACTTCATTCACTTCCAGGTCAGTTTAGGAAGCTGACTTGGTGCCAACATGACTGCCCCTCTAGTGACCTCCAGTGGGGGCCATCCCCATTCTGGGCTTTCTTCCCTGAGCAGAGAGGAGTATTCTCCCACTTTCTCCTAACTGCTGTCTGGATGCCTTTGATTTCATCACTGGCCTACATTCTCCCTCACTCATCTGCTGTGAGAGATGAAGATGACTGGCATGTTGAAAGCTGTTGGGTAAAAATAACCGGCTGGGAAGGTATATTTAGACACCTATGTGTAATCTATGTCATGGATATATGTATTAGATTGATATTCCTGAGAGTGTTCAAAAGAGATGAAGTCATTTTTAAAGATTGGTTTTCACAAAAACAGAATCTAACAGTCCTATTTTAACCTTCAGAATAAACATTCTAGACTTACCTCAAATAAATTGTAGTATTTATGGATTGAAATAATAAAATGTAGTATTATGGAATGAAATTAAAACTTTTCCATTAGGTTTAAAATGACATTGGAGGGAAAATATCTCCAACAAAAGCCTGAATACTACCTTTACTTCAAATATTATGACTAGGTTTTATTTTCTATGTTCACATCATTATGAATGCCTGCTCTTATAAAGTGGAATTGAGAGAGAAGTCAAAGGTCTCTTGGGGGCAGTGTCTCCTGCTTTCAGTCAGAAATAACACTCCCTTCACCTGCCCCATGAAACTAAGGAATTCGACCATTTAAAGGAATTCTTCTACTACATGCTTTTATTCATGCTCCTGTACTGGAGTTTCATGGGAAAAATATTTTCAATACAAATTTACTTGGAAACATCTGTCTATTGAAGCTGCCATTAGATTTCAAATCAAGGGAGAAACAAAATCTCTACACTGATGCTGAGTTAAGGAATAAAAGTTCAAAATTTCTCCCAGGTCTTTGCTCAAATGTTTCATTATTCAGAAGTAAATAGCTACATATGGGGCATGGTGGAGGAATTGAGTTTCAGGAGGGAGAGATGTTCCAGGGAAGGGGAACAGAACAGAGAGAAGAGGTGAATCTGAGCCTGTGACAGCACCTGGGTGCACTGGTGCTTTTTACAGATGGTGCTAGGATATTGGGAGTAGGGAGCAGGAACCACCTGTTCCACAGGAGACACACCTTCTACACATCTCTTGCTGTGTACACAGAACACAGAAGGTAAACATAAGGACAGGGATAGTTGTGAAGAGCCCTTTTTATCCCCAAGCATCTGAGAGCTTGCAAAGAGTGCATCCCATTGCAGAAGGTGTCCAGTTGTTTGCAATCTGCCTCCACTGAACTCTGGTTGAGCAATCAAGGTCCAAACTGAGACTCAATCAGTAGTTCATCCCCCAAACCAAATGATATCACTAAATCCTCCTAGTCACAGAAATGGGAGTTTTCAAGAGGAGAGGAACCTGGAAAGTTACTCACAGATAGAGAAGCACTAGGATGATTCCCAGAAGAACCCAGTTTTCCATGGAGAAGTTTGGGATTAGGTCCATCACCACTCTCCTGCAATTTTCTCCTCTGAGTTTTACTTCCAGTTGTGTGAGCTACCTTTTGGCAGGGAAGGAGGTGCCAATATTGCCTTCTGTGAGCAGCTTTGATTCAAGGAAGTCAGTCTGGCATATTTATAAGCTGGGAAAGGAGATGGGGCTGGACATACAGCCGGTTGAAAAACCACCTGTGCTCCACCCAGTAGTGCAGAAGCCAGGTGTCATCTCCACCTTGGCAGCTGACAGTGAGTCATGGGCCTGCCTATTTTGGTTTTTGACTTCAGGTTTTATGAAAAAAAAATCAATAAAAACCTCAATCAGTGTTATCATTTTGCCCAAAGGTTATTGCTTCTCATCAGAAACTTAAATGAAACATTGGAATTAAGTGTCCTCTCATCAGTTTTTGTCCCCTTGGGTGTTCTTATTACAAAATCCTTGAAATCCACCCGAACAAGTTATATCTACAGATAACTGCTTATGCACTTTCTTCTCCCTACAATGCCCTCATATCCCATGGAAGACTTTTAATCATCCTTCAAAATGCAGCTCAGTCAAAACTTCATCTGATAAAGTCTTTCATCACCAGCTTCTTCATACAGAACCACTTCCCTCCCTAGATAACTTCTATTATCCCTGGAACACATTTCTATTGCTGTTGTTCTCTTTAAATTCCAACAACATTGCTGATGGCTAACTTTGTTTAACTTTCCACACCATGAACTCCAGAGCATGGTCTCTGTATTATTCACTGCTATGCCCCTAGTCCCTAGGAGAGTACTTTACAAAGGGCTGGCATCTAGGATATTTGGTCATTGAGTCAGGTGAGATATTTGCATTGAGTCTAGGCCTCTGCAAGTTCTTCCCCATCGCGTCTTTGGCAACCACTTTTTCTTCCCAGTTCATTCTTACAGGTAGAGGATTTGGTTTGGTTGTGCTGCAGCCACCTTCCCAGAACATTCAGTACCAGTGCCAGTACCCTGATGTCCATAAGTCCTCTGAAGGAAAAAGAGGGCATGGACAAGATGAAGCTGATGGATATACTGTGTGTTATCAATCCAGGCTAGTTGTTGTGCAGCCATTAACAGATTCCTGCAGTAGCCAACAAGTTAAGAGTTTTGAGCAAAGAATGGCCTCTGTCTCTGAAAATAATGCAAGTTCATGGTCAGTGGGTGTGAAAGGACAGAAGAGCAGAGTTGCAGCCTGCATGGCCCAGTGAACCACAAATCCCTACCCACCCATGTTATGGCAGATGTCACCACAGAGAGCACACCCAGCACCCAGAACTCCAAAAAGATGATCCCTGATTTTTCATTAAGCCAAGTGGTGTTTGAGCAGATGACTTCCTGCTCTTTGGTAATTAGGTGATTTTGGGTAGAGAGTAGAGCCTGGGAGCTGCTTCAGGAGGAGAGTTGTAAGAACAATTGTCACCTGTGAGGCCCTCAGCAGATTCCTGATGTGAGTGATGTCAGGATTGAGTGTTTGGAAATTCTACAACTCATTATCTTTACTCTGACTTGAATTCTTTGTCCATTTAGCCTGAGAAACAGAGGATTAGGTAACAAAGCCTCCAAGTCCTTAAAACAACAGAACAAGAAGACATTTAAACTCTACTCATGTGCTTCCTTCTCTTTCCTTACTCTGCACCAAATGATATGCTTCACCAACCCTTCCCACATCTCTTCCCATATTGACATGCGTTCGAACAAGGAGAGGTTACAGTGTCATTAGATGCCTATTGAATATTTAATAGTCTTGAAACAGACTGAATTTGGAGCAACTCCATCTGAAATTGGGAATGGCTTCCTCATGCAGAGAGTAGAAACTGGGGGGCCATGGGGCTCCCACCTCCCACTGTGATGGGCACTAAAAAGATGGAAGTGGGGGTCTCCTCCTACCTGGGACTAACAGAGACTAAGTAAATCTGCATACATTTATTTCCTGCCCTTTTTTCCAGTTTGCTCCCTCTTAAGGTCAAGTGAATCTACACATGTGTATCACCTGACTTGTTTTTCTATAAATTATAATTGTTTCTAAGGGATAGTTAAGGAGAAGAAATCTGACTGCTTCCTCCCATGTGATCAAACTGCATCATGTTCAATACCCCTTTTTCAATCTTTTGTCTTTTTCTTATGTGGACAGGTAGCTAAATCCAGCCAGCTGGGATCAAGGCAGGTCCCAGGACTAGGCTGTCAATAACTATGTCACCATAACCCAAAGTCTTGTTATACTTTCTGGATATAAAACCCCCATGGAACCAATATAATTTCATCTTCCTTCAAATCATGTATTTGACTAATATGATGGAATAACTAGGGCAAATATGACTTTCCACCTGTCCTGCTTACCTGTCGTCCTGGTCTGACTGGTTGGGATTTATATCAACAAGGATGGGTTAGTCATTGATTGAGATGAAAAACACATCCTGTGCTGTGCCCCAAACTATGAAAACATTCTTGTTCTGCACAGAGCAATCAAAGAAACCATGCTCATCCAGGAAGGGTTGCAAACATCTGTAGTTCCAGCTGTTTGAGAGGCTGAGGCAGCAGGATTCCTTGAGTCCAAGAATTCAAAGCCAGGCAACACAGGGAGAAGTCATCACACACACACACACACACACACACACACACACACACACACACAGAGAGAGAGAGAAGAAAGAGAGGCATGTTAATTGTGATCTTAATTCTATAGAAGGTAATATGTTCACATATGAGGAGATTTGCCTCTGGCCTGTCTTCTACACATGCATTTATTGAAGCACTCACCACATACCTTAAAAGTTCTTTTTTAAATATATAAGTACTCAGATTATTAATGCCCAGCTCTTATTCTGGTTGCAGATAGAGAAAAAATAGGGCATAACATAAGTGAGGACAGTTCAGCCACATAAAATTAATCATAGATATGAGAAAAATACAGTCCTTATCAATATGAATGGCTTTTCTGGTTCCTTCTTCTCATTTACTTCAGGTAAAAGTTCAGTCTCAGAAAATGTTCAGGAAAGCATCAGGTTGATATAAGTGTAAGTGGAGAGGTGATCCACCAAGTCAGTGATTTAAGGGTCACAATCATGGTATTCCACACTTTCATAATGGTAGCCCAGGTGGTACCTTCCATGGGGAGCCTATCTCCACTTGCAATGTCTGTGTGAATTTCTCTTGGTGTAGAGAGACAATAGTGCCCTGGAATGATCTGTGTATCATGTTCAAATTCCACAATTCATAATTGTGATTATGGAAAAATAATGCAAGCAAGATTTTTTGTCTAACTTAGCTACATGCCCATTCTTCTCAGTTGGGTAAAAGTTGATCTTGCTAATTTGGGGAATCAGATAAGCTTTGGTAGATGGCTGAAGGTATAACCAACTCTTGTGGGCCTCATGGTTGGGAGTGGTGAGGAGCATGTCAGGTCTGGAAACAGTCTGTCTTGGCATTGGAGGAAGCGTGTCCCTTACCTCAGTGTCACTGTAGATTGGCTGGGCTGCATGTCTGCTGTGCTCAGGACCTGTGCCAAATACAACCTGCAAGCCAGTAGAATCCTTGCCCTTATGAAACTCAACCTCAATTAAGGGAGAGAGATGCTAATCAAATAAGCACACACATAGAATCAAATTACAAATTGAGATAAATATTATGAAAAAAAGCTTTGCTGAAGCTCCCAGCAGTGTTGGATGCAGGTGACCTGTATTGTCAGGTTTTTGTTGCTGTGACAAGAGATTAGGAATGAAACCAGTTTGTGACCCAGCTATACCATCCTCTCTATTTATCCAATTAGTCAGCAAACTATCACAGAACATGCATGTCCATATTTATGGCAGCATACTTCACAATAAACAAGTTATAGAACCAAACTAGGTGTCCATCTCCAGATTATTGGATAAAGAAATGTAGTATACATACCCAGTGCAGTTTTACTTGGCTATAAACACAAATGGGATTATGCCATTTGAAGGAAAATTAATGGAAATGGAAAACATCAGACTAAGTGAGATAAGTCAGATTCAGAAAGTCAAGGGTTATATGTTTTTTATCATGTGTAGAAGCTAAAGAGAAAAAAGGAAAGAAAAAGGACCTCCTGAAAACAGAAGAGAGACCAGTTGAGTAGAGAAATGGAATTAGGGGAGGGAGAGGGGGAAGGAGAGTTGCAAAAGAATCCAATAGACTAATTTATGCTGTGTGCAGGTATGAATATATAATGAAAGTCACTATTCTGTATAATTACAATGCATGAATAAAAAATTTAAACGCCACAAGAGAAAAAAATAACTGAAGAAAACTACATAATGAAGGAAAGAGATATTTTGACTCACAGTTTAAGAGATTTCCACCCACAGTCACATGGATCCTTCAATTCCAGGCTGAGGTGAGGCAGAACATCATGGCAGAAGTTCATGGTGGAGCAAAGTTGCTCCCCTCAAGGTGACTGGGAAGTATAGGGAGGACAAGTTAGGGCATGACAAACTCTTCCAGCATGTGCCCCCATTTACCTACCTCCAACTAGGCTCTAGCCCTTCTACTATCTACCATCTTTCCCATAATTCTATAAAAATTATGAATCCTGAGGAGATCCAAGATGGCGGATTAGAGGAAGGCTGCATTCGTACTTGCTCCGTGGGTTCCTACTTCCTCGGGATTCAGACAGCAGGAATAAGACTCTCAACGAGATTTTATATTCAAAGCACATATAAGGGGTCCCCAGGTGCCGCTCCAGAACCAACTCAGCCGGGCTGGGCTCGGCCCGCCGTGGGCAGCTACGATCCGGGAGCGCCAGACCCTGCAGCTGCTTCGGAGCCACCGACCTGGGTCTGCGCCAGCCAACAAGTGAGTGCGGGTCCCCAGTAGCGCTTTGGAGTCACTGGCCGCGGCTCCAGCACCAGCCGGCGGCCTCCCAGGCAGAGACCGAGCATCTCAGGCTACCTGGGGCATTCAGAGGCGCCCGGGAAACTCTGTGATCCCGGACTCTGGCGGGGAGATGGAACTACCCCACGCCATTTTGGCGGCTTAACTGGTGGAGAAGGCCCATTACCAGCTTCCTGGGGCTTCCAGCTGCGTTAGGGGAGCTCCAGCCGGGAATCTCTGGGAACGCAGTCTCTGGCTGGGAGTGGAAACTATTCTGCGCCCCTCCCGCAGCTTTCCTGGCGGAGAGTGCCCATCTCGGGCTTCCCGGGCCTTCCAGCCGAACCTGGAGAGGTTGGCCTGAAGCCCCTGGGATTGCTGACTCCCGCGCAGAGGTGGAATTGCTCTGAGTTTGGCGGCTTCCCTGGCAGAGGGGATCCATTTCCAGCTTCCCTGGGGATGCCAGCTGCGTCAGGGGAGCTCCAGCTGGGAAACTTTGGGAACGCAGTCTCTGGCTGGGAGTGGAAACTATTCTGCGCCCCTTCTGCAGCTTTCCTGGCGGAGAGTGCCAATCTCGGGCTTCCCGGGCCTTCCAGCCGAACCTGGAGAGGTTGGCCCGAAGCCCCTGGGATTGCTGACTCCCGTGCAGAGGTGGAACTGCTCTGAGTTTGGCGGCTTCCCTGGCAGAGGGTGTCCATTTCCAGCTTCCTGGGGCCACAAGCGGTGTCTGGAGTGGTCCAGCAGGGAGCTTTGGGCCTTTGGCGCTAGCTTACATTGTCCCCAGGAGAGAGCAACCACCTCCCACTGCCTGAACCCCCAACGAGGAGTTCAGGTCAGCCTGGGCTCTCAAGCCCAGTGTCTCCATCACTGAGCACAGTTCAGTGACACCACCCCAACTTGAACTAGTGCCCAGGCCCACACCCAGGCCCGGAGTCTACCACCTTGCTGTATCTAATTGTTTATCAACACTAGGCTGCCTCTGCCCAGAAGCATTGATCATTCCCAACCTGGAGGTAGTGGGACAGCACCTTTCTTGGGTCACCGCTTGATCAAACACCCCTCAAGCAACAGAGGGGAAGATACACGAGCACCATGAGAAAACACGGGAAGAAAGTGTCCCAATTAAACCTAGAGGATATATCAAGAGAACCCAATGACAGCATGGTAGAAGGAATGACAGAAAGGGAGTTCAGAATGTTCATAATTAAAGTGATCCGAGAAGAGAATGATGTGACGAGAGAGCAGATTCAGGCTATGAATAATCAGCTAATAGAGCAATTGCAGGAAGCAAAAAATCACTTCAATAAAGAGATAGAAATTCTGAGAAAAAAACAAACAGAAATTCTTGAAGGAAACAAGGAAATGAAGGAAAAAATAAAACAAGTTAAAAACTCAATAGAAAGCATAACTAACAGAATAGATCACTTGGAAGATAGAACCTCAGACAATGAAGACAAAATATTTAATCTTGAAAGCAAAGTCGAACAAACAGAGAAGATGGTCAGGAATCATGAATGAACCCTCCAAGAAATATGGGACATCATGAAAAGACCAAATTTAAGAGTAATCGGGATTGAGGAAGGCGCAGAGATACAAACCAAGGGTATGAATAATCTATTCAAGGAAATATTATCAGAAAATTTCCCTAATATGATGAATGAGATGGAAAATCAATTACAAGAAGCTTACAGGACACCAAATGCACAGAATTACAACAGATCCACACCAAGGCACATTATAATGAAAATGCCTAACATACAAAACAAAGATAGAATTTTAAAGGCGGTGAGAGAAAAGAATCAGATTACCTACAGGGGGAAACCGATACGAATATCAGCAGATTTCTCAGTCCAGACCCTAAAAGCAAGAAGGGCCTGGAACAACATATTTCAAGCTCTGAAAGAAAACGGATGCCAA
>JAJEJO010051395.1:0-100634 GCA_020662805.1 Glaucomys volans
ACCCACGGTGATAATGGCGAGTCAGAGTAGGTTAGCTGTAACTAATGTACCACTCTGGTGGGGGATGTTCACGGCGGTGGATGCTGGGCTGCTGTGGAAGCAGAGTATACAGAACTTCGTACATTCTACTCAATTTTGCTGTGAATCTAAAACTTCTCTAAAAAATAAAGTCTATTTAAAAAAAAAGAACAGAACAACACTTAATCTCCTACTACACTCCATGAAGCAGGTTAAAGAATGATACTTACTGTTATTGTTAGCCAGGATGTGGAGCAACTGCAGCTCTTCTATGGTGTTGGTGCAAACTAAACACTGAGCAATCACTTTGGAACAGTTTGACAAAGTCCTTGGAAGATGCACACGCACCCGCCGTCTGACCCAAACTCCTCTTCTAGGTGTTTACCCAAGAGAAACAAAAGCTTGTGTTCAGACAAAAACCTGTATGTGAGTATTTATGGCAGCTTAATTTATCATTGCCAAAGCCTGGAAGCAACCCAATGGTCTTTAGCAGGTGAATGGATAGACACACCATGGACCACCCATTCAACAGAGCACTGCTCAGGAACAAGAAGGAACCTCTGATGCTTGGGAAACACAATGAATCTCAAATGCATTGTCCTACGGGAAAGAGACCAGACTCAAAGGCTGCGTATTTTGTGACTGCATTTATCCGACACAAAATACGCAGCCTTTTGAGACTGCATTTATCCGACATTCTGGAAAGGGCAAAACCATAGGAGAAAACCAATCAGTGATTGCCAGGGTCTGGGGATGGAGAAAGGTCACCATGAAGGGGCACCAGAGAACTTTTTAAGGTGATGGCAGTATTTTCTATCTTGACTCTGATGCTGAATATTAGGAAGGGTGAATTTTACCCTAGGTAAATCATACTGCAGCTAAACAAACTAATTGAAGTTTCTCACTCATTTTAGAGCTTCTCTCCTCAACTGTGGCTCTCAGCCAGAGCCAGTCCAGAGACCTGTGCTGAGGAAAGGAACCGGCCTTGCTTGACTTGTGTTCTGCTTCTTTGAATAGGAATCCAGGTGGAGGGGGGTGAAGGCAGGTGGAGCCTATACAAATTCTACTCTGAATGGAACCCTTGAAAACTGGAGTTAGACCCCTCTGCTGATCCAAACTCTGGCCCTGCTTTCAAGGGACAAATACTCTTGGGTTGCATGGAGCCCCCTTTGTGGGTCTCCTTCTGTTAGTTCCTGGGCTTGTGCAGCACACCCTGCACCCCACCCCTTTCCTCCTGCTGAGGGGTCTTTCTGTAGGAGTCTCTTGTCTCATAGGGCAGACTTATTGGCAGGGATCTTTCAGACTGTCTTACGCTCCACTGCCTGGTCCTGTGTCCATCTGTCCTACAGGAAGCCGCCTTTCCTTTTTGCCAAGCTCTGGAAGCATAGGCCACTCCCATTGCAGCCACCAGGGGCAGCTCCCTCGAGCCTCTCCTCAGTAGACTTTTCCAGGGAGACATGGGTCAGAATCTGTGTCCTCCATGCTCCAGGGGAGACCTTCGCTTCACTTGAGCGGTGTGGGGTGAAACATGGCCCAGAGACACTCTCCCAAGGAAAACCCCAGCTCTTCCAGGCCAGGGCTTGCTTTAGGTGGGGGTGTCACACTGCCATGCCCTGCTGGATTATGTCTGCTGTTGCTTTTGAGGCTCTTGGAAATGGTCACAATTCTGAGTGCCATTTAATATGCTATTACACATTAACTAAAATTTTAACAAAAACTTGGATCTTACTGCATATATAACTTTATAACCGGCTTTTTTTCATTTGTACTATATTTTGAGCATCTTTTCCATGTTAGCAAACAGACTCTATGTTCATATTATTTTAAGCAACTGAATTGTTTTTCCTTGTACAGATATTCTATAACTTACTATAGCAATTCCCATTTTTTAGCTGTTTGGGTTGTTTCTAACTTTAGATGATTATTAAAAATGCGGTGTTTGGAATGAATTTCTGTGAAGCTGGTGAAAGGCTCCTCCTTTGCACAAGGCCCTTTCAAATGCTTGGGAAGAATCTAGCAATTTTATATTCACAATTTTATCTTCTCTGTGTTAAAGGGGACCCTAAATTGTGTAAACTTCAGGCTCCACAAAAACTGGATGTGTTCTTTGGCTATGCTAAAAATTCTCACACTCAATTTTTTTTCATTGGCCACATCTTTATTTCCTTAGGAGAAGTTCCTAGAAGCAGAATTGCTGGATTAAAGCAGATGCACATTTTTAAGATTCTCAGAACATATTGCCAAAGAGACCTCCAGAAAAGGTGATCTAATTTACACCCCTGCCCTAAATGAGAACACCCAGGACTGGGCAGTTTCTACAAAATTGTGTTTCTTTGTGACTCAGTTCTCACTGCCATTAGCACCTTCTCCTGAAGTAGAGGTCTAATCTGAGATCCACAGGAGCCCAGAGGTAGTATTCTTCTGGTCTGTGAATTTGGTTGAGAAAAAAATTTCATCTTACTACTACTTTCACCATAAGCCTATCATTGAAACGTAATCTTTCTCTCCATCTTGCATATAGGCCACAAGTCCCTGGAGTATCAGTACTATCTGTGACTTTAGCAGTCCTGTCACCAGCAGAAATCACAGATAATTTTATACCTTGTTACAATTGCTAAAGATCTCTCAAAATATCATTCATTTTCATCAGAACTTCATAATTATTGGGTTATTATAGATTATTAGATTGGTCACTAGATCTTGCTTGATTATATGATAATAAAAAACATGTATTTCTACATTCTAATTTATTTTTTAATATTTTGATGACTGCATTGGTAGAATTGGTCTCTTTTGTAATCTTGTGTAATTTTCTCATTTTCAGAAGAGGTCCATTGTCTTCACCAGACTGCCATGGCACAAGAAAGTTCAGAAGTCTTATTGTATGGGTTCACTCACATTTCTTCAAAACTTGTACATGATCCTGAAGGAAAGAAAGAAAGCTTTCCTGAACCCTGAGCGAGCCAGGATGTGTGTCAGGTGCGGCGGGTGGAGAGGGGACAGGCTGACCCCTTCCCTGAAAAGCTCACTGTCTATGTGGGAGATGCAGTTTCACAGCTCCTGCTGAGGACCCAGATTCTCAGATTTTCCAGAGTTTGAAGAAAAATCAGAACTCCACATTTTTATGTGTTCCCATATAAAACAACTATTCCAATTTTTAAATGTTGGAAAGTAACCAAAATTTTTTATAAACTACTGTGTGGGCCAAATAAAGCATGTCTGAGGCTAAATATGGCTCATAGGCTACCAGTCTTCAACCTTGGGTCAAAGAAGAAAACAGAATTGCAGTTAGGGGAACAGATTCATTCAATGGAATCAAGTAGCAAGGACTCTGAGCCCTGCACTCTGCTCCAACAAACCAGGGAGATGGGATTGGACCCTTAGAAGGAAAAACATGGGAGAAGGGACTCTGTGGTGGACAGTGGGAGTCCCTGAAACCCGGATGCAGGCTGGAAGAAAAATGAGAAAAATGGAGAAAAATGGCTGGAGACAGGTGACACTGTGGTGAGAGTGTCAGGGAAGTTGTCAATGAGCAATTCAATGATCCTATGCCTAGAAGACCCCAGGGCCTCTAGCAAAGAAACAAGACAAAAATAAATGCAAAACAAAGACAAAACTATTGATTAAGAAATATTGATAAGGTTCTTGGGTATAAGATAAATATACAAAAATCAGTTGGCTTTTTATTTTTTACAATAGAGAAACGGAAATAGAATAAAGACATTTATGATATTGGCAAGAATTTTAACACAGGAATAAATTTAACAAGAAAGAGTCCATAGAAAGTCCATATCTTGTGAAAGGAGGAACACTAGATCTGAACAAATGGAAAGATGTAACTATGGTCTTGGATGGAAAGACATACTAACATAAAAATGTCAAACCTCCTCAAATTAATTCCAAATAAAGGGTAATGATTTTAATGTTTATATGGAAGAATAGATGCCTTAAAACAACCAAAAAGTATGGAAAATAATAAATAACAGTGCAAGAGAATTTGCCTTGCCTTGCAGGTATCATATTGGTATAGGAATAGAGAAATAGACCAGTGTAACAGAATAGGAAATTCAGAAATAGATAACCAAACATCTTTATCAGAGTTTAATATCCAATAGAATGACCTCCAATTATTTAATAAATGGTACCAACACAGCTTGCTATTGATTTGCAAGTAAAATTTGATAACTATCCAACTTCATAACCAAAAGCACATTTCAGATTATTTCAAGAATTGAATGTAAAAAAGAAAAGAAGAAAAAGATCTTATGAGAAAATTTAGAAGACTATAAGAGCAATCTTCATGAAATGTAATCAAACTGAGAAGCTCTCAAAGAAAAGAGAGGCTCTGAAAAACATGGTAGGCTAAAAGATACATAAACAGAGTCAGCAGACAAATGACAGAAGTGGAGACCAAATGTTATGAAACATCAGACCTACTTTAACATCTGCACGGTACAAGGAAGTTTTATGAATGGACAAGGGAAAAGGAACTCAACAGAAAACTAGGCAGAGGACAGACTGGGCAGTTTATAGAAGAGTTAATACAGGTGGCTAAGAAACAAAAAGCTCAGATGCAGAGTAGGGAAGTACAATGAGAAAGAATGATGAGAGACCACTCCACGCTCAAAGCTAAAACCTGCATTTCTGGCAGAGGAGAAACTTTCACATATTATGGAAATGTGAAATATCTTTTTTTAAAAAAAGAAGTTTTATTAGAATTATATATATGTGAGGTAAATTTAACATATATATTTGATATACATAATTCTAGGTCAATGAATATATGTATATGTGTGTGTGTATGTGTGTGTATATATGTATATATGTATATATGTGTATATATACACACACATACACACACCATTCTAGGTATTTATCTCATAGAAACACAACCCCAGAGAAAACAGGCATATGAAAAAAAGATTTTTTATAACATGTTTATAGTTGCAAGAAAAGATAACAAAGCAAATATCTATCAAGAGGTGAATAGTTGGATAAGTCAAGGAATATTAGCACTATGGAATATTACTCTGTGCAGTCCAAAATGAATCAGTGTTCTATCAGTTTATTTGGGAGAATTTCTTTGAAGTACTATTGAATTTAAAAAGAAAGCAAAATGCTGGAGAGTGTACAGAAAACAATTTCACTTTGATAAAACAATGATAAAAATCTGTAATACACAGTATGTGTGTTGGTACACAGTTTACTGCATCTGTCAACAATTACCTGGTACTGGAGAAAACAGGAAGGGTTATGTGTGAGAATGATAATATGGGTTACCTGGGGTGAAAGGGGCTGGCCCTGCAAACCAAGGGGAGGTCTGGGAAGGAGGAGTGAGGCCAGACCGTCCTCAACCAAACTAACAATTACAATGATGATTTAAAAGCTGGGGCCTTTGGAGCCGAACTCTCTCCCCTTGCAACCTAGGTAGCCCGCTACCCCCACAATGCTTGACTCCTGGGATCCCTGCCCCCTTGACCTTCCCTGCCACTACCCTGTATGTGGCCTTCCATGGTTCTTGCCATGATTCCAGAATGGGAAATGTCCCCAGGGGCGGGCCCGAGACTGCCTTCAGTGCAGGACAGTGAACCTCAGAGTTCAGTCCCTGCTCTTCCCAGGCTCTTTGACAAACTCACGGAAAGGAAGGGAAGAGGCGATGGGAATACTGATTCCCTTGCTCTCTCAATTTACATCCTCCCAAGTCTCAGCCTTCAGATCCCATCCTCAGAGAGGACTCTTCTGAGTCCCTCCCCGTCCAAATTGTCTCCCTGTTGCTTCCTTTCATAGCAATTACCACAATTTGCCATTGTTTGTGTGTTTGTGTGTTTCTGTGTGTGCGTCAAAGGGAGGGACCTTGTGTGTCTAACACCCAGCACCCAGTGTGCACTGTGTCAAGGCTCAGGAAATACTGGTTGCTTTTATTAACTTACTTACTCCCTTGTTCTCTTTTTCCTTGACTCACTCTTTTATTTGCTCCTTTCTTCATTTATTCCCTTATTCATTCCAGAAACATGTGCTATTGGCCAATGCCTTTTCCCATTCTGAGCCTTCTACTTCCTAGGTGGCTTTTTTTTTTTTGGTGGGGGGGAGGTAGGAGTGGGGACATGACGGCAGAATTCTGGGAACATATCCACAACTTGGGAGAGCAGAGCTGAGTGAGCTGGAAGCTCTCCAGAAAAGGAAGGAAAATTCCAGAAGGCTGGAAGATCTGAGCGGAAGATGCTGAAGGATCAGACGGCATGATGCTGTCAGTGATGGGGTGGAGGCTGGACAGAGGCAGACTCCTTTCTGTGCTGGGGATCGCTCGTGCCTGGCTTTGCTCGAGTTCTTGTTCTGCCTGGTCCTTTCGCTGTCTGTATGTGTGAAATCCCACCCTTCCTGTGGGCAGCCCAAATGTCCTCCAACTTTCCCTCGATCCTCCAGCTGCTAGGGTTGCTCCCATCTGCACATTCCCCAAGCACAAACTCTGGACCTGCCTTGCGGGCGACCACTTCCTAGCCGGTGCTGTGGGATGGCCCCTCTGTCCTCTCTCCACCTTGTAGGCAGAGGTTTTACCTAACTTTTCCCATGTACCTGCAGGCCCAGATCTAACACTGTGTGGACACTCTTGCCACACTGGCCTGACAAGTGAACATCACCATGAGTGGGGACAGGAGTGATGGTTAGGAGCCCATTTTACAGATGGGGAAATGGGGGCACAGACAAGTGGTGTGGCTTGCCCTTGCTCCCAGGGCAAAGGAGTAGCAGAGCCTAGATTCTGCTGAGTTTCCAGTCCCAGAGGCTGGGCTTGTTCCAGGACAGCCTGGAAGGAGGTGGGGGCAGGGAGGGTTGGGTTGGAAGCTGGGTCCTGAGAACCAGCAGGCCAGAGAGATTTGGAGTTCAGATGGCCAAGTTCAGGGAAAGCACAGCTGGGGAGGAGCCAAGGTATTTATTATGCTTGGTCTCCAGCTCCAAACAGAGCTGATGGATGGAGCCGCTCCAGTTCCTATAAACAGCTGGGGCCTCCCTCCCTACCACCCACCACCCCTCCCGTTCTGTTCTCAGCCACAACTGTTTCCAGTGAGATAGGGGGTGGGGGGGGTGACCAAAGGAGGGAAGGAAGAGAAGAATGAGACAGGACCAAAGAAGGGAGGGTGGCCAGCAAGCATTCTTATTTTGCTTCCCCACTGGTTGTGGCTGCGCCTGGCCGGCCCATGCCCTGTGTCCCCGCTCTGTGTTCTCTCCATGTCCCTGAGTCTGTCTGAGGGCTGGTCTTAATCCCATGAGTTTATAAGTCCTGGAGGGCAGGAGCCATTCATTCAAGAAATCTTTTCTGAGCTCCCTGCCTATGTTTATTCACAGGCCCTGGGGACAGAGAGAGAACTCCCGGATAGGGCCTCCCCCCTAGAGCCACACGCTGTGCTATGGCTGAGGTGGCCTGGGGCTAAGGGCCTGAAGAGGTAAATCTGGGCAGCCCCTGGAGGAGGTGATAGAGGCAGGGGTAGGAAGAGAAGGTTGCAGGCAGATCAGAGTGGGTGAGACATTCCAGGTAGGGATGGGGAGAGCCCGGCACTGGGGAGGTCAGGGTGCAGGTCACTTAATGGTTAAGAGTGCTGGCTCCAGAGTGAATGAACCTGGGCCCAAATCTCAGTACTGGAGTGTCAGCTTCTTAAAAAGAGAATGATAACAATAGAAATCTCTCCAAAAATCGTCAGACTCAAACACGACAGTGTACATCAAGTACTCAGCACAGGGTCTACCTGGACATGCTAATAATTGTCAGCTCTGAGTCCATCGTGGGAGACAGACAGATGGGGGCTGGGGGCAGCAGGCACCTGGCCTCATAGGGCCTTGTGAGCTGCCTGAAGGACAGGGGCACAGAAGCAGACAACTGGTCCCAGACCTGGAGGACTGAGCACAGGGGGACTGAGGTGAGGTAGCTGGGGGCACCGTTAACAGCTCACTGAATTGAATGAACAAGTGACAGCACCTCAGGCAGTCGGTGACTCTGGGCTGAAAACTTGGGAAGCCGGATGCTCTGATGACCTAGTTGGCGGCTGTGTCCACGTTTGGCTGAAAACAGGAATTTCTGCCTCACTGGGGGGCCTTGGCCAGGTGAGCAAACTGCCCTGTTTGCCAGGAAAAGGAGTCAGGGGCCCAGTGCCCTCCTGGCTGGCTGCAAGGCCTGCAGACTGGGGCAGAGCACAGCCTGCACTGTGGCCTGCCTCAGGCCTTCGCTGAGCGCCCACGGGTTGAACAACACCCTTCTCCCCACTAGCACCAACCCATGAAATAGGCATTTATAGTTGTTCTTTGGAGAGTAGTGGGAAGCAGGAACTGGGAGGTGAGAGGTCACAGGCCAGAGAAGCTGGTTGGAGAAATCAGGAGGCAGAGCTGCCAATATCAGGGTCCAAGTGGCAGCAGGGCCCAGGAGAGACCGGGGTGCTTGGGGTGGGGAAAGAGGAGCATCACTCTGGTGGGTTTGGGGGGTGGGGCAGAGGAGCAGAACCTGAGTGTTTGGCTGGTGGCAGGTGGTCCTAGAGGAGGAGCGCCTAGGGCTTCAGAATGGGGGGTTTAAGGGCAGAGGGATGGGGGGGTGGGAATCACCCTGCCTGCAGACTCAGCCTCCCCAGGGGTTCCCGCCCCAACTCCCTTTCAGGACCCAGGGACACTCTTCCAAGTTCAAGCTGAATCTGCAGTCCAGTTGCTGACTAACTGAATTCTCCCTAAATTCTCCAGTCCCTGGGAGAGCTGTGGCTGGGGATGCCTCTGGATAAAGTGTTGAACATCCAGGACAGGTGAGGCTGGAGGCAGCGAAGCAGCGGGTGGGCTAAGACTGGGAAGGAGTCCTGATGTCATCGAGAAATGGCTCATGAAAGATGAGCACGTGGAGGGGACAAAAGCAGTAGCCTAGGAGGGAGAGGACAACTTGGAGTATTGGGTCTCAGATGCCCAGGAGCGGGTGCAGTAGGGGTCAGGAGATGGGGTCTGAAAGGTGCACTGAGTTTGGCAAAGGAGACCTCAGAGACCTTAGCAAGGGCAGCTGGGGATGGACTGGGAACAGGAGCAGTGGTAGCAGAGGTGGGGATGTGATGTGATGGCTTTTGTACGATGGGCAAGACTTGAGTCCTCCTGGGATGGGGTGGGGGACATATGACTACAGAAGGAAGAGAACAAATCCAAGTCACCAGTTTCTCAGTGTGGGGTAGGACGCAGGGCTGTGCTGGGTGTGAAAGGGCAGAGGTACAGCAGGCTCATAAAGGGGGAGGAGGCCCCAGGGTCCAGGGCGGTGATGCCCTGAGCCTCAGTGTCCCCAAGAGACATGCCATGAGGACTGAAAGACTGGAAGGGAAGTAGGGAGGTCAGGGCTCAAGTGTACACACTGATGTGGATTACCCACAGCAAGGAGGAGGCTGGCAGGCCACATTTTCCCCCAAAGTTGTATTTTAATACTTTCATGTGGTTATACAAAGAGCTAGTCCCAGGGCCTGGGCCGTGGCCTGGCTCCTGGAAGGTGACAGCAGCATGGTGTAGTGTTTTCAGAGATCAGGCACAGGGGCCAACACCTTGGCCTCCAGGCCTGAGAAGGAGTGTCATGTGCAGTAGCACCTGTGGTCGTGATCCCCAACCAGGACTTTGTGCACCTGGCTGCCCCTCATACCACTGGGGCCTCAAGCAAGGGTCCAGCCCTGGATCTGTCCATTGGCTCTCTGAGTCGATCGCCCTCTCTGGGCCTTGGTTTCCTCATCTGTAAAAGAGTGGAGAGAAGGGCGTTCTCATTTTTTCACACATTACCAAGTACCCATCATGGACCAAGCAAGATGACTCTGGCTGGTCCCAGCGCTCTCTTTCTTTCCAGATGGCTCATGACTCCATGGTATGAGCAACAGGTATTCATCTGAGTGGACCTTTCTACCTATTCTCCTGGCAAGCGGTGGGAATCTTTGAATGATGAGGAACAGAAAGAAAGTTTGGAACTAGCATTATCTTGTGATGTGACAGCTGAGAGAGAAGGACACCACACAGGTCCAACCCCAAATTTTGGCAGTGCTAGAGATTAAACTCAGCCTTGTGCATGCTAGGCAAGCCTTCTACCACTGAGCTATGTTTTTTTTTGTTTGTTTGTTTTTGTTTTTGTTTTTGCAGGCTTTGCCATTGACTTGTGCAGCTCTGAGCAGGTCTCAACTCTTCCAAGCCTCAGTTTCCCTATCTGTGCAATGGGGAGGTTGGACTCAATGACCTCAAACTCCAGGTTCTGCTCAATAGAGGGATAAGGAATAAGAAAACACAGGAGCAAGAAGAGAAAAGGAGGAAGCCACATCAGTCTGCAAAGGAAGGAATGAGGGAAACTGAGGCAAAGGAGAAGCAGAGGGCCTGCAGCTGCCTGTCTTTCTCCTGCCTGCCTGAGAGAGAGGAGGACTGGGTCCTCACAGCACAGGATACTCAGGCCCTGGTCAGGCAATATGGAGTCATTCAGGCCTGGACACAGAAGGATGTAGGTTTGAATTTCAGCTATAGCATTTCTTAGTTATGGAACCATGGAGGGAGACTTTGGGAGAGATGTTTCCTCTTTTGTAAAATGAGGATAAAACACCAACCTCTGAGAGTCGTCACCCAGAGGGAGATGGTGAGGCTTGGATCTGCATTTGCAGGTGCCAAGCTGGGTGCAAAGCAGAACCAGACATCTAAGGCTTTAACTTGGCTCAGCAGCCAGGACGGGGCTGGGATGGAGAAAGGGGCCTGGGCAGGGAATGGGGTTCAGGAAAGAGTGGGGTCAGTGTGTGTAGCAGGAGAGTGCCAGGATGGGAAAGGGCCTGTGGAGAACAGGAAACGGATGGCCTGGCCCGAGCCCAGGTGACCACCTCTTAGCAAGACTCTGGGGTGCTGCAGCTTGTCTAACAGTACTGGGTCCAAGGCATCCTCAGGAGGCTCCAGTTCTCTCTTCCGGTCACAAGTTCTTCATTTTCCAGAGAGGCTGGAAGTCATTATCAGAAGATGTGACAAAACAGTCTGCTTGGAAACGTTTCAGACCGATCCTCTTGGGCTTGTCCCTCCCTTGCCCTGGTGCGGCAGGGGCAGGACTCTCCACATGGAACTGGCTGGGGTGGAGAGCTTGGAGCCCTGGGCTTCCCCACCTCAAACCCCATCCACTGTGCAGTCACTGCCCAGCTCTGTGTTGACCTTTCCTACCCAGACTGCAGCATGCATTTCATTCATTTACTGCATCCCCAGTCCCCAGAGCAGGCTATGGCCCCAACAGATGCTCAGTGAGGACTTGCTGTCCCTGAAATGGCCCAACTGCAGTTTCCACAGCTGGACCACTCGTGCAGCCTGGGAAGTGGGTCACCTACCCGTGCAGCAGGATGCAGAGAAAGGAGCGCCTGCCTGGGAGTTGGAGACTAGGGTTCTGGGATACTGGCTCACCATGTGTCAGTCCCCACTCTTCTCTATGCCTCTAGCTCCTGCACTGACCTGAAAGGGTCCCCTGGCTTCTTTAGGCTTTGTACTGTTGGTTGAATTTCTGTCGGCGGACACAGCAACAGGTAGCCAGCGTGGTGAGGATGACGGCAGAGACCAGCGTGAAGGTGAGAATGATGATGAGGTTGACATTCTTAAGCCCACCCTTCTCACAGTCCTCAGGACGCACATGACTCAGGGACACCTCTGCCTGGGAGCCAAAGCGGCAGATCAGGTCCTGGGTGGCATCCACATCCACTCGGCCTTGGTGCAGCTGGGCTGCCAGCCAGCCATTGCCGCAGCAGCTGAGTGGATTCCCCTGCAGGTAGAGGCGCCGGAGGCTGGTCTCCAGGCCACCCATGGCGCTCCCTGGGAGAAGGCTGAAGCTGTTGTTCCGTAGGTCCAGAACCTCCAATGACACAGCCTGCGTCCAGGCAGGCAGGTGGCTCAGGCGGTTCTCAGCAAGATTGAGCCGCTTGAGGCAGCTGAAGCAGGGCAGATCCACCTGCAGGACAGTCAGCCCATTGCCCTGCAGCGCTAGGACCTCCAACGAGGCCTCCAGGCCTGCCAAGGCTCCTGTGGCCACATCCAGCCCGGGGTTGGCAGAGAGGTCCAGCTCAGTAAGCGGGGTGTGGAGGAAGGCCCCTGCCCTGAGCATCTTCATTTCATTATCCACCATGTTCAGAACACGCAGGGTAGGGATGTCAGAGAAGGACACACAGCCTGGGGGGCTGGGCTCCGCTGGCCCCCCGCAGGGACTAACCCGGTTCCCCTGCAGGTTGAGCCTCTGCAGGCTGGCCAAGCTGGCAAAGGTATATGGTGGCAGGTCCCGCAGGGCATTGTTCTGTAGGAGCAACGTCCGTAGGGACCCCAGGGCTCTGGCACCCAGCTCCAGCGCCTCTAGTGCATTGTGGCTTAAGTCCAGGAGCACCAGGCAGGGCAGGGAGCCTGTGCGCAGGGACTTAAAAGCCTGCAGGCAGTTCCGGCTAAGGTTCAGGAAACGAAGAGAGGTCAGACGCTCCAGAAAGCTGTCAGGGATGAGCTCAATCTCATTGTAGCTCAAATCCAAGTTCAAGAGCTGGGAGAGAGGGTAAGTGCTGGTGTTCCAGCTAGGGTTCGAGAGGGGCAGGGCTGACCAGCCCTCGGAAGGAGCGTGGAGGCCCTCACTGCCCTGAGGCAGCCCCGAGGGGAGTCGGATGAGGTTGTTGGACACATTCAGGTAGATGAGTTTTGGGAGCGCAGCCAGGTCGGGGAAATGGAGCAGTTTGTTCTCCCGTAGGTCGAGCCAGGCCAGCTGGTACTCCGCCTGGGGCTCCGGAGCTGTCTGAAAGGCCTCGATGCTGTTGCAGCTCAGGTCAAGCACCCGCAGCTGCTGGAGGCTGAAGTCAGAGATGCAGGTGAGGGAATTCCTGGAGAGATTGAGGTGGGCCAGGCGGGGCAGGGCCTCAAAAGCGCCGTCCTCGATGTCCATCAGCACGTTACTGTGTAGGTCAAGGTGCTCCAACGCAGGCATGTCCCAGAAGGTGTGGCGGGCAAGGCGTGTCAGGCTGTTCTCTGCCAGGGAGAGAGTGCGTAGACTGGGTGCCTCACCCAGCAGCCGCTCTACCAGGCCACTGTATAGGCTATTCCCAGACAGGTCCAGGGAAGTCACACGTGGCAGGCGGCCCAGACCACCGGTGTTCAGCGCAGTGCCCACCGCCAAGCGGTTATGGGCCAGATTGAGGTGCTCCAGGTGCGGCAAGGCCTGGAAGACTCCTGGATGCAGGAAACTGATCTCGTTGATGCTCAAGTCCAAGTGACGAAGTGCTGTGTAGAAGCCCAGGGGTGAGGCCAGGATACTGCGCAGCTGGTTTCCAGAGAGGTCAAGGGCCTCAATGTCCAACGGGAGCAATGAGGGAACCTGAAGCAGGCCAAGGCCCTGGCACAAGGCCTCCTTGTCCACCTGGGAAGGGCAATGGCAGGGAGAGCAGCTGGCATTAGCAGGTGCAGTAGGGGTGGACACAGACACGCTACAAGACACACCTGCCCCGCTCTCTGGCTTGGGTTGGTTCTCCCAGGGACTCCCAGAATGCTAGACACTAGTCATCCAGCCTAATGTCCAATGACCCCCCTCCTGTTCCCTGCCCTGTCTCTGACACCTGTACAGCGTTGAGCAGAAGGGTGGGACTAGAGCAGGTCTGGATGCAGTATGACAGGTAGATGGATGGAGAGATGATTGACATATGGACAAGTGAACAAAGAACAGCAATGACTGATTATTATTACCCCTCTTTACAAGAAACTGAGCCATGTTATTGCTCAGTGTGACTGAGAGCACGTTATCACTCAGTGTGACTGAGAGCCAGTGAGCAGCAGGGCCAAGGTGGCACCAGGGTTCCTATTCCATATCCTGGTCCCCTCTATGGTCCACAGAGTTAAATTTCCAGTGCTAGATGGGAAGCCATGTTGGAAAAAATGTTTCCAACCTGCAGTTTGTGCCCCTGTCCTCAGTTTTTATTTTGGTGTTCCACCCTCAGGTCTCATTCAGGCTCTTGTTCTGTGGAGCAGGCTCTAGAATGAGCTCCCAGAGGTGACCTCCTTTCTGCAGCTGTCACCTGCCCCCACCCCATCAGTGGCCTTGCTTCCCAAGGCCCAGTCCAGCATCAGGCTCTGGAGGTAGGGTAGGGTGACAGAGTTGGGCAAGTGATGGCCCAGGTCCCAGTCAACATTCTTTGGTGATAAGATTGTGATACTGCTCTGTGACCTCCATCAAGTCACAGTACCACACTGGTTTCTTTTCCAGAAGGTTCCTCATCCCTCCCCAGCAACTTTTCAGCATTTTACATTGCACTTTCAGGCCTGTGGATTCAATGGTCCTCAGAATAGCCTACCCTACAAATGGGGTGATCTGTTATAATCACCCTTCCTAATAGAAATCCAAGCTCAGAGAGGGTCAAGAAGACATCAGGATCCCCCAGCTGGGGAGGAGGGAGCTGTGATTTAACCCAGGTCCTTTAACAACCAAAGACCCCACTCCTGTGCCTTCTAGGGCCAAACTTCTGTGCAAACACAGGTCTTTTTCTGGTCTCCTCAGGAAACCCAGCCTTTGCCAGCAACCACCAGTTCAGGCCTGCTTCTGCCCCAGCATCTCTGTCTCCACTGACTCCTTGGGACCCATGGCCTGCCAAAAACCTGCTCCAAACTCCACTCGAAAACTTCTGTCCTCCAGGGCAGAGTCCAGGATCCTCAGCAAGGCATTTAAGACTATTTGTGGCCCCTACCAACCTGTCCCCTCAGCTCAGCCCCACCCAAATGCAGTGGCCACGCCCTCCCATGTCCACTTCTGGACCTCCACTGAGCTGGTTGTGCCATCCTTGACTGGATCCATAGTGAATTCTTCACACTGGCTCCAGCATCTCCTCCACCAGGGAGCCTTCCATGACTGCACCATCTTGTGGCTTTGCCCCACTGAACTGTGACCTTCTGTGTGGGGATCTGAGCAGCTCAGAGCAAAGAGGGCTTCGGATGATTGATATGGACGCCTTGAACCTCACCCACAGAGAGTACTCAGTAAATTTCTGTAATGAATGAGAGTCACAGACAACTATATCTAGGAAAGAGCATAGACACCAAGTTGGTCACTCTCAGAGGGGAAAGAAAAGGATGATCCATACATTCAGGTTAGAGCCCAAGACCAGCAGAGTAAGAGGAGCCTAGCCCCCTCCTCCCAGAGAGAGAGGCCAAGGTCTGACGGCCAGTGACTTGCACGAGGTCATGGGAGTCAGAGGAAGGGACACAAGCCTGAGGGTTCCTCGCTGGCCAGATCTGTCCTTCCCCTGCGGAGCACCGCAGGGTAAAGAGGGTGAGGAACAGAACGGCCCAGCCTCAGGCATCTGTGTGACTCTCCTCTGCAGGTGGCACAGTCATTGGCCGTAACACCTCCAGGGGAAGCAGCTTCATCAAGGTCCCGGGAGACCCAGGACACCCCTGCAGCCGGACACCCACATAAACTAGAAATCCACCCTGGCCACCTTGCTGGTCCTTGCCCCTCCCTCGCAAACCCTCTGCCTAATGGGGTTCCCAGGCACAGCCTCCTCATCACTAGCCGCAGTTCCTAGACCATCCTGACTTCGTTCCTTCCTTCAGAAGGAACCTGGTGGTACTGAGACTGTGTGGTGGCCTCCAAGGTGGGTGCTAGGTCCCTCACCTCATTTTATCCTGTGACACACTGCTGACCCCATTCCCATCATACCCACTAAGGAAACTGAAGCTGGGGCTGGGGCCTGCCCAGAGTCAGGCGGTCAGGGGCTCGAAATGGCCACTGGCGTTTCTTTTCTTCTTGGTACGAGTTCTGAGTCCTGACCAGGACACCCAGGTTGATTCCTTCAGCAAATAACACCAGCCACCATTAATGGGGTCTCTGCAGTGTGAGGGGCACGGTACTGAGCTTCCCTCTGTCCTCTACATGGACCAAAGCTCCCTGGAGCATCAGCCCTAGATGAAGCCAGGATACAAAGCTGACCCAGCCCAGAGCCTGAGACTTGCTACCTGCCCAGGTGCCCAGGACCCCTGCTAAGAGGCCCAGAGGGAGCTGCCCTGGGCTACCCACCTCTCCAGTCCAGTCCAGGAAGGAGTCAAAGGCCAAAGTAGCCCCTCAGAACTTCATTTCTGTCCCCTCCCCAGCTCCAGGCTCTGGCACTGACTGACTCCAGGGAACCTGGGAGATGGGCCTTGGTGAGGGCCACCCATGGGAGGGATCCAGGGTGAGAAGAGGCACCAGGCAGTGAACAGCATAGGGGGAACTGGATTCAAGTCCCGGCTCTCTGTAGGACTCTGGTGGTTCGGACATCTTCTCTGCTCCCATGTGCATAACCTTCATGCTTTCCTACCTATTCATTTTCTCAGAATCCAAAGCTCCCCATGCTCCTCTGCCTGTTGGGGCCAAGGCCCTCCACCCTCTGAGTCTCAGTCCCTGCAGATGGAATGTGCCTTGGTATGTGGGGATGCCCGAGGCCTTCTCTGCCCATCATTCTGGGTTCTCAGAATCTCAGAAGGGCTGGGTGTGGTGGTGCCCACCTATAATCCCAGCAACTTGGGAGGATGAGGCAGGAGGATTGCAAGTTCAAAGCCAGCCTCTGCAACTTAGTCTCACTAAGCAACTGAGCAAGACCCTGTCTCTAAATAAAAAATTTTTTTAAAAAGCTTCGGATGTGGCTCAGTGGTTAAGTGCCCCCAAGTTCAATCCCTGGTACAAAAAAAAAAAAAAAAAAAAATCTCAGAACAACTCAGGGGAAAGAAGAGCAGTGCCTTCACAGAACATTGGCAGCTGGATGCCACCAGCCCTCTGGCCTCCTGAGACAGCCATTCTGTGTCCCAGTGGAGCTGCTGGAGGGCTGATTTCTTCTCCAACCCAGGCTCTGCCACTGACCTCAGTGACCACCTTGACCACCTTGCCTTGTAGGTGGACCTAGGTAGTCTCTTACCCTGCACCCCACAAGGTCACAGGGTTGGTCTCCCTGGCTTAGAGCAGGAAAAAGAAACAAAATGGAATCAAACCTGGTCCTTGCCCTAGAGAAGTTCTTAGTCTGGCAGTTAAGACAGCTCAGCCCTTCCCTCCACCACCCTGAATGCTCAGGTCACACAGCATTGAGTTGGAGGGAGGCCTGGGGCTAGCAGGAGGCCGGAAGAGAGCAGGAGGCCAGAAGAGAGAGTGACCAGGCTAGGTCAGCCTGGGAAGGGTCCAGCAGGCTTCCTGGAGGAGGCAGCACTTGACCTGGCAGCACTGAGTGCTGAGTGGCATTCCAGCAGACAGTCAAGGAGGCCAGCTAGGGGGAGGGATTTGTCCCAGAAGGGACCAGTACAGAGAAGCCCTTTCCAGCCGGCCCACCCTACCTTCCCTACACTATTCTGGATTCCCCAGCTGGGCCCACTGTCCTGTAGGAACAGTATGGAATAGAGTCCAATATTGGCCCCACTCTTCCTTCCTGAATGATCTTCGACAAGTCACCTAACTTCTCCAAGCTGGATTTCCTTCTCTGTAACATAGAAATAATGGGGCTTACCTGGCAGGATAGCTGGGTATGCAAGATATTCAAACATTCTAGTAAGTGCTCATTAAATGCAAGGTAAATCCCTTTTCTCTCCTGACTTCCCTAATATCTGGCTGCTGGGGCTGGGGCAGCAGGGCACCCCAGGGTGAGGGTGGGGTGTGGCGGCCCTAACACTGCCTGGGCAGAGCATCTTACCATCTTACAGGGCACCTTGTCTCGGTGTTGGGAGGTGGCCAGGCCTTGGGTCAGCACAGCCAGGAGCAGCAGCATCTGGTGGCTCATGGCTCTGTGGTAGGTGGGGAGGAAAGGGGAACACTGTGAGACCACTGGCTCTTCCCCACTGCCAGCCCCACCGCCCAGCCTGTCTGTGCCTGAGCTTGGCGGACCCCAGACCACAGCTGAGCTGGCAGAAAGGTGCTGTGGACAGGGCCGACAGCAGACAAGACGCACAGTTGCATTAAGGGGAGGCCAGGCCAAGTGGGCCACTACCCAGGGGAGGCGAGAATTTTAAAGCAGGGGGTGACTGGGTCTGATGTGGATTTTCAGAAGTCCCTACCTGGTGGGAGACAACCTGGAGGGGATGCACAGGAAACAGAGGGGCCCTAAGAGCTGCCCTGGGTCAGGGCTGGGGGAGAGGCCTCTGACTCCATTCCTACCCAGGCCATAAGCAGGTGCCCCCATCCCAGAGAGCTGGGCCCCAAACACCCCACCCCACGCAGGCTCCCTGCTTTATTTTGCTCTTGTTCTTTTGATTTTCAGATTCTGAAGCCCTTGCCATTGTTCCTGGTCTGGGCTCAGGGCCTCAACAGGAAGCCCCGCCAGGGGGCCTGCCCTGCCCCCAGCACCGGTCCTGCAAACTTCCCCAGGAGCAGGCTGCCAGCCCAACTTTCACTGAAGCCACCGCTGTGCAGGGCTATAGGCCTGCTGGGCCTGCTCTCCCCTCAGAACAGCCCAGGATGGGACTGAGGGCACCCAGGGCCCTCAGCAGGGTGGAATCCCAGAGTTCCCTCCTGAAGGACTGGAGCCAAGTGCTGGGGAGACACAAATCAACCAGCTGACTTGACTAGCTTGTTCACTCAGTCACACCTTTACTGAATGCTTCCTCATAGCTGGCTCTGTGCTGGGAACTGGAGACACAGAACTGTGCATGGAAAGGAACATAATATGAACAGAGAGGGTTAACATGGAGGGACAACTAGAGCCCTCCTAGAACACTAGACCTAGAGTCACCCACATCTGACTGCTCTCTCTTATGCCTCTACTTACCTGCTGTGTGACTTTCTATGTCACTTTACCTCTCTGAGCTTGTTTTCCTTTATGAGGCTAACGACAGCCATGCCAAGTTTTGTTGAGACCAAGTGAGATATATTCCATGAAAGTGCCATTTCCTTTATGGTTCCCCATGTACTCTTCTCAATACTTTACAATTAGTATTTCATTTACTCCCCACAAAACTCAATGACTTGGTTCTATTATTACCATTCTCATTTTATGGAAAGGTAAAGTAAGGCTCAGAGAGGTTAACTAACTCCCCAAGGTCACACAGCTAAATGGCAGGTTCAGGCAAATCTGGCTCCTGGGCCTATGCCCTAAACCTCTAAACCAGAAGACTCCCACTGTGGGTGCTTGATCAATGAGTGCTGAACTGTGACTGTGAGGGAGGCTATGCAGGGAAAGGGCCTTCGCGAGGGCTGTGTCTTTGTCAGAACCCACTGGCGATGAATTTTAAACGATGCTGTGCTGGGACACACAGTGCTGAGGTTATTTCTTGCTGGGACACGTAGGGGCCAGGAAGGCTTCTTTCAACCCTCTTCCTTGGTTCCCTCGGGGCCACAGGCTCCACCCACAGTGGCGCTCTCACCTGCACTGCAGCAGGTTGTGCTTCCTCAGGAAATTTTGTTCTGTTTAAAAAGCAGTCGCCACCGCTAGTCTGAACATTAGCATGCTCGGAAGACCCCGGTGGCTTCGAGGTTCTAGGCAGCATGCCCTCCCACCAGCTCTCTCCCGCTCTGGGTCCTGGATGCCCCATGTTTCCTTCCTCCTCTGAGCACCTTCTTATGGCGCCAAACCTTCCCTTCCCCTTCTCTCTGCTCTTCACGGCTGTTCCTTCCTCCTTCTCCTCCTCTGCACCCCACCACCTTCTCAGAGAAGTGTTCTTTGGGACCCCAAGTCTGGGCTACTGTCCTTGCATGCTGCAGGGAGCCCAGCAATGAGCACTCCAGGGCTTGCTCCCCACTGCTCTAGGAAGCTCCCCTAGGGCAAAGGGGAGTCCAGAGTGACATGGTGACCTGCGTTCCCCTTGACTCTCCTTCATCTCCCTGCCACACTGCCTCCCCTGTCAGTACATTCCGTTGTCCTCCCTGAACACAGAGTCCACATCTCCCTCCTCCATCACTGCCACAGACAGGCGCCACCGTGACCCTGGGCCTTGACCACTGCAAGAGCCGACCCGGTTATTTGTTTCCTGCTTCCACCCGGACCTCCTGTGATCTGTCCAGTACTAGCAGCAGAGTGCAACTGCAAAACCATATATCAAATAGTGGTCCTCTGCTTTGAAAACTTCCATAGCATCCAGGCTTCACACAGTCTCCTCAACGCCATCTGTCATCCTCCCTACCCTGTCCAATGCCAGCTTTCTCCCAGCGCCTCCAGGCCTTTGACCTTGCTGCTCCCTCCGCCTGGAATGTTCTTCCCCAGCTCCTCATGTGTTTCACTGTTTTCCTTACATCTCTCGTTTCCCCAAGAATTTCTTATTCTGTGGGAACTAAGACCTACTAAGTAGGTGCTCACTAAATATCCCATGAACAAAGGGAAGAGTGAGGGATACACAGGGGAGTGGGGAGTGTGGTGAGTGCCAGGTGGGGACAAGGATCAGCCTGGGCTTAGTTCTAAGCTTGAAGGTAGAGATGCCAAAGGGGCCCTTATTTCCCTCTCCTCTGCCAAGTCCTGGCCCACCCCCCAATGTGGGCATCTGCACATTCGAAAGGGAAGGTCCCTGCAGCACATGGGAACTCTGATGGGAAGGGGCCCCTCAGCCCTGGGCCCCCCTCAGTAGTGGCCAAGACACAATGTGTAGCACTCAAGGCCTGCTCTCTCTCACAAGGGAGAATGGGTGTCACTGAGACCAGCCTCACACCCAAACTCCACTGCTCACCAGGTTTGCTCTAGAGCAAGTCCCTTATCCTCTCCAGGCTTCAGTGTCCCATCTGCAGGGCAAGTAGCCTAGTTCCCATTCTGCCGCTGCCACCTACAGCCATTGTGATGATCAGGTGGAGGACGGCCACAGAATTGCCTGGGACACTTAAGTGTCCTTTCCAGGAGGTACAAGGGCCAGGCATCCCAGATCAGGTATGTTGAGGAAAGAGGCCCCAGACCTGAGAATAAGCGGCCAGGCAAGAGAAGGCAGGAGACAGGGCAGGACTGACTCAGAGAAGTGCCAAAGAGAGAGAGAGAGAGAAATGGGGTGAGGGACAATGCCTATAATCCTAAGGCCACCCCCACCATGAAAGGATGTTAGATACTCATCTAAGCACTTGACCTACATCATTTATTTAATTCTCACAACCACCCAAGAGGCAGCTACTGTAATTCCCATTTTACAGACCAGAAAACTGAGGGACAGAAAGGCCTGTGTGATTTCGTCTCCAACAGTGCTGGGCCCACTGCCGTCAATAGAACCGTCCCTATTTTTGCCCAAGAGGAAAATGAGGCTCAGAGAGGTCGCTTACTCACAGTCACACAGGCAGCAAATGACAGAATCTGGATCAGAATCCCAAAACAAATGTTTCCGTTACATCAAGCTAGATCTCCCTCCATAAGCCCAGCCAAGCACCTTCACCGTCAAGCACAGAAGCAGCCCGGCTCAGTCCAGGCACCTCAGGTGCTCTCTCAACAGCTCTCGGCCTCCATCTGACTGGCAGAGTGGGGTCCTGGGAGAGCTGCTGCGGAGGTTCACAGCGAGCAGTGAATCACTGCGGACAAGCCCCGTTCTGGAGACATGTGCATCCCACGGGGGAATTAGACCTTAACCCAAAGGAATGCGGCTGTGATGGCGGAATTTCAGGCAGCCAGGGGTGGGGGTGGGGGTCCTCACATCTTCCCCCATAAGAAGGCTAGCTCAAGACCCTGGGAGAACGGAGGGCGCCCCTTTCAGAGAGACGGGCAGGCTCTCCAGGCGCGGTGGGATGGGACGCCCACACCCAGCTGGAGCAGAAGGCGGGAGAGCTCAATTCAAATCCTCATTGACCCTCGACCAGCTGGGTTTCCCGGTCAAGTTCCGGGCTTTCCGCCACGGTTTTCCCAGCTGTCAAATGGGAATGCCGGCCTCACCCCTTTGCAGGTAAGATCCGCTCAGACAGGCGCCTTGGAGATTTCTTGGGGACCCAGGGAGGCGCGACCCCAGCCCCACGCGGCAAGTGCAGGCGGCGGGAGGGCGCGGGCACCCGAGGGGCCGGCCGCAGCGGGTCGGCGCCCAGCCCTCGAGGGGCGTGGGACCCCGGCTCCCGGGGACTCTAACCTCGCCCGCGGGGCGCTCCTACCTGGCTCAGCGCGGCCGCCGCTCCTCTCCCGGGCAGCCTTCGCACATTTTGCGCAACCCTGCCCCAGGTCCCACCCGCGCCAGACCCCGGGGTCGCGGCCTGAGGAGGCACTGCCGCTCCTCAGCCCCACGGGAGCCGGCCGGGAGGGGGCGGCGCTGGCCATTTAAATACCTCTCCCGCCCGCCACGCCCCCCTCGGTCCCCTCGGCCGCGGGGTCCTAGCGCTCGACGAGGCCGCCCCTGGGACTCGGGTTCTGGGGAACTGGCGGTGCGGGGGTGGGGTGAAGCATCTTCTTTACGCAGGAATCCCGGCTGGGAAAGGGAGGGAAGAGAAGGGGCAAGCTGAGTCCGGAGAGAGAAGGGTCCTGAAGGAACCGGGGTGGGAGCGAAGCCCAGGGGCTCCGCACGTGCCGATCGCCGCCCGAGGCGCGCAGGGTTGGGACCAGCGGGGGCGCTAGAAGCCGCAGGTCCACCGAGGAAATCCGGCGCCGCCGCACTGAGGCTGGGGCAGACGGGAGAGGTGACTGACGGCAGCTGAACGCGGAAGGAAATGACCCTTCATTGGCCCTGGGGCGGCTGCGGAGGGGGTTCCCCCACGCCATGGCCATCCCTCTTCCATCATCTCCCGAACTGTCAGTCCCTAGCTTTCAGATGAGAAACTGAGGTTAGCGTTGGGGGCAATTAATATAAATAAAAACCAATTGGCTGAGACTAATCGGGTCTCCATTTATGGTTGGGGAACCTGAGGCTCAAAGGTTATATCCAAAGTCACACAGTTTATAAGAGGCAGGGATTTGAGCCCAATCTGCCCACAAAACTATGTCCAGGCTAGTTTGCTTGTTGTCAGGGTTTCTGTAAGTGCTGTCCTAAAGTAGGGTGACAATATTCTTTTACCTCTGTGGTTGGAGCAAGTCTTCCCCAAATGCCACCCCCCCATCTTCTAGATGCTTCGGTCCTACAAGATCACTGTTACCTTGTCCTGGGTGGGGGTCCTTGGGGGAGATGTGTCTCCACTACCCTCCAGGCTCTGGTTCCAAGGGTAGATTCCTCTTTCACAGCGGTTCTCTTCCCTGCTCACCAGGGCTGAAAGTGGGGCCAGATGCCCCATTTTGTCGGCCTGAAAGTGACTGACCACCCAAGGCCTGTGGCAATCCAGGGTGAAATTGGACTCAGAAGCTGGGTGTTCTGAAGCATGCAGAGCTCCTGCCTTTTCTTTCTCCCATCCATTCACTGTGGAAACAGACCTGAGCAGATGAGTGAACCCACAGAGGACATGCTGTGTCGGGGAGTAGTCCTGGGGCTCATCTAGCCTCAGAAGAGGAAGTCAGGGAAGGCTTCCCAGAGAAGGAGACCTGAACTACCAGGAGCAGATGGCTAGGAGGTTGCAGGAAGGGACCCAGCAAGGCCTGAGAAGGGTATCCAACCCCTGCCCACCTCCAGCCTGGGGGCTAATCTATGCTCACAGGAGTCCTAGCTGGTCCTTCCTGGTCCTTCTCTGGGTGCTAGTGCCCTGTCTGGTCAAATAGCACCTCAGTTTCTCTATAGATAAAGTAGGAAAGATATTAGCTACTTCTTGGAGTTGATGCCAAAATGAAGGACAAGTAATCCAGGTTGGAGCCCGTACCCAGTGGGTGTTCCGTATCTGCTCTGGTATCTGTTACAGTGATTGCTTGATATTTCTGCTGTACCCCAAGGGCTTCCTTTTCCATGTTCTTATTCAAGGGGACAAATGTCTGGGAAAGTGCTCTGCAGATGCCCTGTGGTGTATGAGCAGATGCAGGAGTTGCAGGCTCTCTCTCCAACCTGCAGCACTCACCCAGGTCCAGGCTAGCCGAGCACTGCCTCGCCCTTCCTGGAGTTGCTGCCAAGCAGAAACCACCATGCTGTCACAGCACTTGGGCTGCAGCAGGGTGGGGCTGGGGCCATGGTGGTGGTGGGGGCCGGATAGCAGCCCCTGCACCCCTAGAAGCTGCGGTTGTGGTTGGTTCATGGGGTTCCACCTTACTCTGCCCGGATGGGGATCCCCAAGAACTGGAGATGTGTGGGCAACCGCGTGCGCCCACCCACTACAGATGCCTCTTGGGACCAGGGGCTAAAGACCGGGAACTCCTCAGCACCCTTCCTTCACCCCCTCCCTTCTTCAGCTGTCAGGTTGTGTGTGACTTTTGGCAGATTGCTTGATCTTTTGACCTCAGCTTGTTGATCTGCCGAGTAAGGCTAATTCTATCACTGACATCCCACCCTGATGGAGGTCATATGGAATGTGTTAAGTGCCTGCTGGGGCCTGGCCTAGGGTGTTTGCTCAGAAAACATCATCCCCTTCCCTGGTGGGCCTTGGATAGCTGCTGATGTCCCATGCCTACTCTTGTGGACCTTCCAGGCCAGATGGGAGCGGCCAGGAACACAGAGGGTGACTGAGTCCAGAGGCCTTGAAGGCCACATCCAGGAAGATGAGCTTGAGTCTGCAGGAGGTAGGGGGTGGGATTTGCCAGGCAGCCATGGGGAGGGTAGCAATCTGTTAAAGGCCACAAAGGCCAACTTTCCACATAATACTCTTAGCTCCTGCTCACACACACCCAGAGTGGAGAGTTCTCCTGGACAGCCCATGGATGAACAGCTCAGACTTCACAGTGTTGACGTTTTTGTGGAAATTCTTCCAATCCCTCATGAATTGGCCAGTGAAGACAGGAGACACATCTTTATTCTGGGTCCTCATGACTATCATTCTGAGATAGTGCCTCTCAAGCACCAAGTCAGGCTGAAGGCTCACTGAGAATGTTTTGCTCAGGTTAGGTTGAAACCTCAGGGTCTTATGTAGGAGCTAGTGGCCCAGAAAGGCAATGATGTACACATCCTGTGTGGCCTTAGACAAGTTGCTAAACCTCTCTAAGCCTTGCTGTCCTTGTCAGACTAGAGTGGGAAAGACCGTGGTACCCTGGACCCCAACTTAGTTTTCTCTGCTTTTTGCCAAACACTCACTATAGACCAGTCCTTCCTCTCATGTGACAAATCACAAAAGACAGCCATAGCCTTCCAATTAGGTGCCTTTATTCTCAATTATTGCCTGGGAACTGAAGTTCAGAGATGTTAAGTAACTTACCCAAGTCACACAGTTTTGGAGTCAGGAATTGAACCCACCCACATCTTTTACTTCCCAGGCCACATCTCAATGCAAACATGTGACTTGTCCTCACTCCCTGCCCCTGCCCAGCACCCACGTGGGCCCCTGGGAGTCAGGGAGTTCCCCATCAGCTCTTACTTGGGCCCTGCCTTCTGGAGCAGAACGCTGGGTTCCCCGGTTCTTCCCCTGCCCACCCTCCTTTGTGCCCTCGGGCACCTGGGCTTAGGCCATACCAGCTGTGGACCTCCTCCTGAAGGGACAATGGGAGAAGGCAGCAAATGTGTCTGGGTGTCAGTCAAAAGCCACCACTGGGTACTTGGGAAACAGACACCAGGGGACCCCATGATAGCTCTGACTCTGAGGAATAGCTGTTCTGTTTTAGTGGAAGCAACGAGGGCTTGCAGAATGGTATCAGCCATCATTGCCCCCATTTACAAAGGAGGGACCACCCCACGCAGTGGACAAGGGAGGGCAGGGCATAGCAGGTGCTCCCATCTGGGTCCTCAGGCTCCACCGGCCTTAGCCCTGGTGCGTGGCCAGAATTTGTGTGGCTGGTTTTCTGTTCTTAGTGGGTACGGATCACCCCTCACTGTGCCTCTTACCCAGGTAGGGGAGCAGGTGCTGGTGAGGCCCGGAGTCCCCCTTGGCCTCCATGCAGTAAACTTCTGGCTCAGAGTCCCATCCGTGAGTAACTGTGGCTGGGGGCTCTGGAGGTTCCCAGAGGCCCCCAGGGACGGGGAGATGTTAAGTGAGAAAATTCGAGACTGGGTGAACCAGGCAGGGCAGGATTAGAAGCGTCTCCACGGCCTGACTCTGTGCTGAGCTGTGGACCGTGAAACCGCAGCTTTCTTCAGCGCCAAGGCTGCTGGGAACCTGAGGGCTCGTCTCTCTGAGCTTTGCAACTTTTCCCGTTTTACTCATTTGAAGGTTAACCCTGATGGATCCTGTTTTCGATGGTGCCAGATTTTGCAGCGTGGGCTTGGGTTGTGGTCTGGGAGGCCAGAAAGCATCCACTCCAAGCTAGCCACAGCCACAGAGCCATGCCCAGGGCCAGGCAGCTGCCAGCCCACGAGTCCCTGAAGAAGCACCACTGGGAACAGAGTGCTGGCCAAGAGGGGGCGGGCTGCCCTGAGGACAGCCCTGCCCCGGGGAGCTGGCCCCCTAGGCATTCTCCCTTGTGTCTGTTTCCTCAGCTGTAAGAGGTCACCCTGACAAGTTCAGGGGGTGGTGGGATGATAGTGTCGTGGGAAGGGGGAGGGCATGAGGGCTGAGTAAATCTGATGCTTGGTACCATCTTCCTCATGGGAAAGCCCACATTCCATGGTTGACTGAAGGGTCCTATTGGTGTAGGAAGCTCTTGGTGGGAAGCTGTGACCGGAAGTCCTGGGAGGCCTGGTCTGGGAGTGGAGCTATGCCAGGGTTCCTGGCCCTTTAGGTCAGTGCACAAAAGGCAGGCCCACTCCTGTGAAGCCTGGGAGGGCTGTGGCCCTGGTGGGCACATCCTGCTGCCAGCATTTCTCCGAGGTCTCCTCTCTGTCCAGACCAGGTTCTCGCTGAGCTGAGCTCCCAATGAGTGAGAGGCTCCGGTCTTCCTTAGCATGGTCAAATCCCCATGGCCTAGCAGAGCTTCCAGAAATTGGCTCCTTTGCACCTGGGTGATCCCCACAGTTAATGGTCACCTTCCAAAGTTTCAGAGAATTCTATTGCCACTCCAATGAGGATGACAGATTCTAGGCTCAGAAAGGGTAAGGATGTAGCCTGAGGTCACACAGTAAGCTGAAGGTCTGATTCTCTTGCCCCAACCTAGGTTCTTTGGCATGCCTCACATGGGGTACTGCCAGGTTCACATGGCAACCTCTTCAGAGGCCAAGTCCAGTTCTTCTCAGACTTGAGAAAGTAGCAGAATCCCCCAGGGCTTGTGAAAATAGACTGCTGGGCTCCACCCTCAACTGGTTCAGTAGGGCTCACTGGGGAGGCTGGTGCACACCCCACGCAGGTTCTCACAGCGGTGCAGCCTTTGCCTGTGAAATGGGGGGATGGTAGCCCCTCCCTCACTAAGGTGCAGAAATGAGGGAATGAAGTACAAAGCTTGTGGTTAGCAGGTTATGAATTTTGCTTCTCATGAGTGATTTCCCGCTGGGAAGTGCAGGAGCTGGCAGGCACCTTTCACATTCCAGCCCACTCCACTGCACCCAGTGAGGCAGATTTCATTATCATTCATATTATTATTATTATTATTATTATTATTATTATTATTATTATCTTTTCCATTTTGCAGATGACACATGAGGAAGCCCAGAGAGGTTTAGTAATTAACTTAAGCTTGTACAGCCAGTGCAGATGGGTTCAGGCAGTGGGGCGCCAGTGCCTACCCCCTCATTGTCACTTGATAGAACATTAATTAGCAATTAGCCAAAAGAGCAAATAATCAAAAATTTCTGTGTGTTGAGCTTTATTCCCCCCTCCCCACACCATAGGTGGGGTGAGGAGGTCCTAGAAGGGCAGAGCAGAGAGAGAGAAGACTAAGTTTTAGAAAGAGACCCACCTGGGACCCTGTCCTTGATGTGCCACTCTTGGGCTGGTCTCCTCACCTCTCTGAACTCATTCCATTTCTATGCAGTGGGGACAGTGACTAGGGTTGTCTGGATAAGGGGCTTGTTGGTGACCAGGGCCTGCCCACCTTTGCACTCAGCAGTCCATGGCGCAGCTTGCTTGGGCTCCTAGTGGGTCATTGTTGGCACCTTTTGGGCCTCGCTGTCTTCTTTGCTCCAATTTCCTTCGGGGAGGTCCTAGAGTGGTTGGTGAAGCTTCTCTTGGCAGCATGAGGGGTGGCAGTCCCATTCTGCAGGAGGGAGGTGGCAGCCCCCCAAAATGGGTAAGAGGATGGCT
This sequence comes from Glaucomys volans, assembly GCA_020662805.1. Lineage (NCBI taxonomy): Eukaryota > Metazoa > Chordata > Mammalia > Rodentia > Sciuridae > Glaucomys > Glaucomys volans. The sequence goes on from JAJEJO010051395.1 coordinate 28,031, forward strand.
GTTGCAGCTCCCAGGTGCAGACCAGGTGACCTTCTTGTCCAGCTCACACTACCCTGATCCTTGGGATCACAAGGCCTTCCTGGGCACGGCAGTGCTATTCTTCAAGGGGAAGCTGAGGCTCAGAGGTGCAGTAGCTGGCTCAAGGTCACACAGCCAGGAGGAGGCTAAGTGGGGGCACACCCACTGCTGTGCTGCTGGACACCCCACTCCCATCTGCTGATGGGAGCCATGTGTGCCCCACAGACACAGCACACCTGGGAATCCACACATATCTGCCCCCACGTGTACCTACAAAACACTGCAGGCCACGCGGAGCCAGGCTCACAGGACCCACAGGTGTGCATCACCCCACACACAACGTCACACTGGTGGGCTCTGTCACAGACACCAAACCTCTCAGGGACACCTCGAAAGCCACATAGTCACCCACTCAGAGACACACTCCCTGCACGAGACCAGCTCACAAACACATGACACACACAGGAAATGCCCAAATGTGAACGTGGAGCCTACGTGATGTACACGCCGTGTATCTGCAAATCCCACGAGATCACCGCGGCCACAAAGCACCACACACGAACACAGCACAGCTCACATCCCATACACACAGAGAGGACTTGAGATGAGCAGGCTCCCCAAAGCCAGTGCCCACACCCCAAGACAGCAGGGAAAGCCCTCGTCTGGACAAGAGGCTGCGTCTGCGCACACCGGTGCTCGCGCTCCTGAGAACTGGGCTACCAGCTCCAGCTGCACGTGACTCTGAGTTTCTCAGAAGCAGACCACACCAGAGTCGAGTGGCGTTCACTGCAGCTGATTTCCTGGGATGTAAAAAGGAAAGAGGCAAAAGGACATCATTTGGCCTAAATAACTCAGAGACTTCTGTGGCCTCCCAGGGAATCAAAGATTCAGGCAGATGGGATGCCGGGAGGCTGGGCCAGGGCTCCGGATCCTGTCTCCTGAGTGGTGGGTGCTGGGCCCTGTGCACCAAGCAGTTGCTCTGCCAGGCACCCTCTCTAGCTCCGGAAGCTTAGAAATGGTTGTCTGGCCTCTTCCAGGCTGTAGAACTTGTCTGGTCACCTCTCTCCCCTGTGCACTGGGGCAGGGGACCTGGGTTGAAGGTCTGAATTCATTTCCCGACACAAACTTGCTCCTGCCTGCATTGGGGCCTGCCCAACTCCTGGGGGACAGGCTGTGCTGCCTGCTGGTCCCCTGGGGAGCTTCTGGGTCCCCACTCTACCATCCCACAGGCTCCAGTGCACAGCCCTCTTCCAGGCTTCCCTGGTCCCCTCCAGCCACTACCCAACCTGCCTGTGCCCTCCGAGCCAGACCTCTGGGCAGCTGCCTGCTTTTGCTGTTCCAACTCCCTCTACTCTTCTCAATTCTGCCCTCACTGGTCTCCAGACCCCTCATTCCACCAAGCTCAAGGGCAGCCTCCAGGACCAGCACTGCTATGGGTGGACATCTGCCTCCTGGCTCCCTTGGCCATGGCCAGCGTTTTCCATGGCTGCCCACTCCCTCTTTCTCCGATTGCCTCCCGCCCCTTGCATCTTGTACTGCCACCTCCTGCTGCTCCTCCTGACCCTAGCATCTCTCCCTCTTTGCCCTCTCCCCAGGACAGCACCCTGGCCAAGGTCCCCCTTCCCTCCTCACAAGTCCACCCGTTCATCCTCCACATGCAGCCAGATGGAGTTTCTCTAAAACACAGACTTGACCAGGTCACTCCCTGCTTAAAAGCCTTAGATGGCACCAGGAGTTGAAGCATGCAGACCTGGTTCCCGATTGCTGATTTCAGTGCTTGCTGGGGCCACAGGCATCCTCCATGTCCCCATCTCCATCCTGCCCTCTCCCAGCCTGCTCACCCTCCCTGCCAGACTCCCTCTCCCCCCTCTCTTCCTTCCCATCCCTGCCCTTCTGTCTGCGCCCCACTCATTGAAATTTGCCTGAGGTGGGGGCTGTGGGCTGTCCTTTGTTGGTTCTATGCCAACAATACGAGAGTCAAACCCACAGCTAGAAGGGACTCCTCATGCCAGCGCACTGTGAATCTGGATCTGGAGAGCAGTAGCTATGGCAGCAGGGGTGAGAAAGCCCCCTCACCTGGCTGCCCCTGGATGGCCGGAGGTCATTGATTTTCCTGCTCTTCACTCTCCCACAGGCCCCCTGACACTATGGCTCTGACCTTGTCCTCTGTCCCAGAACAGTATGTCATTGGCCTCCCTCAGCTCCTCCATCTACCACCCAGACACCTGGCTGTTGGCCTTGGCTCCACCTGGGACCCTGTCCTCACTCTCCTACCCCTCTGGACCTCACCCCATAACTCACCCATTTCTGTGGCTGTTGAGTGACTATGTCTGTGTCACCTCTTCCCATGTGGCCTCTAAGGCTGTCAGGGTAGTGAGTTGGTGGGGGCTTGGAGTCCAGGTCCACTTCTGCCATTGGCTTGCTTGATAACCTTGGACTGAGTCTTGAATGGTTTAATCCAAAAAATGAGGGACCAATACTTACCTCGTGTGATTGTGGCGAGGATTCAACTGCAGATGTCTATGTTAGCTCCCTTTTTTCAATGAAATGAAGGCCCTCCGTGGGCCGCCCAGGGGGAGGCTTGAAGATAGCTTGTCCAGGACCCAAGAGACATGCATCAGCCCTTTAAAGGGCTCCTGAGCCTTTGGTGATACTGCGGTTGCTCTTGGGGTGACCACCCATGAAGCAGGAAGCTGAGGCTGCGTGTTGGTGGGACACCAGGGGAGCTTGGAGATAGGAGTGCCTGGGGTGGGGTTGGGGTGTAGTTTCATGCAGTCCCATGTGCAGTGCTAGCTTAGCATGTGAGTGGCCCTGGGTTCAATCCCCATACCAGGTAGAAAACAAAGAGGATGATGGGAAGAAGACAGGGAAAGGGAGGGGCTGCCAGGGAGGGAGCTCTGGTTGAAAGGAGTCTGTGAAGGCTGACTGTAGGGCAGTGACGTGACATCTGGGCTCCCAGGCTGTCTTCAGCAGTTCTCCATTTCTCACTGGTGCGCTGGTTTTAAGGCTGTATCAAAGCAGGGCGCGTGGGCTCAAGGTGGACACGTTGGGAGAACAGAGACGCCCCCATGCCAGCTTCTCCCAGGCCATAAGCGCCGTGACAACTATGGGATAGAGCCGAGTGGATCTCCTGACAGTCCTCAAGCTGTGTGCATGGTGATGGGAAGGTTACAGTCTCCAGGCCACTGGTTCCAGGCCTTGAGGGGTCGTTGTAGCTCTTAGTAGAAATACTTTCTATAACATATAGCCTCCAGGTTGGAACTGGGGTTCTGAGCAGTTCAAGAGGACAAGCTGAGCCAACGTGGAGCCCTGAGGGAAAGGCCTGGTGGTTGTGGGGCGGGGAGGGAGGGTGGTGGCAGAGCTCCTCCGTGAAGGGCTTCAACCCCCACAGTGGGCTCCAGTGGAGCCAGAAAGTGACATCATGTGGTCTGTCTGTGATGCAGGGACATCTGCCTGCATGGGGTGCCCTTGCTGAGGACCCGGCTAATGAGGCTTAAACCAGAGTCCAGGGCTGCTGTAACTCAGGGCTGATGGCTAGTTCTGGATGATTGGTTGTGGGATTGGGAGATATATGGTGGGAAGGTCAGGTGGAGGACTGGTCATCATCCCATCTGGGCCAGGCAGATCCTAGGGAGATTAGGGCTCATTGGGGAGGTGCCCACAGATCAGAGAAACTGCTGGATCTGGAGCTCAGAAGGAAGGTGCCAGGCATTGTGGAAGAGGACAGCTCTCCTGTATGTAGATGGGATGGTCACACCTGCCTCCCAGGAGAGGGTGTGGTAGGACAGGGTGAGCCAGAGCACAGGACACCACACTGAGCATCATCTAAAAATGTGAATAGCTGGCAGCTGGACAAACCCATGGACATGTGTTGACTTGGGTCTGATCTTTTGGATGGAGACAGGATGCGGATCTGCTGGCCTCTCACTGTCCTTCAGTCATCAGGGAGATTCCCCAAGCAAGATGCCTCTGTGGAGTGGCCACATCCCTCTGAGGGCCCCATCTTCTCTCCCCGAGCGGGAACAGCCCAGCCCAGGAGCTCCAGGACCCAGAACCAGATGGCCCAGCTCCCTTTCTCTCTGGAACAACTTGCCTGCCCTCTAGTGGATCTCTGAAGAGTCTCAGACTCAAGGAAACCCTTCGGAGAGGGACCATGCCACTCAGTCCAACCCTGTCTCCCTTTTGAGGTGCAAACTGGAGCCCCGAGCAGTAGGGATCCCAAAGGAAGATGGGTAGGGCTGGCCCTTGGGAGGGAGCAGTGGCTTGGGCGCCAGCCCCAGGGGAACCCACCAACACATGCAGTCAGTGCATCTCCTGTCAAGGCCTTGGTTCCCTATCCTTCAGTGGGGAGGCAGGCACCACTGCCCAGGGCTGCGAGGACAGCTCCCAGTGACTGCACAGGTCAGGTTGTCAGCCTGTGGCTCTGACCAGTTCACCTCCTCCTCTAGAATGTTGGCTCTGTCCTAACCACTTTTTGAGCAAATCCAGACTTCTGTGCATATGGATTCCTTAAATTGAGACTCACCTGCTACCATCTCCCCTGCCCCATTTTATTTCTTCTTCTCTGACTTTTCTGGCCAGACACTAGGGTCAGAGAAAGAGGATCCAGCCTTGCCTGTAGGAAGACCCAGTCTACAGGAGGGGCCGACACAGGACCATACCTAAAGTGTGGTCAGTGCTAGAAAGAGTGGCTAAGGCTCTAGGGCCAGAGGTGACCCTCTGACAGCATGTGGGGGTGGGAGGGAGGGTATCAGGGAAGGCTTCCTGGAGGAAGAGTCAGGAGGAGAAGCACATAGAAGATTAACCAGAAAGTAGGAAGCAGGGGTCTGGGAAAGAGTGGGGGCTAAAGGTGAGGCGGACTTCATGGTGGGTGGGGGGGGGGGGGAACAGAAGCAAGAGGAGCCAGGAGCTGTCACACTGTCTGCACCTGGCATACAGGGTCCCAACTGAGTATTAGACCAACAAGGTCAGAGGCAGGGAACAGCAGAGAAGGAAAACTAGGCAGGCAGCCACAGGAGCCATCATTGTAAGACAGAGCTTGTTTCCCAGAAGCCTTTGAGTGAATTGGTCCATTTGTTCTTCCATTCAATTTATCCTTCTAGTCCCTGCTTCCTCCCACACACTGGGCCAAAGGAATGGACTGGATGAGTTTATAGCTGTCAATTGAGGGTCAGGCCTGGAAACTGCTCATTCATTTAGGAGAGAGTTGGAAAGGACTTCAGGAGAAGGTGCTTCCTTAGGTGGACTTTGAAGGGTGTGTGAGGTCTCTGGGAGTTGAAGGGAGATACAGTCCTCTAGACAGAGAACAGCAAGACCAAAGCTGAGGCAACCCCAGGGTCTGGGGGAGAGTGGGGAGTGAGCCATGGCCAGAGAGCTGGGAGCATCAGGCGGTCAGGGGACCAGCATTGCAGGCCTTGAATACCAGCTAAAGTGTTGGGGCTTTTCCAAGGAGTCCATCCCAAATTGTGCCCACCTGAAGAACCAGGAAGCAAGTGGTTCTGGGCCACCTGACCTTGTGAGGACCTTCTAGAAGCCTGTGCATGGTCCCACCTGTTGTAAGTGAGGTCCCATCCCTAGAGAGTGTCCCATTGCTAAGAAACCACACAAAGGGACAGAAAGGTGGCTCTAGGCTAATGGGGGACCTGCACCAGTTGCCCCAACTCATCATGAAAGCCATGACTTGGGGCCCCATTTCCGGGTCCCCCCGGGCATACGTGCAGGAGCCCATTCTAACACCAGGCTGGGTCCTCTCCAGGGGTGGCAGCCCAGCTCTGAGGGCCTCCCCAGCCTCACCAGGAAGGTGCTCTCCTCACCCCCATTCTGCAGAGGAGTAAGCCATGTGCCTCTGAGGCTGCCTCTGCTTTCGGGGACCATGGCTACTTCTCTGTGTTTCTGAAATACTGTGTTGATACCTCAGATCAGGAGGCAGACAGGTTGGTGGGGACAAGGTGCTTCATCCTCTCGCCTGTTTCTTCATCTATAAAGTGGGCAAAGTGGGTGGGTGTGGTCGAAATACAGATCATGGGAACCCCTGCCTGCAGCAGGCAGCAGGTACACAGTGAGCCAACAAGGCCCAGAAGCTGCCAGTTGGGGCATGCTGCAGGATCTGGTGGGCACTGCTGCCTCCCTCACCCAGGGTTGATGGGAGAAGTCAGGCAGACGATCACTGAACGGGAAGTCTGCATGCAGTGTGGGCTTTGGAGTTGGAGTTTCCTCCCAGAGCTCCCAGGGGATCTGAGCAGGAGCCTCTGAGAACGGAACTGCCTCAGCCTGTCATTATGGGTAGCTCAGAGGCTGGGCAGAGGGTCAGCAGCTGTGTCCCCACACAACCTGTCTGGAGGGCCCAAGAGCAACAGCCCCACAACTGGACCCAGGCACACCTGCAGACTTCACATGCATACAAGATGCTTAATGGACACATACAGACAGACACACGTTGCATGCACACACAGATACATGATGTGTCACGGCTACCAGAACTTTGGTGCCCAGACATGCTTAAACACACAGCACACACAGCTAAAGCTGCTTACATGAAGAGGCCCCATGTATACAGCTGCACAGACACACGGGACACATGAGCACAATGTACACAGGTAGCTTCCACGGACATCCAGACAAACACATGCAAGCAGATGAGGTGACACCCCACATGTGCCCACGGGCACAGATATAGGTGTGCAATCACCACCCTCTGCTAAAGGTCCTTTGAGCTCTGACAGCCACATAAATGTATACAAAGCCACCCAGATCCATTCACACACCCTCCACACGTGTATCCCAAGTCAGGTCTGCCCCTCACCTCTCAGGGTGGTCTCAGCTCACTGCCTCCTTTGATCTCTCAGCAGCCATAAGGGGCGCAGGGCAGGGCTCTACAGTGAGGAATTGAGGGTCTAGAGAGGCCGGCTGATAGCCCAGGTCACACAGCTCATGGAGCCGAAGCTGAAGCCTGGTTTGAATTTGGGTCCCTGTGTCTGCCCACCAGGCTGCACCTCCACTTACCCGGGCACGTGCTCATGGATACAGTGTACCCACAGCCATCACCCAGAGGGGCCTCATTGTCACCCAATCTAAACACTCAGGGCACAGATGAAACTGAGTCCTCAAGGGAAACTCTGCGGGCCTTAGGTGGCCACACAGAGAGTCCTCGGAGGAGCCAGGGACACACCCTTGTTCACACACACCACCCCCACGGCTGCGCCACCCCACGGACATGCTCTCACACGAGCTGTGGGCTTGGGCTACAGACACACAAGTTCAGGTCCTTTCTACTCAATAGCCCTCAGGGCCAGACGTGGTCCTGTGTTAAGTTCTCACAGTGACAGGGGAGGTGAGAGTGACTGACCCCATTTTGCATTTGAGGAAACAGGTGTGAAAAGATAAGGTCCAAAATTGTGCAGGAAGGGACAGGCAGTGGCGTATTCCACAGGCAAATCCACGCATGTCATCCACATCCCCATGTGTCCTCTCTCTTGCTCTCTCTCTCTCTCTCTCTCTCACACACACACACACACACACACACACACACACACACACAGGACTTCCTGGACTCAGGACACGGCAGCCCCCAGATGGAACATTTTCCCAGCAACCCCCAGTTCAAAGTTTTAGTGTCAGCGCCCGCCTCCCAAGGGGTCTTTTGAAGGCTGACGAGTTTGTTTAGGGTTTCCCCTGCTTCCCCTGGTCCTCCCCCCTCGGTGGGGAAATGAATCCCACGTGCGCCTAATCTGGCCTGCTCTGAGATGGCCTGGGACCTGGCAAGGGCTCTTTGATGTGGAAGCCAGCTTAGTGCTGGGGGTTTTGGTGGTGGTTGTTCTTGTTTCTGTGAGAGAGAAAACTCATTTTCCTGAGAGCCAAGGAATTCTCAGCCTCCCTCCCCAGTTCTGAGATTCTGGGGCCCAAAGCCTGGACTCCCAGCGCAGTGCTCACAGACACCAAAGGTCAAGGCTGGCTTGGGGACGAGAGTCAGGAAAGGCGCCAACACACCTTGAGGGCATCCCATGGGCCATGCTCTGTGTTAGCAACTTTAAAATCCTCTCCCAGAGATGACAACACAACACAGGGGCTCCAGGAAGCGACATGGCCTGAGTGTGTGGTCCTCATTGCCTGGCCCCTTCCTCACTCCAGTCCCAACCTAGTTCCTGGCAGTGGTGCCACCTGGGGTGAATGACCTCCTCTCTCTGGGCCTTTGGCCCTTCCATGGGTCAACAGGGACAGTGTTCCTCCATGTAGGAATAATGAGTTCCTGTAATAACAAGCTCTGTGTCAAAATGATTTGTCCAGCACAAAACACTGGGTGAACAGCAGGGAGTAATTCTATTTTTATTGTTTTCATGTCAAGAGGTAAATTTACCCCTAGGATTCATACAAGAATGCATCATTTAATATTGCTCCCGGGCACCTGTTAATGAGCACCAGGTTGGCCATCAGAGAGCCCAGCATGACAGTCCTCTGCAGAAAGTGGGACTGGGGACGGGAACCAAGTACAAGAGGCCTGGCCTGGCCTGTTCCTTGCTTAGGGCCGGGACAGGGCCTTCTCTGAGCTCGAGGGCCCAACTGTGCCCTGGCGGGCTCTGGCAAAGGCTGCCTTGATTTCTTGGTTGATGAGTTCTCTCCAGGGGTCTCTGAGGAAAAAGGAGAAACAAGAATCACAAATGACCACCCAGAACTGCAGTGGTGGGCACTGGAGCCCCCCTGAGAGCAGGGGAGCCACTCCTTTCAGGTCCCTGTCTCCTGAGTCGGCAGCAGCCCTGCCGTGGGCACCGCCCTCCACCTTTGAACTGGAGGGACCCAGTGTTCAGACAGGCAATGTGACTTCTTCAAGGCCACACAGAGTCTCCCTCATCTGCTTGTGCAGCTTCCAGTCTAGTGGCCTCCAGGAGATGAGGAGCTAGCCCCAGCTCTGCCTGCTTCTCGGGACATGACCTTGGGAGGCCTTGAGGCCCTGAGGCCCTGGGGCGGGGACTCTGTGACTCTCAGGTGATAGGAAATGATCAGTAGTTCCTGGTCTCCCACCAGAACCTGCTTTTCTCTCTCATTTGCTGTCCTTGGGTACCTGGAGCAGGCTGACCAGGTTACCGCCTTGACACAGTGAAAGAAGCAAAGCTCCAAGTGACAGCCAGCACCTCACAGTAGCATGACAGGGGACACTTTTTTGTTTTCAGTGCTGGAGATAGAACCTGGGGCCCCATGCATGGAGAGCAGGAGCCGCTTCGTGGAGTGTCTTCCTGCTGTGTGACAGGCAGTGCTCTGTGCTCTGCTGCTTGGGTTGGTGGCTACATCTAGACACAGTTGAGAAGAAGCGTTGGTCCCCTCGTCCTGATCTCTGCCAGGCTTTCCAAACACCCCCAGATAGAAGCTCAATAACTTCTGCAGATAGGGGAAATATGTAAGATGAAGACAAAAGTGTCTGGGAAATTTGGCTTTAAAAAAATCAGATTGTAACATTTAATTCTATTAAAATGAGGTAACAGCCTTGTAAATCCAGCTCCAAGACAAGTTCCCGTCCAGCTGGCACCCCAGAGCCTCCAACAGAGATTCTGTGTGTCTGTTATCTCATCTCCAGACAAGCAGAGGGGCACGTGGTGCTGTTTCCATGCGTGCGCACATGCACACACCTAGTGCCCGCGATGGGTAGTGTGTGTGTGTGTGTGTGTGCGCGCGCGTGCACACACACACAAAGGCTCTTGTGACCTTTGTGCAGAATCTGAGTGCGGATTCTCCCCTGGGAGGTTCCTAAGTTGGGGAGATGCTCACTGCGACTCATCTCCATTCTCCTCCCTCCTTCCCTGAGCCAAGACAATGAAAATGTTTCTGGCACTTTCTAAAGTTTCTGTCTGGGAGTGGGAAAGTCATCAGCTGGGAGAGCCCGGGATGACAAACGGCTGCCAGACCTGCAGTTTCCTAGTCCCCGGACAGGGTGGCCAGAGGGTGCCTGCCAGTCCAGAGCTGGGCTGGGACAGAGTGGGAGGGTGGCTGGTCAGGATTGCATGCTCCCTGGGTGGCAGGCCCTAAGGGGCTGAGGTCCAGGCACCTCGGCGGCCGTTCAGGGTCTCATGAGACTTGCTGAGAGGTGGACGTCCATAAACACATCATCAAGAAACCTCAGGTAGTCACAGTGGTATGGGGACCAGCGCCTGGGGAGTGGGCTGGACAGTGATGGCAGGGCTCCACTCAGAGCGTGTGGCCAGAGCCATCCTCTGATGGAAGCAGTGTTCAAGCTGAGACCTGAAGGATGGGGAGGGGCAGGGGACACCAAGAGTCACATCATCCCCAAAGTGTGAATAAGCACACTGCACTTTAGGAGGGGGCCCAGGGGCAGGCACTGAGCAAGGAAGGTGACAGGTGGCCGTGGGGCAGGTGCTGGTGGGGCTGGCGGAGCCTCGGAGCATGGGAGTGTGGACATTGGCCCCAGAGCAGGAGGACGGCCCTGGGGGTTCCACTTCAGGGCACTTGTGTTTGTGCTTTTAAGAGATCACTCTGCTGCTAGGTGGAGATGGATGGAGGGGACCCCGTGGACCAGGGGAAGCTGGCTGGGAGCCCTGTGGTGGGCCAGGGGGGTGGGGAAGCCAGCCATAGGTGGGGGCAAGACGGAGGCAGGGCTGCAGGCTGTGTGTAGTTACACATGTGTGGGGGTCCACGGGAGCTGAGCCCTGGCTGGGCGGGTGCCCTGCCTGCCTGGAGGTCCCAGAGGCCCCAGACTAGCTGACAGATTAGATGAGGGTGGGTGTTGGGACATGGAGGAGGCTGGGACAGTATGCTGCTTTCTGACTGAGGCTGGCGAGGCCATCGATGAGAAGGGGACTCTGGAGGAGGACTGGCTTTCAAGGGCAGTTGGACCTTTGGGGTCTGCAGTGCCTGGAAAGCCCCCAGACGAAGGACTGGGGTGGGGAGGGCAGCTTGAAGGGCACCAGCCTGGGGATCCAGGCAGGCTGGGGGCACTCAGTGTGGGAACCCTCAGAGCCTGCACAGGATGGGGAGCCCAGAGGGGCACCATGGGGCCCAGCACTGAGGTTGGGAGAGGAGAGCGAAGGAGCTGCAGGGAGCAGAGACGAGCCGGGAGTCGAGGCTGGGCCAAGTGCTTCTAGGAAGAGGGAGGCAGCGGGGAGACGCTGTGGGGCTGTCGGTGACGAACTACAACTGCCCACGGATCTAGTGACATGGATGGAGGCCACAGGTGACCTTCTTGAGAACCTTGTGGGCGGGATAGGGTGGAAGTCAGACTGCAGGGGCGCCAGGGAGAGGGCAGGAGGAAGTAGGCCCGTCAGCAGACATGGCCCTGAGCACGGAGGCAGGAGCGGTGGGTGGGCGTATGGGGAAGTGGGGCCAGAGGGCTGCTCCTAGGGCACAGGTGGGAGACCCCAGGTACAGGAGCAGCAGGGAGGGCCACGGCCCCTGCTACTGGGGGTGGGTGGGCTGGGGCTGCTGTGGCCATGGCAGTGCAGCCAGACTAATGGAATCTCCTCAAGGGCTCTGGGAGCCAGGCTGGGGAGCAGGACCTGCCTGAGGCGGAACAATCAGTCAGAGCCAGGCTGGGGTCCCCCTCTGGCCCCAAACCTGCCTCTCACACCGTGCCACCAGCCTCAGCAGCCATCCACACCAAGGCTGCACACAAAGGAAGGGCCCAGGCTGGGGGCACTCAGTGTGGGCACCCTCAGCATGGCCTCCATGAGCGTGAGCTGGCTCTGCACCCAAGAGGCTGGTGTGACTGTGTAAGAGGCGCCCTGTGCGTTCTATGCCCTGGAGGCATCGCCCTTTGCCAGTGGTTGGCCGTCACTGCTCCTCCCTGGGAGCCTCTGGGGACCCTGTTGTGTGTGGTGAGGAGGTGGCAGAGCACTCAGAGATGACCAGGGGCAACTCCTACCCCCAGGAATGGCTGTGCCCCAGGCTCGTTGGGCCCCAGGCCTTGGCTCCCTAGCAACAGAAATGGGGAGAAGTGGCTGCGGTGACCAGCTGCCTCCAAGGGTTCCCGTCTACACCGGTCCTGTCTGCTTGGAAGCGTGGCCTGGCCTGTGTCAGCCCTGACATTTTCCCAGGAAGCCCACCTGAGCCCCACACACTTCTTTTCTTTGAGAGATGGGAAGGGGTGGCCTTGGGCAGGGGTCCGTCCTGAAGAGCTGGGAGGAATTTGGAATGAAGGGGAAATTCTGGGCAGGAGGAGGACCAGCCTGGCTCTGGCCCAAGTTCCGCTGTCATGGTGGGGCCCCGGGACCTTCCCTGCCACTGGTGACACCTGTGTCCCTTGCCCTCCTGCCCTCTGTGGACAGTTCACTGACTGGGTGGGAGTGAGGGAGAAACAGCAGCTCAGAGCAAAACAGCCCTGCTGCCAGGTGGCCCCAGGGAGGGACGTGGGTCCTGCAGAGGATGGAGGGAAGAGCCAAGCCACCAGCAGGCCCATGCTCTCGAGGAATCTGCCTTAGGAGAGTCAAGCCCTTCGGGAATCCCTCTACTCACCCCGGTTTGATGAGCAGAGGTGTGGGGAGAGGCCTGGGGAATCCTGCTTTCCCCACCAGCCAGTAGGTCTCCTCTACGCCCTTCCCCTGGAAAAGAGACGAAGGGTGCTGAAAGGCCCCATGCACCCCCAAACCTTCTCAAGTGAAGAGTGAGCTGGGTGATTCCTCCGGCTTGGTGGAGAGCAGCTGCCTGAATCCAGATCCACTCGCTCTGCTGCTCACTAGCTGTGTGATTTTGGCCAACTCACTTCACCTCTCTGTGCCTCAGTCTCCTCTGTACCTCATAAAGGTTTTATGAGGGTAAAATAAGTTTATATGTACCTGTGAAACAAATAAAGAAGGGATGGATCATGAACTTTGTGACCAGCAGGTTGGGGATGCTGGGACACAAGGCTCCTGTGATCTGTGATTCTCTCCAGCCCACACCATCCTGGGATAGGAGTGGCAGCCGCCTGGAGGTGAGGAGTGAGGGAGTCTGGGGGTGCTCAGGTAAGGGCTGACTGGTCTAAAGGTTCTGTACCCGACCCTGGCCAAGGTTTCATGGGGCCGGTACAACACTACGGAGCCCAGGCCGGCCTCAAGGACCTGAGGGCAGCATGCTAACCTCCCTGCCCCTCTGGGCATCCCTTTCCATCACCAGAATCCTCTGCTTCTCAGGACACCCAGCACCCACTCCCTCAAGGAAGACATGTCTGCTCTGACTTATCCAGGCTACTAGCCATAGCCCCAGCCATACAGAACACAGGAGTCCACCATGCCAGCCCTCCCAGGCTGTGCAACCATGCACAAGTCACTGCCCCTCTCTGAGCTGCACCCGCCTGCTCTGACTTCCCACCGTGTAATGAAGTGAGCCCCATGGAGCACCCAATTTCTGGGGCCTATGCATAGCATTGGGCCTTTCAACCTATCTCCCTGTCAGCCTGGCTGAGAAAATAGGGGAAACAAGAGGAAATGGGATAGGAAGAAAAGTCATTCACCAGAACGGTATTATTCCAGCCTGAGGCAGGAAGAGCGCAAGTTCAAGGCCGGCCTTGACACTATATTAATTAAAAAATGAAAAGGGCTGGGGATATAACTCAGCGGTAGAGCACTTGCCTAGCATGGGAGGCCCTGGGTTCAACACCCAGTGCTCTTCCGTCACCCTAAAAAAAACCCAAAAAAACAAAAACAAAAAAAAACTGTATTATTGCCTTTTTTGAATGTTAACATAAAACGAGAAGGCGAGGGCAGTCGCAGAACTCTCTTGACCTTGGAGGTGGTCGCGAGCAGGTGCAGCCCCGTACTGCACTGTAACGGCAGAGCCAGGCACGGGGCTGGTGGTGTGAGCCTGTGATCCAAGGGGTGACTAGGAGCCTGACCATGCTCTGGAGAAGGCACGGGCTTTGGGGCATCGGATCTGGGGTCTGAGCTGTGTCGAGTTGACAAGTTACTTTTCCTCTCCAGTTGAATTTCTTCAACTATGAAACGGGGGCCTGGTTACTCCTTTCACATCACCGTGAGTGACAGATGCGTGACTGCTCCGCTCTGGCCAGTGATCTCCCGGAAGGACCCGGGGAGCACAGAGCACCTGTGAAGGTCATCGTGCAGCCCAGTTCCAGGCAGCCAGGTCAGATGACGCGCTGTCCTGCTGCCCACAGAAACCGCGCCCTTGGGAACTGGGAAACCCTCTCACCTTCAGCTCAGTGTGACCTCGGACAGCGATTTCATAGCCCTCGTCAAGGCTGAGCAGCGCCTCCACGGAGCTTCGGCTGGCGTGAATTCGGTACGCTGAGGAGAAGGGGAGCCGACAGGTCACCATCTGGTGGCAGGACGCCTAGTATTTGCTATGATCATCAAGATCCCCAACAGCTCCAGTCCAACCAGTCGCAGACACAATTTTGATTTATGCAATGCCCTCCTGCTGGGTCTCTGTCTCTAGATTGTTGGGTACTAAAAGAAATCCCAAGTAAAAGCAAATTGTATAGATTGAATATTAAGGGAACTAAAGATGAAGTCAGAAGCCTTAGGAACATGATTTTTCCTTGCAGGGCAGGCAGTCTATGAAGGCTGAGTCAGAGAAGGTAAGCAGTTGTGTTTTTTTTTTAAGCAGGAATACCCTGTGGGGCCACCATGTTCAGTTACACAGTATGTGCACTGAACAACATTAGGGATTACACAACCTATACAACCAGAAGCAGAGGCCCTGAGGACTTCAACATTTCAGCTGCTCTACCCAAGCTATCAGAGTAGTTCCTACTGCCAGCAAGGGCCTATGTGGTTAGGGCTGCCCCAGCATAATGGGAGCTGGCATGCAGTCAAGAAAAAAACAAAACTGGTGTGGGTTCAGTCTCCAAAATGGAGGCCTAAAGAAGAATGAAGTTAAGGCATTTGCCAGTAGGTGGATGGAACTGGAGAATATCATATTAAGTGAAATAAGTCAATCCCAAAGAAACCAAAGGCTGAATGCTCTCTCTAAATGCTGACTCACAGTGCGGGTCGGGTGGGGAGAATAAAGGTACTTTGGATTAGACAACGGGGAATGCAGGGAAGGGAGTGGAGATGGGAATAGGAAAGACAGGAGAATGAATGGAACATAACTTTCCTGTGTTCATATATGAAAACATGACCAGTGTAACTCCACATCATGCACAACCACAAGAATGGGAAGTCATGCTGCATGTGTGTATGATATGTCAAAACATATTCTGCTACCATTTATAACTAAAAAGAACAAATAAAAATATTAAACAAAAAAAAGAAAAGAAACACTGGAAGGGATTTCCTCACTGAAATTGGGGAGACCAAGGTCCCCAGGAAGCATATTTTGCTCAAGGACACTAAGCAAGCCAGCAGCAGGATCAGGACCCTCACTGGGTTTCCAGCATCTCGAGCCACTGTTCTCTGTTCATTCCTCATGAGATCACCCCAAGTTAAAAGGACCAATGTTAAAAGGACCTCCCTGCTTTACTGAGAACTAGTGCATGCTGCCACCAGGTGGTGACGTGGTGACTAGCACTTTCAGAGAGCCCCAATGCTCTGCCTGTTGAGCAGGCAGGACAGGAGATGCCATACTCACGCAGCCCCGTGGACTCCATCCGGGATGCAGTGTTGACCGTGTCCCCGAACAGGCAGTACCGAGGCATGGTGAGACCCACGACCCCTGCCACGCAGGGCCCTGGAACCCGAACGTGCCTGGTGAGCCCCAGCGGGTCCTGAACCAGACAGCAGTCCCGTGACAGCCTCACCCCTCCCTACTCCCACTGCCATTCCCTCTGCACATCCTGGGCTCCAGGTTGGGGACGAGGACCGTGCCATCTGGAGCGTCCCATGATACCCACACAGAGAAGAGAGGATACCCGCGTGAGGCTCTGGGCATGGGAGGGCAGATAAGCCAGAGTCAGTCCCAGCGCCTGGGGCCACTGTGTGACTGTGATCAGCATGGAGGGTTGAGGGATGCCCTGTGCCAGCCCCGAAAAGGACCTCCAGCCTGCCCAGGGGGCTTTGTGGAGGCAGTGACGCATGAGCTATGTCTCGAGGGTTGAGAATCGAGCAGGCAGAGAACAGCAGGTGCACAGACTCAGAGGCAGGCCCAGGAGTCCATGGGAAATGCAGGCAGCCGAATGTGGATGGGGCCAGGTGGGGGAGTGGGGGGCGGTGAGGGCAGAGAGGTCAGCAAGGGCCTGGGGCCACAGGGCACAGTGAGTGTGGACTTGATCCTGCAGGGGATCCACAAGGGAGGGAGACTGGGGACATGGGAAGGCGTATCAGATGCTCTGAGGTCTCTCCCACCATCTCAGCAAACACTTAGTGTGAGCGCCCCACAGGGGGTTCCTGCTCTGCCCCTCCCGCCAGCCTGTCAGTCCTCTACATGGCGTTAGAGGCCCTTGGCCAGATGCTGGAACCCACACACCAAACGAGATATGCATGAGCTGAAACACCCCAGATTCTTTGATTTTGATCTATTAGAACTTGAAGATAATAAAAGGAAAAAAGAAAAATTATTTTAGCACAGAATTTTAGAATCTCAGAACTCTGGAAGTCGTCACTGGGGCTGTCCCAAGCCAACGCCCCAGGGAGGCCTGGAGCCTGACCCACCTGCACCTACTGTCACCCAGGGCCCCTCCCATACCTGAGTGCAGGCCAGCCCTGATGTGTATGGGCACATCTGGCACATGCCTCATCCGGAAGTCACCCACAGAGCTCAGGAGGTCCAGGGCCATGTTGGCGATCTCTGCCGCGTGCCGGTTCCCATTGCGCTGGGGCAGCCCTGACGCCACCATGTAGGCGTCCCCAATGGTCTCCACCTAGGAACCACAGTCTTCATGCTCCAGCTGGAGGACATGCCCTCCTGGCCTGCCCCACACACCCACACGAAGCCACCTCTCAGGGGCCCCAGCCCTACCTCATGGGTCCCCTGCCCACAGTGCCACCTCTGCTGGGCCTCCAGCGAGGCCCTTTAGCAATGACCAGATCTGTACGTTCTGAGTGACCTCTGTCTGTATCCCAGGTGACCATGGCTTTGTGTCCCAGAGCCAGGCAGTGAGGGACAGACGCGAGGACAGACTGGAGGTACCATCTGCACAAGCCGCAGTGGCAGCTCCGGGCTGCAGCTGGGGTGCGTGGCTGTGTTCCAGATCCCCACGGGCACGCTGGACAGAGTGAGGGGTCTGGAACCAGGTGGACGCAGGGCCAGCCCTGGCTCCACCTTGGCCTGGGCACACTCTCCACCTCCCAGAGCCAGAGCTTCCTCTGCACACGGGAAGAGGGCGCCAGGAGGGCCGGGCACATGGACGCTGAGTGGCAGCCACACCTCCTCCTCCTCCTCCTCCTCCTCATAGTGTTGAGAAGATAGGCCCTCAGCACCTCCTAAGGGGCAGTGACTTTAATGTCTACCCCCTCATCTCCCGAGCTCCACACCCTACCCTGGCCAGGGCTCTGTGGGATGGCTCTTGCCTCGTGGGTCCCCAGGCCAGTCTCAGGGACCTGAGGGTGGTATGTTGCTCTCTCTGCCCTCTCTGCCTCCCCTTCTGCCATCAGAGGAGTCAGCTCTTCAGGAAACCCAGGGCCCACTCCCCACAGCAGGACACACTTGCTGCCACCTACCAGCTCACTCTCCCACAGCCCCAGCCATCCAGACACAGGAGGCCACAGGTGCCCGCCCTCACAAAGGTGATACACTCAGAGGTGCCTATCAGAGTGAGCTCAGCCCACGCGAGGGCCCTGGCTCCTCCACACCCCTGTGTCTCCTTTCACCAATGGGAGGACACAACCAGAGGACAGGTGAGTGCAAAGGTTTCCACACTAATAAACATACATGCGAATTTTAACTCTATTACTGGCTTGCTGTGTGACTTGAATGAGCCACTTACCCTCTCTGAGCCTGTGTCCTCATTTATACAGCAGGGATAATAATCCATCCTGCTGAGAGGCATTAAAAGGGTTAAATAAGGGGCTGCATTTGTAGCTCAGTGGTAGAGCACTTGCGTAACATGTGCAAGGCACTGGGTTTGATCCTCAGCACTGCATAAAAATAAATAAATGAAATAAAGGTACTGAAAAAAAAGGGTTAAATACGACATGGTGAAAATCCTGAGGCCCCTGACCCCTCTGTCGATGCTGAGCCGTTGCCCAGGCTGCTCCCCTGTGGTTCGGGGGAGGCCTCGGCTCCTGGCATGCGCAGGTGCTTGGCATTACATTGGTGAATGGATGAAAGACAGCACTTGGTCTCCTATTTCTAAATCTAAAGAACAATCCTACACCATAGGCACTTCCATCCGCTGTACAAATGGAGAACTCCAGGCTCAGAGGGTTGGCTTGCCCAGTGTGGCTGGCGCAGGACTCACCCCAGGCTGGGTGGTGGCTGAGTCCCCCACCGCCGCCCGCAGCTCCCAGGTCTCTGCTCTGGAGCGCTGTCCTTAGACGCGCTTGTTCAGTGAGAGCCGGCGGGGAGGGGATCCCAGGCCCCTGCAGAACCGGGTAAGGGCTGCCTGGCTGCCTCCCAGCCCAGGTGGGATTAGAGAGCAGAAACCAGATCCTGGTGGGGACGGCGTAGTGAGGAGTGATGTGCTTGGGGAGCCGGCCTCGTGTCCCCACATCTGGAGAGCGTGGGGCTTGTCTTATTTCACCTCCCTCTGCCAGGAAGACGCAGGCCTCTTGGCCAAAGTTCAGAGCAGATCAGAAGTGTGAGTCAGAGCCCGGAGGGACCACGTGTGAGCAAAGATCAGCAGAGGAGGAAGAGACAGGCCAGGGGTGACGCAGGGCGGACTGAAGCCGCAGGGCTCAGCAAGACAGAAGAGAATCTTTCTCTGGGTCCAGTGGGCTGGGGCGGGCATTGAGGCAGGAGGGAGACAGCCAGCCTGAGGGACAGAACCTTGGAACTGCGGGCCCGGGCAGGGTGCAGGATCCTGAGCAGGGAACCCAAGGGAAGCTGCATCCTTGGATGTCTGTGGCTCTGGTCTCCACAGGTCATGCTTGGATGCTGCCTGCAGGGGACACCGCAGTTCCCTTCCTGGCTCTGCTGCCTACCAGCTGTGTGACCTCGGGCAGGCTACTTCCCTCTCTGAGCCTCAGTAACCTCCTCATTCAATCAGCATATATTTCCTGAGAACTGCTGTGTTAGGGTGGAACCACGAAGTGCTGTCCAGGGGGAGTTAGGAGAGCTAAACCAGGAGCTCCTAACCATGTCTGGGAGAGCAAGGATGCCCTGAGGCCAGAAGGCTGGCCAGGAGGGAGCCAGGTGGAGAGGAGAGAGAGCAGTGTTCCAGAAGAGGAAGAAGCACCGCAAAGACCTGGCACCTGAGAGAGTGAAGCGTGAGGGAGGGACCTAGGTCTGCAGAGGTGGAGCAGCTGGGGAAGCACCTGGGCCACTAAGAACCTCTGTCTTAACTTCAGGGGTGTCCACATCAGGAAAATGCTGAGCTTACCTGAAGAGGGGCCTTGGGGACCAAATGCCAGAGTTCAGATTTGAGCTTCCCATTCCCCCAGAATATAATATCAAACAAGTCACTTAACCTCTATCACCTCACTTTCTCCATCTATAAGTTAGGGGTGCCAGCACCTACCTCAGACACCGTGCTGGTTAAATGGGCTAGTGCCTCTAGAGCAGTTGGTACCGGCATCAGTGCCCAGGAAGCACTCAGTACGTGTGGGTGGTTCTGTCCACGGGAGGCTGTAGATAAGGACATCACAACTACCTGGCACCTCAGGGTGAGTGCTGCCCTCGGCTCTTCCTTCCCAGCATCCTTTTCAGCCTGGTGTCAGCCCTCAGCGCCTGTGTCCCCCATTCTGCCTTCTTGGAGGGCTGTGGCTGGAAGGGAGCTGGGGTCATGGAGGGAGACTAAGGCCAGTGGAGCCCGAGTGTGGCTCTCTCTGGGACCTCCCTCCCCTCCTTCTCCACATATCTGAGGCTGCACCAAGGTCCCCACCTCCTGGATCAGCTGAGGTGATCCAGGGCTGAGGTGGGGCTAGAGAGGACAGGCAGGAGGTGACTCTGTTCTCACAGTCTGTTTACAAGCACTTCTCCACGGGGGATGGGATCCTCCCATCATCTGGAACCTGCCTGGACAGTGGTCATTACCTTATTCATGGACAACGGATCAGAGTGGGGAAGGGAAGCTGTTTGCACAAAGCCACTCTGGAACTGGTGGCCAGACTGAGACTCAGACCCAGGATCGAGTGGTGCATGGGGCCTGGGTGGCGGAAGGTGTCGATGGCCCTGCCGAGGCCCCTGCTGCCCTCGCCCCAGCCTCACCCCCAGCACTGGGCCCCTTCGTGTCCTGCCCCAGCGACCCACACAGCACTGCATGCTCCCCAAGCCCTCCCGAACCTCAAGCCTTTGCACATCATGATCCCCCAGGGCCTGCCTGGAGCCGCCACACCCGGGCAGGATGAGGCTGGGAAGGCAGCACCTCTTCCAGGAAGGCCTCTCTAGCTGGCACAGGGCTCTCTGTCTCCTTGGCCTCCCCCAATTGCCACTTTCTCCAGGTGGACATCATTATTTACCTACAGGCCTGAGGGCTTCTGGAGGGCAGGGACTGGAGCTGACTCCTCTGTCTGCCCTTGCCCAGCACAGGGTCACACAGAGGGACCCATCCACAGAGATGTTAAAGGGATGGGTGGGTGGATGATGGACAAGTGAACACGGTGGCCACATAACGCAGTGGCCCACCCTCTCCACCCCTCTCGAGATCCACACCCAATGTGACTCTGTAGCTTCTCCCATCAGGGGGTTTATTTCCCCACTTCTTGAATCTTTTCCTTTGACCAATAGAATATGTTAGAAGTAGCAATGTACCTGATCCCAGGTGAGGGCTTGTGCCTCTGCCCTTCTCCCAGAACCTGGACACACCATGGAAACAATCTGAGACTAGCCAGATGGACAATGAGACTGTGTGGACCAGATCTGAGCCTTCCCTGAGCCAGAGACGTGGCAAACCCAACTAAGATCAGCAGAGTTGCCCACCTCACCCACAGCTGACCACAGATGCATGAATGAGTCCAGAAGAAGCTTTTGGTTGACCCATAAGTTTGTGAGCAACAGCAAATGTTTATCATTTTACATTACTTGGCATTGGGGCTATTTGTTGCACAGCAATAGCTAACCAAGACAAACACATAAACAGCTGAATGGAAATGGAAATGTACAACACAGACACAGCAGAAAAGAGAGGGATAGAATGCCAGCCTCCTGCTAGTCTCACCTTATATACATCGTGACTGCCCAGAACAGCATCAAACAATGTGTAGAGGTCATTAAGCAGGCCCACCACCTCAATGGGCTCACTCAGGGCTGAGATGGTGGTAAAGCCCACAATGTCACTGAAGTATATGGTAACCTGGTCAAAGTACTCTGGTTCCACTGTTGCCCCCATCTTCAGAGCCTCAGCCACAGACCTGAAGGGATGGGAGGAACCAGGGTCACACTTCAAACAGTTTGAACAGTTTGGAGATTAGAGAGGAACACTTAGTAGGAAATCTTGGGTTGAACTTCAGGAGACCTGGGACAGGTCTGCTAGTGTGCTGGCTGCCCTGGCAGCAAGTCCCTGTCCTCTGAACTTGACTTCCTCTGAAGTGAAGTGAGAACCTTGTGCCCCCTCCTGGCTCCCAGGGGTGCGGGAGAGCAGAAGTTCAACATCTGTGTGGCCATCACAGGGCCCAAACAGGATGAGTGTCTATAAAAATATGTTGGATAAATAAACAGGAAGGAACGAATTGAAAGGGTTCACAGAACCCCAATTTTTCTAAGCACCTACTATGTTCCAGAGCACATGTGTGGAGGCACATCCAAGTCCCCAGGGCCACTCACGGAGGGAGCATCTGCGAGAGCAGCCTTTCCGTCTTCCACCTCTCCAGCTCCAGCTCCTCGGTTCGCTCCTGAACCAGGTCCTCCAGGTTCTGGGAATACTTCTCCAGCATCCGCAGCATGGAGTCAGCCACGCTGGTCTTCTTGCCTTGATTGATGCTTTTGAACTGAAGATGGAACAAAAAACTTTATTTCTCCATAAAGATCAGGACACCTGACCCTCAGCGTGGGAATCTGGGGCGACCCGAAGGAACTCGACATAATCCCTGCCTAGAAGAGTTGGATTGCTGCAGGAGGGGGACGGTGGTTCTGACAGGGGCAAGGCACAGATGGCTGTGTGGGGCGGGCAGGAGGAGGAGAACTCTGCAGAGGAGCCTGGCAGAACACAGTGCTACCATCAACGAACACAGAATCCCACTGACCTCCTCACAACAGCACCGTGGGACACTGGGCACCCCCTGCTCTCCTCAAAGATGGAGAGTAAATGGGACAATGGGTGGATGGATGGATGGATGGATACATGGATGAATGGATGGATAGAATACATGTAGATTTTATATGTATACATAATATATGTTTATACATACATATATAAAATCGACATGTATTTTATATGTAGATATGAAATATATAGGACTCTTTCTGACTCTCTATTCCTCTTCATATTCCAAAAATAAATAAATAAACAAATACTAAACCAAGAAAAAATAAAGGCAGTACCACAAAATAAAATACTAAAGACGTTAGGACCAAAGGAGAGATTAAAGATTTCTTAAAAGGGTTAATTGAGGAGTGAGGTCTGTATACCAAAGGCATACTAAAATTTGGTCGCCATTTTGGTACAAGCTTCTTAGTAACAGAGCAGAGAGGGAGATATAGAGTCTACAACCCAGGGGGCCTCAAGACAATGGAGCATTCAACTACTTGCTCGAAAGCAGTGTAACTACTGCTACTATCAAGCAAATGGAAGTACCTCTAAGGTCCTTGTATGAGGACACTGTGTGTGACCATAAACTGCACCTTCGAGGACAAATTTATAGTATGTGTGGAAGCAGGTTTCCTAGGGAGACCTACCAGAACCTTCCTGGATGTGGTTTGCTCCTTCCCAAAGTGTAGTCAGTAGAAGAGGCAGATCAACAATGGTCAAGGTGAAGGCACTCACTCATCCTTGTCTAAATCTAGCTGCTTAAACACACAAGTGTGAGTGTGAGAGTGTGTGTAGGTGTGCACACACAACCTCCATTAATGCCACTTCTCTCAGCCAAATGTTTGCAAAGCGGGGAGCAGCAGCGGCCCCTGAAGTGCCCCTATTTTGTGTTTTCCCTTAAAAGCAGAAGCACATGCTTTAGCAGTCCATCTGGGTGGCGGGACCACTGCTGGCCTGGAAATACCAGCAAGGTCGTGAAGTTGGCTACAAGACCACCTGTGCATGGAGGGCCACCATTTTATAAATGAAGAAACAAAGGATCTGAGAGGTGAACTAACTTGTCAATAGGCACGCAAGTGAAGGAACTGAGTTTCAAACTGATTTTTTTTGTTTTGTTTTGCTTTGTTTTGTTTTGTTTTAATCACCAAGCCCTTCACTAAATTATTTTTTTACTTGGAATGTATTTTCCATTGTTCCCCTTGGATTGCCCAGGAATGCAGTCATAGGATCTGCCAATAACCATCATTTTTTTCCTTCCTTTTCAATATTCACTTTCTTGTCAAATTGCATTGGCTAGTCCTTCCAGAACAATGTGAAACAAACATAAACCCAGGTCTTTGAATTCAAGTTTAGTATTCTTTCTCCTGTACGTCACTCACTCTCTCCTCTTCAGTGAACAACTTTTTTTTTTTTTTTAATTAGTACTCACTTGACGGTCACACCTAGCTGGAGAGTTAGGCCAGGGTTAACTACCTTTCCAGTCAATGTATAAGGAAGCTGAGGTTCACAGCGCAAGTCACTTACCCAAGGTGAACCCCTAGGCAAGTGGTGGCACAGGGGTGAATGCAGGCATTCTGACCGTCACCCCCACCCACCAGTGTGAGGGGATTCCACCTTCTTCATCATGCTGAATGCAGAGTGTGCCCATCTTAGCCATCTTAGCCATCTCAGCCGTCTTTACCACAGTCTTTCCTATAGTCGCCACTCATTTGGGGCCAGCACCTCCTGCCCTGCCTCACTGACCCTGGCAATCCCCGATCCCCTGGGAAAATTCCAGGCTAGTGTTTTAGGAACTGCTTGCTTGTTCTGGCTAGGCTGCCCACCCTCTTTGCCCACCTGGGAACTCATTTACTCTGAGGTCCAGATTCCCCATCTGTGACAGGGGGGCAGCACCCCCGAAGCCAGAACTCAGTGGGGAGGCCTGTGGGAAGAGAGGGGTTGTGGGAAACTTGCCAAAGACCCCAAGGGCTGCTACTCCGCCTGCTAAGTGGTCGCCTCTCCCTCCACCTCCCTCCTCACCTGCCTGGATGCTCCTCTCACTCAGTGAACCTCACTCTGGCATCTTGCCACTATGGTTGGGCTGGTGGGAGGAAGGAGAGGCACAGATGCTGCCTCAGCTTGTGGGCTGGCCCTGGGGAGCCACGGCCTGTGGGGCTCAGTCAGGCCCACACACTCCACTGTGCCCAGAGGACTCGTACAGACTTGCCTCCCCTTCCCCCTGCAGTCTCAAGGCCAGCTGGGGGACCCCGGGGCCCCTCTCGTCTTTCCCTCCCTGACTCGAGCAGCAGCACTATCTTGCAGTCACAAATGGCCTGTTCACTTGGCACCAGGAGGCTCAGTCCAGGTAGAGCTCCACGGGCAGCTCTGCAGATGGACCACCCTGGGTCTGGACTCCAGAGCCTCATTTCATCCCTGGATACCTTGGGCAAGGCCTGTCACCTCTCTGTGCCTTCTTCCTCTCCTGCAAAGCTAAGACACTGCCATGCTTCTCAGGGAACTGCCATGGGATGAAGTGACATTTCATGGGGGCTGGGCTGTGAGAAGGTGCTGATGGATGTCCTTGCAACCTGTGGTTCTGAGAATGCTCTCTTCAGGGCATGGACCTCAGGGAGGCAGCGCTTGCCTGTGCCCTGCGACTGCACAGCATTTCCAGGCCCCAGGCATGGAGTGGGGCTCACACCAGGCCAGCATGGTGGCCCATGGGTGGACCACTGCTCATGGTGCCCTCCTCCTCTGGGGAGCACTGACCTGGCTGTAAATGTGGTCCAAGCTTGGTCTGTCAGCAGGAGCCTCCTCCCAGCACTGCTTCATCAGTTGGATGCACTCAGGTGGCCCGTGGTCAGGGGACACCAGTGGCCGGCACAGAGGAGGGGGAGACACCACCTTCCTGATGATTTCTGCAAAAAACACCACGTGGCAGGGAGGGCAGGGCAGACCAAGGCAGGTGTGGGGATGTTCCTCACATCTCTCTTCTGTGTCCCAGGGCATGGCTGGCCGCAGTCTTGCTCTTTCCTGAGTCTGCCCCCAGGGTGTGGCCCAGGAACAAGTCTCAGCAGCTGGAAGAGATAGGTTTGAATTCCAGATCTGCCACCACTACTCTGAGAAGGTAGTGAAGACAGTGACTTTTCTCAGTCTGTTTCTCCATCTGTGAAATGAGCTTTGCAAACTTGGCCCAGTGGTGCTCACCTATAATCCTGGCTACGTGGGAGGCTGAGGCAGGAGGATCTCAAGTTGGAGGCCAGACAGAAGAACTTACCAAGACTCTGTTTCCAAGTGAAAAATAAAAAGGGTTATGATACAGCTCAGTGGTAGAACACCCCTGGGGTCAATCCCAGTACTGGAGGAAAATGAGTTCGGGGAACTGCCTTCTCGAGAGGGTTGCTGATGGATGTTAGGTGCATGGCTTAGGGCAGGCTCTTCCTCAGCCCCAGGTCCACCAAAACCACCATTGCTCAGTTGCCAGCAACACCAACAAATGTGAACCTTGCCTCTGAAGCTGCTGGGAAGCTGAGAGACCCTGAAGCAGATTACTATCCCTAGTTTTCTAGTGTTTTGAACATGAAGGGGCCCTGCACAAAATTCAACTCAAAGTGGATCAGGGACCTAGGTATTAGACCAGAGAACCTGCGCCTAATAGAAGAAAAAGTAGGTCCAAATCTTCATCATGTCAGCTTAGGACTTGACTTCCTTAACAAGACTCATAAAGCACAAGAAATAAAATCAAAAATCAATAAATGGGATGGATTTAAACTAAAAAGCTTCTTCTCAGCAAAGAAAATAATCAATAACATGAAGACAGAGCCTACAGAATGGGAGAAAATGTCTACCACATGCACCTCAGATAGACCACTAATCTCCAGAATTTATAAAGGATTCAAAAACCTGACACCAAAAAAACCAAATAACCCAATCAATAAATGATGAGTCAAGAGACTCATCTCATAGAAAAGGACATCCACCTACTAAAGGTGAAAGGATGGGAAAAAACCTGCCACACACATGGACTCAGTAAAAAGCGGAGGTTTCCATCCTTATATCAGATAAAGTGGATTTCAAGCTGAAGTTAGTCAGAAGGGATAAAGAAGAACATTTCATACTGCATAAGGGAACCATAAATCAAGAAGACATAACGTGTCTTAAATATTTATACCCCAATCAATGGCCCATCCATGTACATTAAACAAATCCTTCTCAATTACAGGAATCAAATAGACCACAACATAATAATTCTGGGTGACTTTAACACACCACTGTCACCACTGGACAAATCTACCAAACAAAAACTAAACAAAGAAACCACAAAACTCAATAACACAATGAATAACTTAGACTTAACAGACATATATAGAATATTCCATCCATCAATGAGTGAATACACTTTCTTCTCAGCAGCACATGGCTCCTTCTCTAAAATAGACCATATGCTATGCCACAAAGCAGCCCTTAGTAAATGCAAAAGCGTAGAGATACTACCTTGTATTCGATCAGATCATAATGGAATGAAATTAGAAATCAATGACAAAAGAAAAAACAGAAACTACTCCAACACCTGGAGACTGAAAACTATGCTATTGAATGAAGCATGGATAACAGAAAATATCAGGAAGGAGATGAAAAAATCTTAGAGGTAAATGAGAACGATGATACAACATATCAAAATCTCTGGGACACTATGAAAGCAGTACTAAGAGGAAAATTCATTGCATTGAGTGCATTGAAGAAAAGAATAAAAGGTCAACAACTCAACGACCTAACCTTACATCTCAAAGCCCTAGAAAAAGAAGAACAGAAAGACACCAAAAGTAGAAGACAGGAAATAATTAAAATCAGAGCTGAAATCAATGAAATTGAAACAAAAGAAACAATTCAAAAAATTGACAAAACAAAAAGTTGGTTCTTTGAAAAAGTAAACAAAATAGATAAACCCTTAGCCACACTAACAAAGAGAAGGAGAGAGAAAACTCAAATTACTAAATTTCGTGATGAAAAAGGCAATATCACAACAGACACCACTGAAATACAAAACATAATTAGAAGCTACTTTGAAAACCTATATTCCAACAAAATAGAAAATCTTGAAGACATCGACAAATTTCTAGACATATGATCCTCCCAAACTGAACCAGGAGGATATATACATTTTAAACAGATCAATTTCAAGTAATGAAATAGAAGAAGCCATCAAAAGTCTACCAACCAAGAAAAGTCCGGGACCAGACAGATTCTCAGCTGAGTTCTACAAGACCTTCAAAGAAGAACTTATACCAATACTCCTGAAAGTATTTCATGAAATAGAAAAGGAGGGAACCCTTCCAAATTCATTCTATGAAGCTAGTATCGCTCTGATACCAAAACCAGACAAAGACACATCTAGAAAAGAGAACTTTAGGTCAATATCCCTGACGATAATAGATGCTAAAATCCTTAACAAAATCTGGCAAATAGCTTACAAAAACATATTAAGAAGATAGTGCACCCCTATCAAGTGGGGTTTATCCCAGGGATGCAAGGTTGGCTCAACATCCAGAAATCAATAAATGTAATTCATCACATCAATAGACTTAAATTTAAGAATCACATGATTATTTCCATAGATGCTGAGAAAGCATTTGACAAAATACAACACCCCTTCATGCTCAAAACACTAGAAAAAATAGGGATAGTAGGAACATACCTCAACATTGTAAAGGCTATTTACACTAAGCCCACTGCCAACATCATTGTTAATGGAGAAAAACTGAAAACATTCCCTTTAAAAACTGGAACAAGACAGGGATGCCCACTGTCACCACTTCTATTCACCATTGTGCTGGAAATGCTAGCCAGAGCAATTAGACAGACCTCAGAAATTAAAGGTATACAAATAGGAAAAGAAGAACTCAAGCTGTCACTATTTGCTGATGACATGATACTATATTTAGAGGATCCAATAAAACTCCACCAGGAAACTTTTAGACCTAGTTAATGAATTCAACAAAATAGCAGGATATAAAATAAACACACATAAATCAAATGCATTTATCTACATAAGCGATGAATCATCTGAAAGTGAAATGAGGAAAACAATTCCGTTCACAATAGCCTCAAAATAAAATACTTGGGAATCAATCTAACAAAAGAGGTGAAAAACCTCTACAACGAAAACTACAGAACATTAAAGAAAGAAATTGAGGAAGACCTTAGAGGATGGAAAGATTTTCCATGTTCTTGGATAGGCAGAATTAACATAATCAAAATGGCCATACTTCCAAAGGTGCTATACAAATTGAATGCAATTCCAATAAAAATTCCAATGACATTCCTCATAGAAATAGAAAAAGTAATCATGAAATTCATATGGAAGAACAAAAGACCCAGAATAGCCAAACAATCCTGGGCAGGAGGAATGATGCAGGAGGTATCACAATACCAGACCTTAAACTCTACTATAGAGCAATAGTTATAAAAACAGCATGGTATTGGCACCAAAATAGACAGCTAGACCAATGGTACAGAATAGAAGACACAGAGACAAACCCCTTAAGTACAGTTATCTCATACTAGACAAAGATGCCAAAAACATGCAATGGAGAAAAGATAGCCTCTTCAACAAATGGTGCTGGCAAAACTGGAAATCCATATGCAATAAAATGAAATTAAATCCCTATCTCTCACCCTGTACAAAACTCAACTCAAAGTGGATCAAGGATCTAGGAATTAGACCTGAGACTCTTCACCAAATAAAAGAAATAGTAGGCCCAAATCTTCTTCATATTGGTTTAGGACCAGACATCCTCAGCATGACCACAAGAGAGCAAGAAATAAAAGGAAGAATCAATAAATGGAATGGATTCAAACTAAAAACCTTTTTCTCAGCAAAAGAAACAATCAATAATGTGAAAAGAGAGCCTACAGAGTGGGAAAAAATCTTTTCCACACATACTTCAGACAGAGCACTGATCTCCAAAATTTATAAAGAACTTACAAAAACTTTACACCAAAAATACAAAGAATCCAATCAATAAATGGGCTATGGAACTGGGCAGACACTTCACAGAAGATGATATACAGGTGACCAACAAATATATGAAAAAGTCCTCATCATCTCTAGTAATTAGAGAAATGCAAATTAAAACCACCCTAAGAGTACATCTAACTCCAATTAGAGTAGCTATTATCAGGAATACAAGCAATAATAAGTGTTGGCATGGATGAGGGAAAAAAGGCACGCTTGTACATCGCTGGTGGAGTTGCAAATTGGTGCAGCCACTCTGGAAAGCAGTATGGAGATTCTTCAATAAACTTGGAATGGAACCACCATTTGACCCAGCTACCCCACTCCTCGGTTTATAACCAAAGGTCTTAAAATCAGCAAAGTATAGGGATGCAGCCACATCTATGTTCATAGCTGCTTAGTTCACCATAGCTAGATTATGGAACCAACCTAGATGCCCTTCAATTGAAGAATGGATAAAGAAACTGGTATACACAATATTACTCAGCCATAAAGAAAAATAAAACTATGGCATTTGCTGGTAAATGGATGGAGTTGGAGAATATCATGCTAAGTGAAATAAGCCAAGCCCAGAAAACCAAAGGCCAAATGTTTTCTCTATGTGTGGATGCTGATCCATAATGTGTGTGGGGGCGGCTGGGGAAGAATGAAGGTACTTTGGACTGGGCAAAGGGGATTGAGGGGAGGGGTGGGAGGTGGGGTTAGACAGGAAGGTGGAATGAGACGGACATTATCACCCTATGTACCTGTCTGATTGCATGAATGGTGTGACTGCACCATATACAGGTTGGCTATTCGTATACAGTGAGTTGAAATGCATTCTGCTGCTCTAATTAGAACAAACTTTATTTTTTAAGAAGCAATAAGCAGAAAAAACAAAGAAGAGTCAAGTAGTAGCACACAAGGCCCCAAACTTTTTGATGTCAAATATTCTCATATGAGAACAGGCTAGAGGCAACTGCCCCGGGCCTGGCCATCTCAGGCTGGTCTTGTGTTGCCCTCGCTCAGGCAGACCCACTTCCACACTCCGAGCACCTCTGGGATCCATCTGCTGAACTGAGGAGCCTGCTCACCCAGCTCTGTGGGGCCTAGTGGGATGACTCCAGGGTACTTTAGGTTAGGAACACCAAACTTAGATCAAGGAACTTCCCAAATCCCAGTTCCACATGGCCCTGAGAAGCCCCTTCCCTCTTGGTCTCACTAACTCTTCTTTGAAACCCCATCTCTGGGGCTGGCCATTGGAAACTGCAGGTACCAAGCGCCTTAGAAACTGCAAAGGGCCACACACATACGGGGCCTTAAAATGATGTTAGGGACAGGAGAGAGTGTGGGACTCCCGTCACCACATCCCTGAAACCACCCAGGCAGTATTTCCTGAGCTGCCCTTGCATGCCAGGCCCTTTTTCTAAAGCAAGCACTTCACTGAATCTTGCAGCTATGCTGCAAGTCAGGCATCATGGGTCCTATTTTACAGATGAGGGAACTGAGGCTTAGTGCTAAAAGGGATTTACTCAAAATTGTAAAGCACATGGGTATGCAACTGGCCTTAGGTCGGTGTCCCCCCAAGCCTAAGCTCTGAACCCTGTACTCTCTGAGGCTGGGAAGCAACTGACTTTGGACTAACTGACCAATCCCAGGGTGGCCAGAGGGTTCCAGGTCTGGGTCCCTGCATTCAAGGTCTGGTGGAGCCTGGCCTGGAGGGCCTTGAACTGGATACGTGTCTTGCGGACCCCATCTGGCTGTCCTTCCCTCTCTCAGCTGGCAGATGCAGGGGCAGGGGCAGCTGAAGAGTGTCGAAAAATGACCCAATAAAGACACCCCTCCCCAGACCCTCCCCCACTTCAGAAATTTGGGGCCTATAATTCTCATTATTGATCTGCCAGTGTTTTGGTAGAGAAAGGGGAAGGGACTAGGCCCCCTGTGAGTTCAAACATCTGCAGCGATCTGCCTGGCACTGCAGGCCAAGGTGGGGACAGGTCCCAGGGAGGACAAAGACAGCAGGGGGACAACTTCAAGATCATCCTGGGGTCCAGAGAGGCCTGGCAGAGAGCACAGAAGAGAGGGGACATTCCTGAAGTTGGTCTCTCCCACCAAGGTCAGGAGAGAGAGGACATCTACACCAAAAGTATGGGCAAGAGAAGCTCTTGAAGGAGCCCCGTCTGGGTGGTAGACTGAGCCCGCAAACACTGAGCAGCCTGGCCACATCAGCCGTGGGGCCTGGTATCCAGCACATTTTAAAATTTATCTCCATTTCTAAAGATGAGAAAACCGAGACTCAAAAAGGTGAAGTGATTTTGCAAGGACCTGTGTAGGGTCACATTGTAAAACTGAAGTCTGTTTGGACACAGGCCTGTGCTGGGCTTAGAGGGGAGCCTTGGTGAGGGAATGAGTGTCACAGACACAGCAGTGACAGTGGGAAAGGAAGGGGTGGGAGTTCACCTGAAACCCGCGCCGTCGGCCCTAGAGCTGGTCAGCTGCCGTCGTGGCAGAGTTGCCAAGAGCTGCCTCACCTAAGTCAAGGAAAATCCCAGTTTCCACAGTCAGACTTTGCGTATGTGCGCCTGCGAGGTTGTTCTCAGGCCTGGGTTTCCTGAAGGTCACAAGTTCCCCAGCCACCTGGAGACTCCAGCCAGGGACAGACCATAGAGCGGCAAGGGTGCTTACCTTCTGCTGGGAGCCCCCAGCAGCCGTATGGTGGGCCCCGCGTCAGCACCTCCTGCAGGATGATGCCCATGCTGAAGACATCACCTTTGAGGGTGCCCCGCCCGGGCCCCCCAGGTGCCCGCAGCAACTCAGGAGCCGTCCACAGCAACTCTACAATCAGAGGGCAGGGCCACACCACCATCACCCACTGCACCCAAGCTGGGCTGAGCAGAGCCAGAGGCTTCACACCTGTGTCTCCACTGTCCCCCACCATGCCCTGGGGGAATAAAGGCCTTCTACTCTCTAGAGTTCACAGGTGAAAGGGGGAGTCATCCACTCAAGGCCACACCACAGAAAGTGCTGGAGGACTGGAGATCTCCCTGCTACCCCTGCTTCATAAGCACCTAGTTTAAATAGAGGTTTTAGAACCTGCCATCCTGTTGCCCACCAGGAGCTGACCTTCTGGGGCTGGCTGGGGTCGGGCAGACCGCTGAGCGTTCAGGAGTTCCGCATAACCATGGTCGGTGACCTTGAGCACAAAGCG
Source organism: Glaucomys volans (assembly GCA_020662805.1). NCBI lineage: Eukaryota > Metazoa > Chordata > Mammalia > Rodentia > Sciuridae > Glaucomys > Glaucomys volans. The sequence continues at coordinate 60,389 of JAJEJO010051395.1, forward strand.
TCCGTCCACCACACAGTTCCGTGATTTGAGGCGCCCGTGAGGGAACTGTCGATGATGCAGATACCGCATGCCCTGGGGAGGATGGAATGGGATCCATTAGGTCACCGTGATGAGTGAGAGGGACCAAGGAATTCCTGTGGGCTCCAGAAAGCCCACAGGCCCAGAAGGCTTTCCTGCCGTGTCTTTCCTTTTGCCACGCTGCTCAAATTTCTCAAAGTGGAAAGAGCCCAAGCATGGGAACTTTGAGCATCTCGCGCCTCCCTGACGTCCTCTGTGAGCTGTAGCTCCAGTGGAAGTTTCTTACTCGGATCAGATCCAGCAGCAGGGAGGCCTTAAAGGTCCAGTCAAGCCGCAGGGCCTCATTCCGCAGCAGGTCCTCCAGGCTGCCCCGGGCACAGTACTCTAGCACCAGAGCACTGACCCCAGGACCCACGAAAAAGCCCAGGCAGGTGGCCACGTTCTCATGCCGCATCTCACGCATCTGCAGGGACAATGGAGACCTTAGCAGTTTCCATGGATGCTTTGAAGGATGGACCAGGTCCAATCTACAGTTAGGCCCCCAGGACTTAATAGCTGCAGGGATAAGTTCAGAAAAGTATAAGCCATGCTGGTTGGGGGATGGAGGGATGGGTAGAAGAAGGAGTGAGCCATAACCAACTCCACAGGACAGGAATCCAGGCCTGTTTCTCAACCTAGGTAACACCATGCCCCTGGAACCCACGTCAATTATCTCCCTGGAGACGAAGGGAGGGTGGAGGGAGGAAGAGGAGCAGAAGGGATCCACCATTAATAGAAAACAGCCTCCCTGGGCTGGGGATATAGCTCAGTTGGTAGAGTGTTTGCCTTGCAAGCACAAGGCCGTGGGTTCAATCCCCAGCACCGCAAAAAAAAAAAAAAAAAAAAGAATACAGCCTCTCTGATATTTCGAACCCAACCAGGGACATTAGCATTTGCCAAAGCAGGACAGGCGGACCTTTGTCTGGCATGGCCCTCTCACAAAAATAGTTCAAGGCCACTGTCTTACTCTTCCCCTTAGAGACTCACAAGCACATTGGCATATGTGGAGAGTCAAGAAGGGCCTCAAATCCTTTGACATTCCTTCCATCCAGAGGTGAACTCTGTCCCCTCTCCTGTGACTACTGTGAACAACTGAACACAGTGGAGATGGCCTTCTACACGTCTGTGTTCAGGACTCAGGACTCAGCAGTCTGGCTGCTTCCATTTCCTGTCTCTTGGAATGCTCTTGGTGGTCCTTCTACCTGAGCCTTCCCACTGGAGAGATCATGTGGAGAAGCCCTGAGACTATCAAAAGAGGGAAGCTGTGTCCAGCCCAGGCAGGGAGCATTGAGTGAAGCCATTTTAGGCCCTCCAGGCCAAGAATCAGCAATGTTTTGTGTAAAGGTCCAGAGAGTAAATATTTTAGGTGTTGTGGGTCTGTCACAACTATTCCCCTCTGCACAAAAGTAGTCATAGACAATGCCTAAAGAAAAGAACATGACTGTGTTCCAATACAACTTTATTTATAAATCAGGTTGTGGGCCTGGTTTGGCCTGTCATAGTTTGCTAACCTCTGACAACCCATTTTCCAGCTAATCACCACTGAGTGATCCCCAACCAGTGCAAAGCAGAAGAGAGTTGACCCCAAAATTGTAAGATATAAAATGGTTATTGTTTTAAGCCATTATATTTTGGGGTACATTGTTCCACCATGGCAGATAACCAGAACAGCACAGTGAAGGTTCTGAGAAGGACTATGGCCAAAGCAAGCAATTTCCAAACTTGCGTGACCACATACAGGACCTTTTCTTTAAAGAAAGAGCTGCTCACATTGGTTGGAAGATGCCCACTGGGAAATGCCTAACTTTACCTCCAGTCACTTAATCTCTCCGAACTTTATTTCAAATAGTGGTAATGTTGGAGATAATAACAAAAATAACAACATCACTAAACTAATAAAATTCACATTGCATCAAAGGCATGCCCCTTACCAAGGACAGTTCTAGGCATTCCGGATATTCCGGTTGTCCTTACAACTTCCCTGGGACTGGGCATCTGGCTCCATCTTACAGGGAAGCTAGGTATTATCTGGAGGCAGAATTCTAACCTGGGATCTTCCTGTGCTCCATCTGCCCTCCACAGTGCCACCAGGATGGTACCAATCTCAGATGAAGGTGCTTATGTGATTGGTGGGGAAAATGAGCTGAGGTTCTTTTCCCCTGCAGGGGAAGAACCTCCCTTCTCCAAAGCCCAGTACACTGCCTGGCTCATAAATGATGCTCAGTAAATAGCCGATAAGTGTGTGGATGGGGGTGCTGAGGGGGGCTGGATGAGGTCCCTTGGTGTTGAGATGCTCTGTGATAGCACTGCTGGGGGATTGTGTCCCTGGGGTTATGATGAGGATCATATTGGAGTGGCAACAGGGTGTAGGAATGCTGGTGGGCAGGGGTGATGATAGGATTCTGGCCATGGGCAGCTATCGGGAAGACAGAGAAGACATCCTCTCTGAGGCAGAAGCTTCCGCATTGAGCAGGAACCAATCCAGACCAGCAAGGGTCTCTTCACAGCACCCCCACCATGCCTTCTGCAGCCCTACCTTTCTCAGGAAACTGAGACAGCTTGGGCGCAGATCAGGGGCTGTGCCTGCTTCAAACTTCTTCAGCCAAACCCAGTCTCCCTGGAGGAGGAAGAGCAAGAGTTGGCCTGTGCCGTTCATGCTGTGTAAACTTGGGGAAACCCTTCTACCTTCTCTGCCCTGGCCTCTTCCCCATCAGTGTGCTGCTTCTGCATGTTCTGAGCTGAGTGGAGGTTGGTCAGTAGGAACAGTGTTAGGCTTACCTGGACCCAGGTAGAGCTGGGACCAGGCTTTGGCTTATGGACACAAGTTCCAGTTCTAACTCCACCGCATTGTAGCTCTGGCCAGTGAGGACCATAACGGCCACCCATGTCTCCAGTGCCAAGGAGGTAGAGATATGAAGGAAGTTAGTTCTCACCTCGAGGTTGGCTTCACCCTACAGGCTTCAGGTGCCCTTGACGTCCAACCCTGTGAGCCAGAGGTGGGGCTCTATATCCCAGGGACATAGGAGAAGAGCAAGGGGAGGAGGAGGACTCAGGCTGGGCTCTGTCCTTGCCCAGGCTCTGCCCAGCACCTCTTTGGCCTCACCCACAGCCAGCCAGCCAGCTATCTCAGAGAAACAGATAAAACATTCTTGGCATATCACTGAAAGCTCCTCTTAGCAGAAAGGAAAAAGTAGAATCCCCCAGGAGCCCAGGTGGAAAAGAAGCAGCAAGTCCCATGTTGCTTCCCACATAAACACAAAGTCTGGTTTTTCAACTGTGGGAAGCAAGAGCATGAGGACCATAGATAGCTTCAGTGAATCATTGAACTTGAGAATGACTGCCACTGAGAGACTGAAGTGTCCTGAAGAATCTCACTGGTCTAACCTCTAACCTTCCAGCCTCCCTATCAGCTGTGATCTCTGCCTGGAGGCTATCTTGGGCTGGGTGCTGCCCTTCATATCAGGGACTGGGGACCAGGGACCTCACTTTGCTTGAGCAGAAAGGAGAGTGACCTAAGATGTACCCAGGGCCAAGTGGCCAGGAACTGGTTGTTTCCGAAGGTCAGATAATGAACCAGGCTGGGCTGGGAGCTGGGAGTCCTGCTTCCTAGTTCCAGCTCTGCTTGCCAGGGAACCCACTGCTCCTACTTAGGTCAGTTTGAGTTCTACAACAATAGCAGGGCCTACAGAGGCACAAAGGGCTGTGGGCTTCCTTAGCTTTTCCCAAACCAATTATAGCTCCCCAGGTGGGTATGCAGGTAGCAGAGGCCCTCACCTGATACAGGGCTACATTCGTGGCTTCCTGGGGGGCCAGCAGACTCCTTGCTGACCCCTGGGCTCTTGACCTCAGGCTCCCACCATCTGTCACACTCCTCGATTCACTTGCACCATCCACCTGCAGCCTCTGGAAGGAGGCGGGCACAGTCGAGATCTAGCCCTGTCCCCAGTCCCCACCCCCAGCCCAGTACCTGCCCTGCACACCCGTCTACTTGGAGGCCGATGGAGGAAGGTGAGCTCCTCAGCTGTCAGAAGGATCTGGTGGGGACCCCGCACCAACTGCAGCTTCTGGATGCCCAATCTGGAAGGGAGAGAAAGTGGGGGTGCTGCAAAGGTCACCCCACCTCCATTTGGCCAGTGGAACTGCCCCTGAGTTAGAGCCCTCCCTGTTTCTCTCTGTTTCCATTCCATTTTCCAACAGTCCCAGCAGACTGGGAGGTTGCAGACTGGGAGGTCACGGACTGGGAGGCCATGAACTGGGAGGTCACGGACTCCACACAATCCTTAGCCTCGGGCTCAGACCCAGAATCTTCCAGGGAAAATTGTTCCCAGAGCTTCAGGGCCCAAGGGGATGGTCCTGGCCTGCACCCACATTGTACAGATGGGGAGCTTCAGGGGACAGAGTCTGGTCCAGGGTGTTGACCAGTCCTAACTATGGATGGAAAGGAGTGCGGGGGACCCTGAGGTCCAGGGAGACGGAGGCTGGGAAAGCCGCCTCCCTCAGGTTGCTAGAGACAGGCCCTGTGGGCCAGAGCCAGGCTCAGGTGCAGACAGTCTCTTACCTGAAGAGGTAAGTGAGGGCCCCAACAGCCAGCACCAGGGCACAGGCCAGCACCAGAGCAGGGAGGCTGCCCAGGGGCTGCACACCTGTGGGAGAAGGGGGAAGGACAGGAGTCACGCAGTGATGACAGTTGCCTTCGCTGTACCCCTGCACTCTCTTCCTTGGTTTCTCCCCTGGGCAGTGGGGACATGAATTCCTGCCCAGCCTTCCCCTCATGGGTGAGGCTTAGAATGGCCTCTAACTGGGAAAGTCCTGCTTGCTGGAGAGGAAGCTTCACAGGCAGATGGTGGACGACACTTCCCAGCACTACTGTCTGTCTGTGCCTTGGGCTCCCTGCACAGGACCCCAATAGACTCTTGGTCACATTCAGAGAAAGTGGTGTCTCTCTGCCCATGTGTCAGCCCCTCCATCCCCACTAGAGTGAGCTGCTGGACAGCAGAGCCTGTGTCTTCCTCCTTTCATGTTCCTGGCACTTAACAGGCCTGGACAAGCAGCTGCTGGACAAAATGGTGAAATTCACCTCTGTCAGTTGTGATGCTGCCACTTCTTCCTGGCCCTTACCACCTGCCTTGGCAGCCACCTTCATTGAGGGAAAACACTGGCCACTGGAAGAGCCTCACCCTGAACCCAGATCTGGAGGCCTATGCCCGGAGCCAGATGTGGGAGGCAAGACCCACCAGGAGGTGGGTGGGCGACTTGGCATGAGCAGCTCCAACATCCGCATGGACTGCTAAGAGGGTAAAGTTCCCAGCTCCATTCTGGAGAGGACCCTGAGCCCTGCTGCCAAGCAGAGGAACCATTCCTTCCTTCCTTTCTTCTCAGGTCACACAGCTGGTCAGCAGACTGTCAAGCTTCAACCCTAAATATGTGTCCCAAAGCCCCTGCTCCTGGTCCTGCAGTCCATGGTACCTGATCAGTATCTTCATGATAACCATGGCCATCCTGAGTTAGAATTGGAATGGCCATTTTTGGATCCTTGAGAGAATTCAAATTCCAAGGCTGGTGCTCCTGCTCAGGATCCTTCTAGCTGGATGCCCCTCTTAGAGCTGGGGTCCACTGTCTTTAACCCTCTGTCCTCCATTATCCTGTGAGCTCTGCCATCACTGATTCCCATCACTGAGCTCAGCACAGAGCAGATGTGTAAGTCCATGCTGATTGGCCTATTGAATGAATGAATCAAAACCCATTAGAGGGCGCCCCTCTGTGAGCCAGACTGGTGAAAGAGATGTTGGGAAGGATCTCCTCCAGGATCCATCAGCCCCTGCCTGCTCTGACATGACTCTGACTACACTGTGTGGTGTGGCTTCTGTTTGTCCCTGTCTCTGCCACCAGACTGAACACCCTGGAAAAAAGGGCCTAGGTCTGGTCTTCAAGAGCATCAGTCCATGAGGGCAGGAATGGTGTTTGATTCTCTCCTATACTCCTGGGGCTAAGCACAGTGGCTGGGACAGCAGGGTCCCAATCAATATTTGTGGAAGGAAAGAGGGACCAATAAACGATTGGGTAAAGACTTCCCTCATTCCTCCCTCACCCAAGGAGAGGCCTTGGAGCTTACATCTAGCTGGGGGACAGATGGCACTGGCCACCCCCAGCACAGCACACACACTCTATGAATGCACTATATGTGCTCAGGGGCCATGGGAGCATAGAGGAGAGACCTCCCTTGACTGCAGAGCTGGTCTTGAAAGACAAAGAGGATGGAGCCAGGCAAGGTGGAGGGTTGAGAGCTCTCTAGGGAGAGAAAGGTGCACAGTCAGGGATGGCCTCAAAGGAAAATGTCCATGGACTAAGGTTGGGAGGGCAGGGAGAGCCCAGGTCAGGAGAAGTGTGGAGCCACTGAAGATTTAGGGAGGGTAGGGGTGCACACAGGCTTAGCCGAACCTGAGCTGCCCACCAGTGGTGGTGACTGCTGGTAAGTAGGTGTGCATTAGGGAACATGGGCACACCGTTCATACCCTTGTGTGTGCATCTTTATATACCTAGGCCAGTGCAATCTCTTCAGGGTGATACTCAGAATGGATGAGAGATGGGAATCAGAACTTGTGCTTAGCAGGAGATCAGTCACTAACTCCATGTGTGACCTTGTGCAAGTAACCAAACTTTTCTGAGCTTCAGCTCTCTGGTGATGTCCATGGAGGAAGATAGCCCAGTCACAGGCTCTGGTACATTTTGGGAGATTTAGGAGAACATTTTGGGAACATCTCTGGAAATGCTTTCGCCCTTCTCATCTGAGGGAGTCCCCACTCAGTCTCCCTGTGCTTCCCCGCACAGTGTTCTCCATGAAGTTTCATATCCTTTCATTGCACCTGCACCTGTTACTCACATAAGATCATCCATGTGGAGAACTTTAATGAAGGATGAATGGTGGTGGATGGATGGTTAATGGATGAATGGTTAATGAATCGATGGATGCATGGATGATGGATGGATGGATGGGTGGGTAGTGAATAGATGGATGGACAGATGGATGAATGGTTGGATGGATGGATGGATGGATGGATGGATGGATGGATGGATGGGTAGTGAATAGATGGATGGACAGATGGATGAATGGTTGGATGGGTGGATGGATGGATGGATGGATGGATGGATGGATGGGTAGTGAATAGATGGATGGACAGATGGATGAATGGTTGGATGGGTGGATGGATGGATGGATGGGTAGTGAATAGATGGATGGACAAATGGATGAATGGATGGATGGATGGATGGATGGATGGGTGGGTGGATGATGAGTTACCTCTCATACATAGTGTATTGGGATCAAACCAGCAGCTGGAGTCACGGACTGGAGGGGCCCCTCCTGGAAAGTGTATGGCTTTGCCCAGGGGCTGCACTTGCCATGTGCCTGTGTCCAGAATGTGGGTGGGGACCAGCTGGCTTCCTTGACCATCTGTGTCCAGGATGATGTACTGGGCCATCCTTCTGCCCCTCTTGTCTGTTCGTATCCTCTGGCTAAAGCCTGCCACATCGAGAGCCCCTGTGTGGTCCCCTAAGTGAGCTCCTGAGAGCCCTGCCCCGTGGCTCCCAGAGTGGTTCAGAGCATGGGCCAGTAGGACAACAGCATCATAGATGGTTCCAAAAAGAGGGGACACCTGTGGAAGAGAAGCCCCCCAACTGCAAAACCCCACAGCACTAGCTCCCAGACATCTCTGGGCCTGGTCCTCCTGCTAGTAGCAATCATTTAGACCACTGTTCTCCTCTGCCCCCAATGTAGTCCTCTCTGCAGCCACCAGTTCCCACTCAGCAGTCTCACAGTCTCCATAGCCCCCGCTTTGTCACTGACTCTGATGTCTCACAGGTACCTCAAAGCTTTCCAAAGCAAAGCTAATGGTTCTAGCTCATTGTTCCTCATCCATCCTCCTCTGGCTGCTACCTGAGTGTTCAGGGCTCAACTCCAAGCCCCTCCTGAGGGGCTGCCCCATCCCATTCTGGCTACATACCATTCCACCCTACCTCCCCCATCACTGGATCCTCTTCTATTTTCTTGGCATTATCACTTGAATTTGGTTATTTTGTCACTTGGTATTGCCTGTCTCCCTGTGACAGAAGGAAGCCCCTTGAAGGCCAGGTCTGTCTCCTTCATCACCAGGGTCCTGACATGGCAGCATGTTAGGAACAAAATCCACATTTTTCAGATGAATAACTGATGGAATGACCCTCCATCACCATCTGCATCCCGTCATGCGCTCCAGACTCTACTGTCTTCTTATCACCAAGAAACAGAGATCCCAAGGGACACTTGAGTCCAGCCAAGTCCTAGAAGCCAAAACCAAGGCAGCAGCATATCCCCGCTACTGACCCCTCAGACGCGCTGTGATGTCACACAATCTCACCCTCCAGTTCCCACCTGGCACTCCCAGCACTCTCCCGATCTTCACAGCTTTCTAGAGAGATGCTGAGCTGAGAGAGGAGGAATGTCTGCAACAGGAAGAGCAGCAGGACCCAAAAGGAGAAGAACAGGAACTGGGAGTGCTACAGCTGGACAGACGGAAGCAAAAGAGGTACGAGAGAACCACTGAGCAGGGCAAGAGGTGAGTGATAGGAAAGACCCACAAGCGTGAGAGAGACAGACAGACAGGCAGACAGACTACACCCAGGGTCTGGGCCAAGAGACACTTTATCAAAAAGAGTCGGTCATGTGCCCAGAGCAGGCAGGGCTGGCTGGCCAGGTAGGAGGCGGCCAAGACCAGGAAGGCCTTTGGCAGGTGGGGAGCCCCAGCCTCCAGGGCGCTTGAGAATCTAACACACCTACCTGCTCTGGCTGCAGGTGGGCAGCCACTTCTGCACCCATGCTGGCAGCAGCAAAGGCCTTGTCTTTGGGACCAGACTCCAGGGTGACAGTGAGCACCGCATCGTAGATCTCCTGCAGGGGCCCAGTGTCACGCAGGGCCTGGTAGGAGCGGTTGCGGTAGGGTAGGGCGAAGAGCAGTGTGTCGTAGGGCAGGAAGACCAGCCTCCCGCCCGCCAGGCCCTTGGCCCAAGCATGGCTCAGCAGGGCTGTCTGCTCCGAGCCCCCCAGCAGCGCCGAGTGCATGCACAGCACCACAACTGGAGGGAGACAGCAGGGTCACCTTTGCAGCCTGGTCCAACTGTAGCCTTCCCCAAGCGGCTTCAGAGAGCTGCTCAGAACTCGGCTCCACTCCCTGCCCCCCATCAGGCTGCAAAGGTGGAATTTCCCCCGTAACCATTATGGCCAAGGCCACCAAATCTGGGTTTGACCTAGTTTTAAAAAATTTCTCAATCAAGGATAGATTTGTACGAGTACCCCCTTCTGGCCTCCTCTCCCAGTCCGCCCATCTGATAATTTTGTCCCTTCACACCCTACCCCGACCCACTGGCCTTGACATTTACCAATATTTATTGACAACTTTCAATGTATATGTTGTCCTAAAGTACCCTTGCATTTGGTCATTCACTATTACAACAGCACTGGTGGTGCACGCCGGGCCGGTAATCCCAGCAGCTCAGGAGGCTGTTCTGTGTTTGGCCCCTAGGGGGAGCTGACTCACACAACTGGGGATGAAGCCACTTAACCTGAAGAGCCAGCATCCATTGTAGGCGGTGCTCACTCAGTACCTGCACTGTTCTAAACTCTTTATTTGCAGTGGTGCATTTCATCATTGCAATCCTATGAGTTAGGGGCTTTGATTATCCTGTGCCATGGATGAAGGAACCATAGCACAGAGAGGTTTGGTGTCTTGCCTGAGGTCATACACCTGGTAGGGCCAGCAGTGGAATTCCCACAAGTACCTCTGTAGAATGTTTTGTGAGATTGTCATCTCTAATCCTTTGCACTAGCTGGTCCCTCACCCAGAATACAGCTGCCCCTCATCTCCATTCTGCAGTCAACTTATTGCCAGCCCTGCCCTAATGTCACATCTCTATACCCAAGCAGGTCAGAATGAGACAGGGGATAAAGGTCAGGCAGTTCTTATAGGTAAGAATGGTGAGTCCCTGCAGCTCGGGAGGCTCAGGCAGAAAGATTCCAAGTTCAAAGCCAGCATCAACAACTTAGCAAGACCCTGTCTCTAAATAAAATATAAAAAAGGGCTGGGGATGTGGCTCAGTGGTTAAATGCCCCTGGGTTCAATCCCTGATACCACACACACAATAAAAGATGAGGATCTGGTAAATGAGAAAATTGGCCAACAACTGTTTTTCTAACCAGGCAGTCAACAGGGGTAAAAATAATGAGGGTCAAGAGGGTTGCTTTTCAAAGATAGAACAAAGGGTTGCTGACTGGAATTTTTTAAGAAAAATGAAAAACTTCTGAGTTTGTACTCCTAGGCACATGTATGGGGAAGAAAGGGAAGACAATGATTAATGAAAGAGAGATGTTCTAAGGACCACACGAAACGCAAATCACATCCCTTCCATGCACTTTTCAGTCCCTCAAGTCACCTCCTCTCTGGAGGAGTCTGTTCTCTCTTAAATAAATCTTGCTACACTTCCTGACCTCGGCTGTTCACGGTTTCATTCTTTAATTCCAAGTCCCAATCCACCAATAAGATGGGTATCAAGAATCCCTGACCTTGGGTTCCTGTGTGCCCCTGTGCACACCTGTCTCCCCCCACCCAATGTGGGTTCCTCACAGCTGGGGTCCAGCCAGTTCTTTCCCATGTCCCCAGAGCCCAGCTGGGTCTGGGCGCATTTTACCTTGATGTACTCACAAGCAGAGTCCCTAGGAATTGAGTCTACTGAGAGGAAGTGTCCCAGGGCCCACTGACCCTTGCTGCCTGAAATGCACTCAGGTGGATGCAGTCTCATTCTAGTCCATTCTATTCCATTTTATACTGCTCGATTCTACTTTTCTCTATCTTTGTCTGTTCCACCTCTGTCTTTTTTGTAATGCTAATTGTGATTCACTAAATTGATTTCCTAACCCACATGGTTTGAAAATACCCAGTCTGGATTCACCTGAAATCTCATCTGCTCTCCACTGCCCCCACACCATGTCTGCACTGGCTGGTGACCTCCATAAGGAAGGCACCTCCTCCGAGGAGCCTCTCCAAGCCCCTGGCCCAGCCCCATTCTCTGCTGGCTCTGCAGGCCTCTCAAGATGGTTCTGTGACCCCTGTCAGAGTGAGCTACTCACAAATCTGTCTCCCCATCACACAGTCATCCCTGGGGACCAGTCGCCATGTCTGTCCTATTCACTGCTGTGACCCAGCACTTCTGGGACTTAGTAAATGCTGGGAGTGATCATCAGGCAATAAACCCATGGAGGTTATGAGTCCAACCACCAAACTAAGACTGGCGCTGACTCCCTTCCTGGGCTCAGGTGCTGCCTGTCTCTCATGTCCTTCATGTCACTGGCCAAGAACCAAGCATACCTTGAGCTCCCATCCCATGACTGACACTTGGATCTGAATGCAGGATCCAGGTGTGCTGCATGCTAGCTGTGTGATGGGGGCAAGTTCCTTCTCTGAGCTGCCTGAGACTCCAGCAGGAGTAGCTTCATGGGGTTGTTGTCCCATGAGTTAACACAGCAGGGCCACTATCAATGACTCAGCCCCTTGTCTGATGAGGAGGAAGCTAGCCATACGAAGTGCAGTTTGCCCACAGGAAGAGAACACCATGCATGCTTACCTTTCAGGCTGTCCATACTGCAGAGCTGCTTTAAGACCTCTATGGCACCCTGTTCCCCAGGTCTCAGAGAGGTCACCAACCCCACAGGCAGCCCATGTGTCCTAAGAGTCATGGCCACCTGCTGGGCTGTGGCCACCCAGATGTCATGGTGGGAGGACACAATGGCTGAGTGAGCCCAACCGAAGTATCTCATGACAGACAGCAGCACATGGGCAGCAGAAGGCAAGGTGGGCACTGATTCACTGCCTCCCTCTGGAGTCCCACATGCCCAGGAGAAAAGGGTCTTGCCCCAGCCTTGTGCCAGTAGGGCTGCTGCTGGGCAGTAGCCAGGATTGGCAGGGCCCACAAAAGCAGCCACAGTATCCTTGTGAGTCAGGAATGTGGCCAGGGCATGAGGGGTGCGGCAGCCTGTGGGCAGAACCACAGAAGCCAGACGTGAGCCCGGCAATAACAAGGGGTCCTGGTTTACTCTGTCCACAGCCAGCTGGGCGGCCATGCCAGGAAGGGCCTGGGCAAAGATGGGGTCACAGTCCCAGGGACCCAGAACCCCCACAGTGAAGGTACCAGACCCCCAGGCCAGATGCACAAGGGAGCCAGTCCACAGGAGGGCACCCCAAAACACCACAGAAAGTCGTGGCAAGGAAGAGGCTGTCCCTGGATGACTGAGAGTAGACCCCTGAGGACACTGGCAGGGTAGGTCGATCTTCCCGTGTGGCAGCATCCAGTTCCAACCTTCATGGTACAAACTCCCCTGCAGCCCTGGGGAAGGGGGGATATGGACAAAGTTTGCTTTCTAGTATTTTCTACCAGCATTTCCTGGCATGATTGAGAGGCAGACACCCCCGCCCAGAACCTCAGTTTCCTCATTGGTAAATCAAGGGACTTGGACTGATGAACTCCAACAACTCCCCACCAGCTCTGGGGGCCTCACCTCCTCCCAGGACTGGCTCCCAGCCTCAGGTCGCCCACATGAAGCCTTGAGCTGGAGTCAAATGCTCTGCGTATGGGCACTGGAAACAGCAGGGCTGACCCGACTCCCTGTTTCCTGTGTAGGAAACCTGTGCCAACCTTGAAGCTTTCTGAGCCTTTTTTCTGCTCTGTGAAATATGGGCAATAAAACCCACTTAATAAAGCATTATTGCAATGATTAATTGACATCCTGTGGAGCTATTAGCGTAATCTCTGGTACTTAGATATTCAATAAATCCTACCTCGTTCAACATACAATTGTTTCTTCCTGTACAGATTTTCAAAGCAGAACAGGTTCTCCTGGTGCCCCTCAAGCCTCCCTTGCCTTTTTCCCTCCAAGCCCAGCACCATCCACAGCCCTTGACCCTACTGGACTCTGCAGGCCCTAGCAGCTTATGCATGTTCCAGATGGGGGAGCTCACCCTTCAGTGTGCGCATGGAGACTGTGGCTAGTGAGTTAACACTGCACATGCTCCTCCCATCTCTGATCTCCGCCACAGACCTGGACACAGAGGCCTTTCCCTCCCCACTGTGCAGAGGAGGAAACTGAGGGAATCTGACATGTTCATAGAAAGACAGGACTTGACTCAAGTCTGTTCAACTCATCAGCCACAGCACACAAGATGGCCTCAACCAGTACATTTGGATGGTGACATTTCCCACTTCATCCTACTGTTTCTGGGCCTTGATATGCAACCCAAGCACCTGCAACCCCTGCTTGGCCTCTGCCTGCTTCCCTGCTATTACACTCTCCACCCAAGGGACTCTGCCACCTTTTTTCTCCACCATGCATGCAGCCAGTGTGTGTGCCCTAGGAAGGATCCAATTCACCCTTAGGGAACTACCAGGCTGGGAGGCAGGCAGGTCCCAGGCAGAAAAAGAATTGACCACAAGTTTGGATTATAGGCAGAAGGACCAGTGAAGAGACACATAGGCAAGGAGAGGACATGGAGGGCTTCCTTATGGAGGCAGAGCTTGAACCAACTCAACACTTGGAAGTGTAGATGGGGAGAGTGAGAGGAGCCCTCTGAATGCCAGCAGCAATGGCCTGAGTAGAATAGCTACTTAGAAATTATATTCAGTGCAGAGGAATAGAAAGGCCTTGGAATCACAAAGAAGAATCAATCCTGGATTTCTTGCTCACTAGCCCCTAACCTTGAGGGATCTGAGGTCCTTGAGGCCCAGTTCTCTCACCTACAAAAAACAGATGAGGGTAGCTACTTGGTAGAATTGAAGCTTGCATAATGAGACATTTACTAAATTGGAATGATTACCATCATCATCACTGCCACCCTATCATCACCATCTCTACATCCTTGAGGGAGTTGGGTGTACTGTGGTGCACAGATTGCAGAACAGGGAGGCAGGAGGCCTGAGTTTCTGTTCCCTGCAAGGCTTCAGGCTCCCCATCTATAAAAGGAGCCAGTTTGCAGGACTGGTCAACCCTGCACCCTGCTGGCCCATCATGCTCTGGTTCTCCCAGCTCAGGGTTTTGTGACCTGGGGTGAGCTGCTCTTCCATTAGCCTCTGTGCCTCTGGTCTTTCCTGGATTTTCTACTGTGAGGCTCAAAGTAGTCTCCTAGTAGCAGGGACAAGGTCCATCCACCCTTGAGGTGAATCCCTCAGAGCTGCTGGATGAGCTCTGGACTCATAGCTGATCATTTCCAGATGGGAAAATGAGCATATACTGCTGCTAATGATTCAGTCGCCTCTCCTCTCAATCTGTACTTTGCCAAGTACCTGTGATCCACTGCTTTCCTTGGCCCAGAGAAGACACTTTTTAACCCTCATTTTCAGAGGTGGAAACTGCAACTCTGGGTGGGATAACAACTTCTCCAAGATCTCACCAAAATTAGGACTGCATCAGGACCACAACTTGGCTTCCAACCTCCCAAAGACAAAAGTCCCCTTCTTTCATTGATATCTACAACACCAGAGCTGAAGGATCCTCAGAGATTTAAACATCCAAACCAATTTCTCTGTGTCCAGATGGGGAAACTGAGGCTCAAAAATGAGGTTGGGCTTCCCTTGGTCCCACGAAAGAGCTTCCCTGGCCCGAAGTCCTGCCGGTTACACTAGTTACTGAGAATTCTGCAGCTGATGGCCTAGAGGGCTCACAGAGGGCTCAAGTCCTTAGCAGACCAGCTTCAGGACAAAGCAGGAGCCAGCTCTTACTCCAGCTTTGTCCCTTATTTGTGACTCAGACTCCAAAATCCTTCCTAAGTCCTAGTTTCCCCAAGTGTTTGGGGAGAGCTTGGTTTAGATGTTTAAGTCTCCAAAGATTCTTCATCTCTGATGTCCTAAGTGTCAATAAAAATCAAGATCTCTGAAGATGAACGTGTGGCTTGTTTACTTTCCCAGTCTTTCCCCAAGTGTGAGGGGATCCAGGGACTCCACCTTTGGCCACAACAGGTTAATGTGCCACTCTACTGGGGGAGACCATTTATATTTTTATTTTTTTTATTTTTTATTTTGGAACCAAGAATTGAACTCAGGGACACTCGGCCACTGAGCCACATCCCCAGCCCTATTTTGCATTTTATTTAGAGACAGGGTCTCACTGAGTTGCTTAGGGCCTCGCTATGTTGCTGAGGCTGGCTTTGAACTCGCGATCCTCCTGACTCAGCCTCCCAAGTCGCTTGGATTACAGGCATGAGCCACCACGCCTGGCTATATTTTTAGAATCATGGAGACAGCCCTGAAGGTTGGCCACAGGCTGCTTGGCTCACAGGGCCAAGCTCATGGAGCTGGACCTCTCCAGAGCACCACAGCCCAGGAACCAAGGAGCCTTTAGCTGCATTAACAGACACATAACCAAAACAGGCAAAGCAAGGGGAATCTGCGGAAAGAGAACAGGGATTCCTGCACACTCACCCACCATGGTGAGGGTTGTCCCAGATCAAGCTTTCCAAGCAGCCTCTGGCCTGGGGGCTCCTGTTCCCAGCACAGCTGATGTTCAACACTCCTGCTGCCTCTCAGCTTCTTGAGACTCCTGCCCGGGATGGCCTCATAGATGGTATTCTCCCTCAGGAATCTGAGGAAGCCACTTGGAAAATTAGACCTGTTCAGACCCCAGGGCTCTGGGGAGCCACATACAGAAAGGAAAGAGAGAATGAAGGAGATGTGGGAGGAAGAGAAGATCACTCTTCAGCACTGTGGACAGCTCCAGACCAGGCAGGTGCTCCCAGGAGACAGGAAGAGGTACAAGCACCAGAGACCAGTTGGGCATTCACTAAGTGCCAATCCCTGTGCTGGGCACTATTCATTCAACCACTGAGACAGCCATTATTACTATTCTCACTACATAGATTTTTTTCTTTAAAAGTATGGTCCAGAGAGGTTAGGTAACTTGACCAGGACACAGAGCCATTAAGTGGGGAGGCTAAGTGGGGGGTCATATGGAGTCTTGGAGAACTAGAGAGATGATTTTTCTATCTTATGTTAGGCACAAATGCCTATGTGGAGAGAGAAACCTCAGTCCAGAGGACTTACAGACCTCCCTCCTCCACCTGGTCTCTCCTGCCCAGGGGAAATTAACTTATGCCAAGCTCACTGTGGGCTAGCATCATTCACGCCCCATCTCACTTAACCTTCACAGCAACCTTGCCAAGTGGATGCTGTGTTTTGTTTTTTTATATCACTTTATTTATTCAATTAATATTTACTGAGCACCCAGTTGGTGGTTCTGCCAAGCGAGAGCAGAGGTGCCGCTTTCCCTTCCTCCAGCCCCACACCTAACCCCTGCCTCCCAGGCCTCTCTGTGCTTCAGATACAGGAGCCACTGCCACAAAGGAAGAGAACAAAGCTTTCTGTTCACAGAGCTGACTTTATAGTAGGGTGGGGAGGATGTGAGGACCGACACACAGTAAGCATGACAAGGCAGTAGATGTGTGCTGTGTTTGAAAGTCGGAAGTATTTAAAAAGGTAGAGAAGGGTAATAATATTCTAGTTTGGATGTGAGGTGTCCCCCAAAAGCTCACGTGTGAGACAATGCAAGAAGGTGTAGAGGAGAAAAGATTGGGTTATAGCCTTAACCCTTTCAGTGGAGGAATCCCCTGACGGGATTAACTGAGTGGAAACTGAAGGTGGGTAGGGTGTGGGGGGAGGAGGTGGGCATTGGGGCATGGCTTTGGGGTATATACTTTGTATCTGTCTCTCTCTGCTTCCTGATCACCATGTGAGCTGCTTCCCTCTGCCACACTCTTCCACCATGATGTTCAGCCTCAACGTGAGACCTGAGGAATGGAGCCGGCTGTCTATAGACTAAGACCTCTGAAACCTTGAGCCCCCAAATAAATTTTTCCTCCTCTACAATTCTTCTGTTCAGGCCTTTTAGTCACAGCAGTGAAAAAGCTGACAGGTGACAAAAACAGGTGACAATGCTATGTCTATTATAATTCAGCATAAGTGGTTTTCATGTTGCTGCGCGGTCTTTGTTATTATAATTTCAACCATCATGAAACACAGGATTGAAGATGTAGCTCAGGGGTAGAGCATTTGCCCAGTGGGCCTGAAGCCCTGGGTTCCAGCCCCAGTTCTAAACGGGCTCTCTCTCTCTCTCTCTCTCTCTCTCTCTCTCTCTCTCTATCTCTCTTTTCCCTTCCTCTCTCTCACACACACACACACACACACACACACACACACACATGTGGATGCACATATTGAGTAGATAGGTCATAAGTGAATACTTTTTGGCTGTATATTTTCAGTTAGCCCTAATCTTGCTCTGGAAGGATTCCAGGGCCCTGCTGATGTACCACACATGTGCCTGTTTGCTCTCAGACCTGTTCCCTGAACTTCCTGGACTGACTGGGCTCCCAAGGGGCAAGAGGGACTCTGTAGCACAAGGGAAGACCCTGAAAGCTTCACTTCCCAGCAGCGCTTGCCAAAGGCCTCTGGCTGGAAATACTTGCGGTTGACAGGAGAACAGGAGAAAGGAGAAGCCAGGTTGTTCCCCACCCCTTTCTGCTCTGGACAGTGTCCCAGCCAATGACTGTGTCTCCCCACTGGCCATGGTCCCTTTGGCATCTCTCCTTATGTGGCCCCAATTTCTGGATTCTGGTACAACCACCTTCTTCCTTCCCTTGTTCCTCTGCTCTCGGGGGATAGAGGTTTACTGCTCTTGCCAATTTCTGAACCTCTTCATATCCCAACACGCTTGTGACCACTCCCCCATCTAACTCCCCACCACTGACTTCAGACGGGGTCTGTTTTCCAGGGTAAATCCTGACTCGCACACTATTATCTGAGTCTGCTGCAGCTTCTCATTGTTATAAATAATTCCTTATTGAATATCATGCCTGTGCCATCTTGGATTTTTTCCTTATGATAAACCCTCAGAAATAGACATTCTGAGTCAAAGAGAATGAACATTTTAAGGCCCTTATTTTATATCATTAAAAGTCCCCCAAAATGTATTAATATCAAGATATTCTTCAGATAATTAGGAATGTTTGAATAGAGACTGGACATTAGCTGATTCAAGGTTGTTCTTAAGTTTGTTAGGCATGAGAATGGAATGTGGTCATGTAAGAAACTAGCCAATTTTTCAGATTTGCAACACTGAAGTATATAGGGGGAAATAACATGATATCTGGGGTTTATTTTGAAATTGTCATACAAATGGAGAACAACAAATGAAGTATGAAAAACTAATTTTTAAAATCTAGGCCATGGTGTACTTGGGTTCATTTTACTTTCTTCTTATTTTGTGTGTATTCGAAAACTTTTACAATTGAAAATGATATTGATACCAATTACAATGTAGACATGTACATTTTGCTATATCCTCCTACATATCCAATAGTCATGCATTATATTTCTTTCCTATAAGAAACTATTTCTTTCCTTTGCATAACAAATTACCACAAATCTAGTGATTTCAGGCACGGCACACCTAATTATCTCTCAGTGTCTGCAGACCAGAAGTCTGGGTGCAGCTGTACTGGGACTTCTGCTTGAGGTCCTACAGGCTGCAATCAAGGAGCCGGGTTAGGGTCTCATCCTGAGGCTCTGCAAGGGGAAGATCCACCCCTGAACTCCCCAGGTTGTTGGCTATAGGCTCCATCGCAGATGGCTTCTTCAAATTCAGCAATAGAGTCTGCTGGCAAGACGGTCTTACCTAACATAATCTCACCTTTGCCATGTTCTAGGGTTAGAAGCCAGTGAAGTATTCCATTCATCCTCATGGGGAGTGTGAATATGAGAGGTAGCAGTTGTGAGACACCTTAAATTCTGCCCACTGCACACACATGATAGCAGAGCAAAGGGACAGTCTGGAGAAGTTCAAAGATGTGAGTTCCATGTTGCAGGAAACTGGATCCGACTCCCTACATACTTCATTACCACTGCATGGTTCTATCAAAAGAAAAGCAAGAGCTTCCTTCTTTCCTCCCCGAGTCCCAATTCCTGTTCCCTCCCTCCTGCTTCTCACCAAGCTCCAGAAAGGACTTTCTAATCTAAACCATCTTTTGGGAAGGCCAATGCAGAAATCATTCTCACACTGAAGAATGGATGGTGGACAAAGACTTACCAGGATCCTGATCCAGAGCATCTCCAAGATCTCCAAGAGATGGGCTCCAACAGAAGGAAATTTACTCTAACACAATTGAGTCCATTAAAAATCATCGGGGGCTGGGCATGGTGGCGCACGCCTGTAATCCCAGCACTTGGGAGGCTGAGGCAGGAGGATCGCGAGTTCAAAGTCAGCCTCAGCAACTTAGTGAGGCCCTGAGCAACTCAGTGAGACCCTGTCTCTAAATAAAATACAAAAATAGGGCTGGGGATGTGGCTCAGTGGTGGAGCGCCCCTGGGTTCAATCCCCAGTACCAAAAAAATAAATAAATAAAAATAAAAATAAATAAATAAATAAAAATCATGGGGGATGTGGACAGTCAGATACTACTTTAGGGTGGTTAAACTCATTCTTGTAGAGGGAACTTGGGTCTACAGAACTCAGAATTCTCAGCCCAAACAAAACAGACTGAAGACTAGTGGAACAGAATAGAAGATACAGAGGCAAAGCCACATAAATAGTTATCTCATACTAGACAAAGGCACCATAAACATACATTGGGGAAAATACAGCCTTTTCAACAAATGGTGCTGGGAAACCTGGAAATCCATACGTAGCAGAATGGAATTTAACTCCTATCTCTCACCCTGCACAAAACTCAACTCAAAGTAGATCAAGGATCTAGGCATCAGATCATAAACCCTGTCTTCTAGAAGATAATGGAGGCCCAACACTCTATCCCATCGACTTAGGAACTGACTTTCTCAACTAGACTCCCAAAGTGCAAGCAGTAAAATCAAGAATCAATAAATGGGATGGTATCAAACTAAAAAGCTTCTTCACAGCAAAGAAAATAATCAAGAGAGTGAAGAGAGAGCCTACAGATTGGGATAAAATCTTTGCCATAATCTGCCTCAGATTGAGCATTAATATCTAGGATCTATAAAGAACTCAAAAAACTTAACACCAAAAAACAAAACAAATAACCCAATCAATAAATGGGAAAAATAACTGAACAGGCACTTCACAGAATAGATACAATTGATCAACAAATATATGAAAAAAAAGTTCAATGTCTCTAATAATTGAAGATATGCAAATTAAAACTATACTGAAATTCCATTTCACTTCATTCAGAATGGCAATTATTGAGAGTATAAGCAACAGTAAGTGTTGGCAAGGATGTGGGGAAAAAGGTACACTCATACATTGCTGGTGGGATTTCAAATTGGTGCAAAACTGAAAAGCAGTATGGAGATTCCTCAGAAAACTAGGAATGGAACCACCATTTGACCCAGTTACCATACTCCTCAGTATATACCCAAAGGATTTAAAATGAGCATACTATAATGAGGCAAAAATTCTTCTAGTGTGTCTCTCAGGTGATGGTGATTGAGGCCCCTTCTGTCATCACCCCTTGGTTCATGGCCTATGCACCTGACGACAGGAAGCCAAACGGGCCGCTGGTGTGAGGCATGTACTACACCCCGTCGGGACAGGATGTTGTCTCCCACTCATTCTCACTGAGCCTCCCGCAGACCATTCCACAGTTCTAACCAGCCAGATCGCTCCCCTCACAGAGGCTGATGGGAGGTGAGGCAAAACCAGTGAGCTGACTGCCCTGGCTCCTTCACAATAAAGTCCTGCCTCTGGTCAGAGACTGTTGGACAGCACAGTGAACGGTAAGGCATTCTTGTGTGACTAAAATGATGGTTCTGGCAAAAGCGCTGGGGGGGTCAATAAAAACAAATTAAGTGCTGCCTCCTCTATGAGGGGAAAGATCTGATATAGTCAACCTGTCACCAGGTAGCTGACTGACCCCCCACCAACACCACCACTGCCCTATCAGGGAAAGGGTGCCAGCTTATGGGCTCAGCAGCGACCTCTGCTGTTGACAGGTTGGACACTAGACTGTGGCAGGAGGCAGATGAGCCTGGGTGAGTGTCCGTCCATGTTGTTGAATCCAGCCTCCAACCTGGCTGCCATGGCTACTTCAGCCTATTCTGCACGGGGGTGTCTGGGGAAGCAGTGGACTAATAGCTGAGGTCATCATATCTACCTAAGTGACCAGGGCTTCTTCTGTCATAGATGCCCTCTGTGGGCATTTAGGTGAGATGAGTAGCTCTTCCACACTTTGACTATTCTGAGAGGCTCATCCATACACCTCAGTGATGGCATCCAAGACGCCAGGATGCTGGCCACCCAGACAGCCCATTATCAGCTGCCCAGGAGTGACAGTAAAGAAGTACTCTGGGCCATCTATCCATCTGCACGTGCCCCCTGACATTCCACCCACTAGGAAGCCTCCCTTCACCACTTGGACTGCTGGACCAGCCTTGACTGGAGTTGGAATGCAGTGACCATCATTTCCAGCTGGTGTCAGAATACTGTGCTGTCCCTCCATGACAGCTGGCAATCAGGAGCTTTCCATGGGGTGGGGAGAGAGAATGGGGAAAATAGGGCTAGGTACCACCAAACCATCTGCTTCTATTTTATTAAGGAAGACTTCTGTGCATGTCTAATCTTGTGATCAAATGGATCAGATTATATTCAGTTCAACTGTCAGCTCTGGTCACCTGGTCATTTGGTGCTCATGTCGAATATTCAATTTTCTACCAGGACTCAGAGCAAATCATAAGCTGCTTTTCCAATGGATAAAAGTGGTTCACAGAAAATAATATGGCTTTACTCCAAAATCCTAGAGGGCTGCAAGGTGATTCTCTTGCCAGACTCGTTCAAGACTCCATGTGGCATCTGCCTGCTACGGATTACCACTGGGTCTCTTGAGTCACAGGCTCAGTGGCAGGGCAGCTTGCCTGAGTCTGCTGTGTGGCTCTTTTAGGCTCTGGACTCTACTCCAGAGTAGAAGCTGAATGGGTTCTCTGATAGATGGGTCAGGGCAACACATCTAAATGTCATATACATTGCTCCCAACATCCAAGCAGATTCACCCAGCACTATACCCTTTCTATGTGATGAGTGGCACAAAGCACCACAACTTGCCTCTCTTGTTATAAAAGATATTCCAACACAACTCTAGGCTAACTGGACCCCAATGTGACATTCCTCCTAATTCTGCAGACTGTATTTCCCTCTCTTTAGCATGCATCACTACAACATATAGACTCTGGCTATCTCTTAAACACCAGGTCCAATTAGCAAAATGACATCAATATAATTGACCAGCATGATGTTCTGTGGGATATCAGGCTGATCCAAGGTCCCTTTGAGCCCTATTATGACAAGGAACTAGAGATATGATAGAGCCCTGGGGAAAAACAAGTAAGGGCATACTGTTCTCCTGCATGCCACTTTTGATTATCGTCACTGATAGGAATGGAAAAGAAAATATTTGCTAGGCGAGTGGCCACCTACCAGGTGTCAGGAGCTGTGTTGACTTGATCCAGTAAAGATAGCTGGAATGGAAATTTCCCTTGACATCATTCCCTGATTGTATTTGTGATAATCAACTTTATCCTCCAGGACTGATCTGGCTTTTGCACCAGTCAAAAGGCAAGTTAAATGGAAATTTAATAGGAATCTATGTCTGTACCTCTCAAGTCTTTGGTGCAGGCATGTATTTCTATAGTTCTCTAGGGCATACAGCTTTTGCTATACTCTGGGCAGAGGAAAGCTGTGGTGTACACTTTTGGGGCCTCTAGTTGACATTTTCTCTCATAGAACCCTCAATCTGCAGGCCAGGGAAGTAATATGGGGATGCTACTAGTTCTGTGGATTTCTCCTCCCATCCTTCATTCTGGAACCGGAGAAATAACCATAGGCTGGGTGCATGACCCACTGGACCCTCTCTTAAAAGCCTTCAGGTCAAGACTGCACATCCCACCTGTGCATCCTGCATCTAACCCTAACTCTCTACCAGTGACCGTTGGGGCATTCTGGTTCTTCAGGCACCAGGAACAGAGCCAGTGTCTAGTAACTTCCTGGATGGTATGGACACTTGACAGTTACCCTGGTGAAGGTCACAGTTCCCTGTTGGAGGAAGATTCATGGAGTGCACTTTGCTCAAAGGGACCTAGAACCCACACCCCCCACCCCAGTCAAGGACTCTGAGCCTATGACTGCTTGATTGGGAACTAAGAGGCAGTGCACCCCACTACAATGACTCGAGATGGAGTTCCTTCTCTGTGTGTCAAGCTTAGTATTTTCCTTTCTATGGTTCAAGCAGAACCTTAGAAGCCTTCCATCTATTTTTCCCCCTAGGGATATGGTGATTAGTTAAGGATCCCCCACAGATCCCTGAAACACTCCACACCTCTGGTAATTGCACACACCGGTTTATTTTTGATTGCCAAGTGCTGCTATCAGTCTGGACTCCTAACACCCACCAGGGAACTTCCAAAACATCCCCCATGGCCACCTCTGGCCTGCAGAAGACCAGCACCAGAGTCCTCAACGTGACAAAGTCCCCACCCCACATGTGCATTTCTTACTGCTGTGCTGGAGGCGGCACCCTCCAGCTTCCCCAGGGTGAGCAGGTTACAGAGACTAGATTTGCTCCAACATGTCTGCTTTCCTGAGCCTCCAGAGCCTTCCACTCACCATTCCAAGGAGATTCTGGCACTTCATCTTCACTCGGTGAGGCCCTCATTGGGTATAAACTTCTGTTAGTTGACCTAGAAGTTGATTAAAACTACTCCTAAGTGACCAAGTCAAAATGTCCCCAGATCCACTGGAGCACTGTATCAGTGAAGATGGCCCAATGAGACTTACAATCTCCCCACTGTGTCTAAACCCCCGTGTCTAACCCTCTCCCATGGACTCCTGGTAATACAGGTTGATGAGGTCTTATAAATGTTTCACTGTACAGACTATTGGCCTGTCATGTGGTGTAGACCTTGAACTTCTCCAAGGTTAGACTAGGATTGAACGGTGGCTTGGCCTGAAGGCACTGAGCGTGTGTTCTCAGGGGCACGGTTACTGGCTCTTACTGAATGACTATTCCAGGAGCCGCTGAAAGGCTTTTATGCCGAAAAGAAGGGGTGCTCAGAAAGGTGGGAGGGGCTGCTTCTGCTGGCAAAGGGGGTTCAGGGGAACAATTCGTGGTCCCATTCATGTCTTCCCACAGGTCTCCACCCCTTGTCTCAGGGTCCCACTCTCCCCATCAGTGCCCCTCCTGTAGTGTAGGAGAAGAGAAAGCTCTGGAATTTTAGCAGCCGATCATGGGATTGGGCCCACTGTAGCTTCCCTACCCCTGCAGGACATGAGGACTAGGTCATGCTGTAGTGGAAGCCTTCTGTTTTTCATGTGATCTCGACTATGTGGTCATAATTTTAAATTTCTTATATATACTTTTGCACTTCATAGTGATCAGTGAGAATCTACATACATAACAGTGTATACCACCCACCTATGTGCGTAGCAGGTATACCAGGGAAATCTGGGTGAGTACATTCTAGGAGGTTCACACAACAACACATTTCTCACCATGTGTCCCCGTCACTAAGTGACTCCTGATTGTAAATATGCTCCCTGCTTCTGTAAGAAACAGAAGATGCCTCCACTGTCTCTATAATCAGCATCATTGCCACAGGGACCAAGTGCCACAGCCACATAATATCCCAAACTGTGGCCTCTTAGCCTACACTTCACATTGTGCTATTACCAGTGATAATTTCTACTCCCCCAGTAAAGAGATTATCCCTGCATTGCACACCTATAGGACCAACTCAACTCCACAATCCCATTTGGAAGGTCTACTTTCTAAGGCCACTCCTGGTGCTAATCAGAATCCATGCATAGTCAAATTGGGATCATCCAAGGAGGTCTTGTGCACAAAGGCTTGTAATTGTGCCAGCATCACAGTGGCCCAAGACTAATGGTGGCATCACTGTTAACCTCCCAGGCCCAATGGGTGGAAGGGAGGGGATTTCCAGGAGCCAGGAAGAAGAGAGCTGGCTGCTGAGAAAGGAGCAGGGACTCTCAATGAAAGGATGCACCAGTCTGTGGCATCCCTGCTAGAAACCCAAGGCCACACCCTCCATCCCTCTGATCAGTTGCTAGGGCTTCTCATTAGCCAAACCCAGCCAGATTTCAGGATTCAAGACCCCATGGACATTGTCCACACAGAGCAGCCTCCTGGGACCTGGAAAGGCAGGTGAGGTGAAGAGAGGGTGTGGATGGGCCAGTGGGAGACCTCAGCATGAATTGTCCCTGTGGGAGTCAGGGGAAGGGTGGCATTTAGCCCATCCAGGACTTGAAGAAGGGGAGGTCTTTCCAGGAGCAGCTGGAAGGAGGACATCTAAGGAGAAAGGAGTGACATAAACAAACATGCAGAGACCAGAGCATACAAGGTACATGTAGATGCCAGTTCCTTGCCTAGAAGGTCAACATGGACACTCATAGCTGACAGGCAGGCCTGACCTCAGACTCTGGGCCCAAATCTCCCAGGGGTAACCTGAAAGGCATCCTATTTCTGGAGTCTATCTATCTTCATGGCTTGGAACCTTCCCCATTGGATACTGAGAGACCTCCAGAGATTCCTTCCACAGAGGTCCACCCAGGGCTGAAAACCCTGGCCAGGGCTCCTGCCCAACACTTCTCTCTACTGCTCACCCAGGGCCTTCAGGCCCTGATCTCACTGGACCTCATATGACCAAACAGACCCTTTACTCAGCTCTCCCTGAGTGCCCAACTCTGCATGTCAGATGCAGCTCCCATGCCTGAGGGGCTGCTGTCTGGTGTCTGTCTCCACAGAGAAAGTCCTAGGCAATGACAACTCTGACGGAAGAAACTACTGGGTGCACTTGAAACCCTGAGGGGGGACTGCCTGCCTAGGTGGCCAAGGAAGGCTTCAAGGGGAAGAGTCATCTGACTACACTGCAGTCACACAGCAGTGTCCACAGCAGTTCACCAGACAGTTAGGCGTGGACAGAGCATGAGTGACAGGGACCAGCAGAAACAGGCATCTGAGCAGGAAGGCATGGGAGCAGGAAGGACACCAAGATTCCTGAGTCTGGGGACACAGCAGGGAATGAGGCTGGAGGAATTTTCAGGGACAAATGAAAAAGGGCCTTAAATACCAGGCTTGGCAGTTTAGATCTCACCCTAAAGACAAGGGGCAGGTATCAGGAGCATTTGCACAGAGTGCTGTGACTCCGTCTGCATTTTCCACATGTTACAATTATTGTCCCCATTTTACAGATGAGAAACAGAGACTGAGGGTGGGCAAGTAACTTCACAAGGTGACCCAGCTCATATATTCTGGAAACACATTATCTCCTTGAATTCTTGGGGAGCTAAGCAGAGTCCAGTGTATCCTCTAGCTATCTAGTTATCCATCTCCAACTTCAGGGCTTCACATTTACTTTGTTCATGAATCTGCAGTTTGGGCGGGGCCAGGAAGGTCTGTCTCGGTGACACAGACACCACCTGGGCAACTTGCCCCAGGCGAGTCATAGAGTCAGGGTGGTGTCTAGGAGTAGGAGGCAGTCCCTGGGATGGGTGCTCAGGTTGTCCATCAGTCTCTCTAGGTCCTGGCAGAAACTGAGTCACAGCAGAGGGCCTCAGGGTTGAGACCAGCAGGTGGCAGGCAGATGCTCTGGTGAGTGTCACCAGGAGGCAGTACCACCCTGGCTGCTTCCTCTCCATCTTGGGGGCTTCCCCTTGGTATTAACAGCAAATCCATCTGTCCTCCAGAAAAATGGAGACTCTTGATTGAGGAAGGAGCTTTAGGTGGCCTCTTGCCAGCTCTCCAACTGGGCAGCACTGCCTATTGTACGTCCACTCATGCTCACACACCTCCACCGCTGAGCCACTCACCAGTCCCTATCGTGGGGCTGCTCAGCTGTTGACAGTTCTGTCCTGTTAAGTGACTGTGACCTCTGCACCCTGGTCACTGTTCCCCACTCTCTGCCTCTCCCCTCATCATCCCCAGGGAGCCAAGGAGCAGCAACAGAAAGTACTGGTAAATTTCACCACAGAACCTTTGCACATAGTCATGGGAGTCTTGGTACTGTACTGGGTGCTTGGCACTCAATGGCCCCTGTGCCCCCTAAGATAGGAAGGGCCTGCCCTTTATTGTTCACAACTGGGTCCCCATATGTGCTTGGCACACACTAGATACATGATAAGCACATCCTGAATTGTTATCCCTGTTTTGCTGATGAGAAAACCAAGGTGTGATCTTACCTGACGAAGATCATATGCTTCTCAGGGGGCAAAGCTGGGATTTAGAACCAGGCAGCGTAGTTCCAAAGTCTGTGCCCCAACCCCAATATATACTGCTTTTTTAAAAAACATAATCTGAACTTTTCTTTTTCCACGAAAGCATCTCTTAATCCATTTATGTTCCTTAGAGAGGTAGTAACAATGACAGGACATAAGTGGCATTTCTTTGACACTGCAGGGTGTTCTCATCTCAGATAAATTTTACCACTATGGCCCAAGGTAAGGTTCACAAGAGCAGGGACCCCTCCTTCCTTATTCATTGCTGTGCCCCAAAGCCAAGTCTGGCACCTACGATGTACACAATAAATATATGTCAAAGTAGCTAACAATACAGATAAGGAATTGAGGTTCAGAGAACTTAAGGAACTTGCCCGGGGTGGCAGAATTAGTAAGTGACAGAGCCCTGCTTTGAAACCAATCTCTCTGTCCCCAGAACTAGCTGAACTAGGCTGAAGCCCTGGCTAAAGCTCTGAAAGAACCCCTCCATGCCACTTGGTTTCTCAGGTTTCAGTTTCCTCATCAGTCAAATTGGGATCCTAAGGCTCTTTAGAGATACTATGGGGACAGAGGATATGGTGGGTATAAAGTTCTGCAAATAAGCAAGAGGCACAGGTGAAGGCCTTCTTTTTTTCCTTCTCTGTATCACTGAAGCCTATACAGGGCCTGGTGCAGAGGAGGAGCTGGGGAATGGTGCAATGGGAGGCCCAGTGAAAGAGGGTGATGCCTTAAGGACACGAGTGAAACTGGGACGAGTGTGTGAGTGTTTGAGAGTGTGTGTGTGTGTGTGTGTGTGTGTGTGAGTGTGGGTGTGGATAGGACGGATAGGCTTGTGAATGACTGGATGGATAAGTGGTTGGTTGGTCGGTTAGTTGGATTTATGAGTGGGTATGTGGATGGTAGCTTGCTGGGGAGGTGGAAAGGTTACTGGAAGGATGGTGATGAAATAAACGCTCTTTTGAAAGTGTTGTCTCTAGTTAGCATTTTAGTCTTTTTCCAGGAGAGGGCACCAAACCTCCAAGTCACTGGCGTCAGTAACAGGTCTTGGCATTGAACCATCTCCTACAAGAAGGCACGCCTGTTGTCAGAGCTGGGCTGCTCCAGTAGCTTGTTGGAGGTGAAAGACCAAGTCAGAGTCTATTAGGTGAAAAGCAAGATGTCAAAAGCAGACATAGAGACAGCCGCACCTGCTGCCTATACTAGAGGCCTGTACTACATGCCCAGAGCCCAGGGAAATAAGCATGCCTTCTTTTGTATGCTGGAGGTCCTTGACACTTACAGGTGAGGCCTTTGGGGCTCAGGAACTTACCCCCAGGCCACCCAGAAAGCACAAGGTAAGAAGAAAAGTCATCGGTCTCTGAGGATCTGAAGGAAGTTTCTATGAGAATAGAGAAAATTCTATTTGAGTGAAAGTGGTTCCTGAGGATTAAAGATGGTCTGGGAGCTGCTCTGAGGCTGGGGAAGATTGTTGCAGACACCTGAGCCCATCCTGCCACCTGGGCAGACACCAAATGCACACTGCCCCAGGGGAGCTCCAGGTGCAAGTCGGCAATGTGAGAAATGAGCATTTTCATGTGGAACTTAACATGCACCTCCCCAATGGCTAGGTGTGAATTTGCTCACTTAACAGGGTTTTTAAAGGCCATATATGCGTGGCTCAGGAGGCTGATGCAGAAGGATCATGAGTTCAAAGCCAGCCTCAGCAATGGCAAGGCACTAAGCAACTCAGTGACACCCTGTCTCTAAATAGAATACAAATTAGAGCTGGGGATGTGGCTCAGTGGTTTTGAGCCCCTGAGTTCAATCCCCAGTACCAAAATAAAAAATAATTTTAGAAGAAGTCACATATTCCCTTTTGTGGTGATTTTATGCATTGCTATCACTCCTGACCCCTGCCAGGACTTATCACAGAGACAAGGCCTGGATCAAATTGCCTTAGAAGGACCTTAATGGGCCGTCATTGGCAGGGACACCTTGCAGAAGGCCAAGCCCAATTATACACAACTTCAAGAAATAAAGACAGACAAACAAAAAACAACTTCACGATGTCCCAAAGTAACTGGCTTTGCAGCCAAAGGAGTGTCGAGCACAGAACACAGAACCGTAGCCAGTCTTCAGGGGATGAGCTGGTCCCCAGGATGCTGAGGACAGGTCTGCAGACTGGGCAAGGCCCACATGGGAAGGTATTTGTGGTATGCTGTTTTTCTCTCATCAGTCTGTGTCAGGAACATGCCCAGGTACTACAGGCCAGGGTAGAGCTGAACAGGACCACACCCACCCTGGCCTAAACCCTATTCTGCTGAGGCTACAGATTGAGACCACTTTGTATTTCCACAGCTCCAATGAGTAAGCCAACACCCTCTGCCACCAGGAGGGTCTGCCTCTTCCATCAGCAGCTCCTATCCAAGCTCCCTGTCCTGGGCTTGCACAGGATCTTTCCATACATCCTTGATAAAGTTCCTCTGGTGCAGCTTGTTGTTCAGATACACACCTCTGCACATCTGTGGGTTCCACATTCTCTGATCTTCTACTCTGTGCCTGCTTCATTTTTCATGCCAGTGAGACAAGGGTGCTGCTATAATCTGGTAGGGAAGGCAGAGATTAGCTGCAAAGGACGGGGCACAGCAGTTGAGAGCCATCGGCTTTGGAAGGGATCCCTGGGCTGCCATCTTCACACATGTGCAGGTGGATGAAATCCCCTCTGCCTCTTCATCCTCTCGCCCAGATGAACCATGGAACTGGAGCCAGAGAGAAGCAATAGGGGCCTGCCAACTGCATAGTCAGTGGCGAACAGCAAGGAGTAGATGGGAGAATCCAGAAACCTCAAGTAGCAGTGATGAGAAAGGAGCCGCATGTGTCAAATGGGCCCCTACCAATGTCCTGGAGGGCTCAGGGGAAGGGTTTGCAGCCTGAAGTTCTATTCAATATTCTCCATGGCTCCAGAGATCCCACAGGGCAGGCCTTTGCCATGGACTGGGAGCAGGAGTGAGGGCACAGAGCAGACACGAGGGCTTGGAGACCTGAGGAGCTCTTCCCGATGTGGTGCTCCAGAGGCCCTGGGCTGTGAGCCAGGGAGGAGGCAGATCTTTCTCTGTGCTGAGAAACCACCATCCAGCCACCTCCAAGAAGGGAGGCCTGTCACAGCTTACTCTGACATCTGGGACTATGCTTTGGGACTTTTTCACTTTCTTCAGGGCTGTGCTACCTGTGATGTGCCTGTGACTGGGACTCTTACCCTAAAGAGTCTTACCCCAACTCTTACCCTAAAGAGTCAGGCCTGCCACACTGCCCCACCCTAAAAAAGCCAGGCCCTGAACTCTGACTCCAGCACAGTTCCTGCTGGGACAGCAGTCTGACGTACTTTATTTCTGTTGTGCCTTTTCCAGGACCAGCCGCCAATGGTCTGCTTCTGCAAGCTAACCCAGCTTCTCCCTGCGCCCCTGTGTCCCCATGGCCACTTCTTCAGCCTTCTGTTGTCACAGTGTGTAGAGAACAATATGGTCAGGTCAGACTTGTACTGGGCTGGGCTGTGACCTCAGTCTGGCCTGTGACCTCAGGAGCCTAAATCTTACCTGTGAAATGGAGAACTGTGCCTGCCTCCTGGAGAGGCTGTGGGTTTGTGCAGAGTGACAGGAGCACCTAGCACCCATAGATGCCCAGCAAATGTCTGAATTTTAGGAAGCCTGGGAGGCCAGAGTGCACAGCACAGAATCTGCAGGCTTGGTGGGAATTAAGGCAACTCCTAACCTAGGCATGGACCAAAATTCTCTCCTTACCAAGTCTTGATCCACCTCCACATGCAGACATTCCAAGAGCCAGCTGGGGGCTGGACTCTTGCAATTAAGGCTGGAGTAGACTCCAAGGAGAGGATGCCATCTTTAGGTGAACCTGAATGCCCACAGCATTCCCTGAGGGGAGCTGACTGCCAGAGCTGGTGCCCTGCTGGGTGCCCCCAACACACACAGGGTGGGCTTGCTTGTGGAGCTGATGCTCACTCTCTGGGTTTGGGCTGTGGCAGGATTTCCACCATCTGAGTGCCACATGTGACTTTCTGAGCCTTCTTTGAGGCAGAGGCAGCCAGCTGGGCCCCACATGCTTCCAAGGGCCAGCCCCACAGCTGGTGTTCCCATCACAGGGAGGAGCCTGGCTCTGGTAGAGACCTCGTGGCACCAGCTCCCAGCTTCCAGTCCTCTGCCAGGGCATGACCAGGAAGGGGGACTCTAAACAGGGAGAGGGAAGTAGGTGGGAACCCAGAAACACTGGTATCAGGAAAGACTGAGACAGCAGTCAATGAGAGGGAGGGCAGTGGGAAACAATTCAGAACAAAGTTGTCATAGACAGGGGAAAGGGAGGAAGAGAGAGAGAGAGAGAGAGAGAGAGAGAGAGAGAGAGAGAGAGAGAGTCTGTAGAGCCACAAGCAAGAGAAACAGAAGGACAGAGAGGAGAAAGAGAACGAGATTCAGAGAAGGGAAAATTAAGACAGGAAGTGGATGTGGGAGGAGGAAAATAAAGTCACAGAAAGAGGAAGGAGAAGGAGAGAGACTCCAGGAGAAATAAGAGGCAGAGAGGAAAGAATGCAGGATAGACAAGGAGCAGATGAGAAGACACATATCAGGGGCAGGAGGTTGGAGAGGGCAGAGCCAGGAGGATCTGAGAATCCTCTCTTCATCTTCCAGATGAGAAAATCAAGGTCCAACAAATTCAGGCAGAATCAGACTGAGTGCAGGTGGCAGAGATAGTGAAAGGAAAAAGACACTTGAAGGAAAATTGGGAACTGGACAGAAAGGTCCAAAGAGAGAAGGAGGAGGAGAGACAGAAGGAAGAGGCAAGGTCCCCTGGTGGTGGCAGGAGACCTGAACACCCAGAGCAATCAACTCTCAGCCTCTCCCCAGGTGGTGGCTCTGCCAGTGGCTAGCAGTCTCCAGGTTCTCCTACCTGATCTGTGCCCTGGCTATCAGCCGAGACACAGAGGACAGAAAGGGCACGGGGCTGGGGTATGGGGTGGGGCTGACAGGGCTTTCCACTTCCATGTCTTCCTGTCCAGCCCAGTGATGTGGTTCCTCAATCTCAGATCAGAAACCAATGTCAGATGGGTGACCCCTGGAGGTGGGCACCCTGGCCAGCCATGGATGTCCACAGCCATGAGCCACAGACAGGAGAAGCCACCGAAGTTCTCAACCTGAGAACATGCAGCAGGACAACAGTATTGTGACAGTGAGTGTGTGCGACAATAATGCAGTTAGCAGGCACACTCAACCACCCTTTGTAAACTTGACTTGCAAAGGTCAGAAGCACGCCACAGGTACTAAAACAAGGGCCTCAAATCAGGAGTCTTAGGCTGTGTTCTAAAGGTTCCAAAGTTTCAGTGAGGATTTCTTGTTTGCTTTGTTTTATTTTCCAGTACTGGGGATTGAACCCAGGTGCACTCTACCACTAAAGTATAACCCAGCCCTTTTTATTTTATCTTAAGACAGAGTCTTGCTGAATCACCCAGACTGGCCTCAAACTTGTGATCCTCCTGCCTCAGCCTTCTGAGTCACTGGGGTTACAGGTCTGCACCACTGTACCTGGCTCAATAAGGATTTTCAATTGTGTTTTCATTTACTTGGAGATATTTCTTAAGTGCTTTTCCCAGTTACGAAAGGAAATGTTTTCCTTCCCAGTAACAATTCAAAATTAAAGTGTCTTTTCATAGGTTGATATTTGAATTTCTGAGCATTGAGTGGGTCAGTTCCACCAAGATCAACCTCGATCTACTTCCCCTGGGCCACAAGGAAGGTGGGGTCCAGCATGGGCTGCCAGGGCCCATGCAGGGTGAGGAGGGTGTCCCCATACACAGGGCGGTGATTGTGATGAGAGGGAGTTGTTGAACATAATCAACTAAGTATATTAAAGTGCAGGTAGCCATGTTTCCACTGTTAGCAAGGAGAGTCACAAATATGGAGGGAGAGAGAAACAGAATCAACTCAGTGATACTGGATTGGAATTGGAGGTGGTGATGTGAACTCAGATAAATACACTCTGTAGCCCTCTCTGCTGAGAGACCCTCAGCAATGAGCACTTAAATCTTGGCTTCTAAGCCAAGTGCTGCTTGTAGAAATGGCTGATTCCAGGCCATTCCAGGGAAAATATGAGATGACTCTGGAATAGCTTGCAGTTCCCAAAAGGAAATACGTGCCCAAAGAATAATGGGGACAGGTCAGAAAGACCCAGCAGGTGCTCTGCAGGAGAGTCCATGAGCAAATCTGCATCACTCTGTGCACCAAAATGAGTAATGATAGTAACAGATTATAACTCCCTGAATAAAATAAGAAACCACGAGTCCAAACTGGTAGGGAGGAAAGGAAGGAGGAAGGAAGGGAGAATTTGATGGTGGGCAGGATATTTATATAGTCTCAGAATTCCTCCCACAACATAATTATTTGTTATAAATGGAAAAGGAATTTTCTGCAGTGATTTTCCTGTGGAGAAGCCTGGCAAACACTCTCCGAGGGATAACTGCATACATTACCAGTGCTGGGACAAGATGAAACCACAATAGAGCAGCCCCTGGGATGTTCCTGCTGAAGGTCCAAGACCTGAATCTAGTGATGAGGAGACATCAGACAAACCAAAATTGCAGGGTGCTCTGCAGAGAACTGGCCTGTAATCTTCAAGATCAAGAAAGCCCCAGCTCCCCCTCAGTCTGGAAGAGACTGAGACCCGACAATGTGAGACTTGGGACTGGATCCGTGGACTCTGCGGGACATGATTGGGACCATTGCAGAAACCTGCGTGGGGCCCAAGGAGTAGATGGCAGTCTTGTGTTCATGCCCGTCTCCCGACGTTGAATGATCCTGTTGTGGTTATGCCCTTGTTTGTAGGAAACACTGGAGTATTTGTTCATGACAAATTATATGTATTCTACTTCAGCTTTCTGTACATTCAAAATAGTTCAAACATGGTTTTTAATCTGCCCACAATAAAAGTCCCAAGATAAAGAGGTTTCACATGAGCAATGCCAGACCTTCAAGGAATGAATAACCCCCAATTTGTACACATCTGCCATCCCAAAATCAAAGCAGTATGGTAAAGGAAAATTAGAAGTCAATGGAACCTATGAACACGTATATAAAAAGCCCGAGTGAAAGATGGGCTACATCTAGGGCACCAGCCTTCAGGAGCCTTTACTGAGAGCCAGATGGCCAGCCCTTTGTCCCTGCCTCACCCTCCTGGCCACCACCTATGCCGTATGTGGCTGCACTGGCCAGAGTGGCATCTTAGATACAGAGACCACCTCACTGGAGGGGGCATGGCACACTGGCTGGAGCACCAGGACCAAACTGCCCCCAACCGCCTGCTCCAGACGGGTGTGAGAAAGACCAACATCCTCTTGGTGGGAAGCCACTTTTTTGGATCTTCTGTCATTCACAGTCAAACCTAATCCTAACTAGTTGTCAACATTAACAGATTATAGAAGAAAAGCCATATTTCATCTCACAGATGGAGCGGGAAGGATTCAAGGAAGTTCCATGTCCATTCGTGATTTTAAAAAAACAAAAACTCTTTTAACAAATTTGGAAGAGAGAAAAACGTCCTTGACTTCATAAAGAAAGAATACCTAAAAACAAAACAAAACAACTAACAACATACAAGCAAGCATCACATTTGATAGTGACATGTTTTGGGGTAGCTTTTGGTTTTTGTGGTGCTAGGGATTGAACCCAGGGCCTTACACATGAGGCAAGTGTTCACACTGAGCGACATCTCCAATCCTTTTTTATTTTATTTTGAGACAAGTTCTCACTAATTTGCTGAGGCTGGCCTCCAACTTGCAATCTTCCTGCCTCAGCCTCCCAAGTTGCTGGGACTACAGGCGTGCGCCACCACACTTAGCAACAGTGAGATGTTTTTTTAAAATCTTCTTTAAAATCTGGAAGAAGAAAAGGATTCCTGCTGTCAGGAATTCTGTTGAGTTCTGTTCTGGAGCCCCCATCAACACAATAAAATAAGGAAGAGAAGTGAAAAGTGAAAAGATGTGAAGGGAAAAAACATGCTTCATTGTTTGCTTATGACATTATTATCTACATCGAATGCATTGTCTTCAAGGAAATAATTAAAATAAAGTTGAGCAAAATACATGAATTTAAAATAAATATATAAAAAGCAGTTACAGCAGGTGTGGTGAAACATGATGCAATCTCAGCTACTCAGAAGATCCAAATTTGAGGCCAGACTAGGCAAGTTAGCAAGATGCTATCTCAAAAAAAAAAAAAAAAAAAAAAAAAAAAGGCAGTTGCATGGTTTCATACTGGCAATATAAAGTTCAAAAACACAATTTTTAAATAGATGATGTACAATAGCAACGAATTTAAATATACCTTGAAACGAATTTAATAACAGACAGGCAAACCTTATTAAAAAGAAGAAAGATGTTAAAAGCTTTATTGAAAAACATGAAAGAAGATCCTTAAAATGGGCAGATTTTTAGATACACAAATAAAAAAATGATAACTATCAGTGTCACATAATGGTCTACAGATTCCTTATTTTTCCAATCAAATTCCAGAAGCTGTCTTAGGGAATTTTGCAAGTCAGTTCTAGAGAGACTTTTTTCTTTTTAATCAACAAGCAAAAGACCAATATATTCCCCCCCCCCCAAAAGAAAAACAAGGTGAGGAAACCCGCCCCATGAGCTAGTGAATTGTATTATAAACAATGGAAATTAAGAAAGAATGGTCTTTGAGAAAGGCAATAAACAGAGCATAGGAACAGAATAGAGGCCCTGGAAATCAGCACCTGCCCATATGAGAACCTCGTAAATGGCAGCTGTGACACTGAAGAACAAAGACGTGCTCACTGAACAGCACTGACCCTTCTGTTTGCTCCTTATGGAAAAAAAAATGAAATGTGATCCGCACCTGACACCAAACACAAATATCAGTGCCACATGGACTAAGGCCTTCACACGTGAGAGCCAATGGCTTCTCTTAATTTTAGGAGAAAGTATGGGAACATTCTTTTATGAACTTAAGCTAGGGAAGAACTTCAACAAAACATTGAAAAATGCAAACATCAGAGGAAAGTGCAATACTTTGATTACCATAGCATTTAGAATTTCTGTGTATCAAAAGGTGCTGTAAGAGACGCTGGGTGTGGTGGCGCATACTTGTAATCCCAGCTACTCAGAGGCTGAGGCAGGAGGATGGCAAGTTAAAGGCCAGTCTCGGTGACTTAGCAAGACCCTGTCTCAAAATAAAATAAAAATGGCTGGGGATGTAGCTCAGTGGTAGAGCACCTCAGTACCAAAAAATAAAATAAAAAGATGTCATAGAAAGTAAAAATGTAAGAACAAAGTGAGTGTGGTGAATTGCATTTTCCGAAGATAGCTGTGACAATAACTCTTATCCCACAGGCCCCTCTGGAACCTTGCCACTCTGCATCAGGAGACAGTTTCTATCCTCTGCTCTTGAACCCGGGCAGGTGCTTATGGCTGCCTTGAGCAGTAGGGTGCAGCCAGTGCGAAGCTGTGTGATCTCCACAGCTGGGTCATAAAATGCCATGCCCTTCAGCCTCATGCCCTGCTTCTGGCCTTGGGCTGTCCCCATTCCTCTTGTGCTGTGCAGATGCTGTCTGGCTGAGACCCTAGTTTTACCACATCAGATATGCTAACGACTGCTTAAGTTTAGCTCCTCCAGTTGTCTCAGTGAGTCCCTCCCTCAGGCCACCTGGCCTGGAGCCTTGCCCTGGCCCAGAGCCTAGCCCTGGCCCTCCCAGGGAGCAGACCTGAGAGGTGGGGAGAGGCCCAGAAATGAAAGGCATATCCAACATCTACTTATGCTGAGAGAGAGAGGGAGAGGTGGCCTGGAGCAAACTCACATGGTACACTCAGGGTGGGGAGTCCCATCCCCAACAGTTGCCTGGACCTGTCTGCCAGGCTCAGGCCCAGTAAATGGGAAGATGTTGGGCCTTGGAGAGTTTGAGCCCTTGCTCTGCCCTCGATGAGCTATGCAACTTCGGCAAATCACTTTGCCTCTCTAGGCCTCAGCTTCCTCCACCCCAGGGTTCCTGTGGATATCCTTTTTACCATCTTATACCTGTTGGGGGCCTGATATGTGCTGTATGTAGGTGCCCCATAAGGAGGGCCCTCCTCTCCACCCTTGTGCCTACCCAGCAACCTTCTGCTCGTTTGCCAAGACTGCAGAAGTCACGTGAAAGCCTTCTTTGCATCCCAGGTCCCAGCTCAGGGCCTCACAAAAAGCAAGTACCAGGAAATGGCTGCTGAGTGCATAATGAAGCCTGTTCCTCTCAGAGGACCAGAAGGGCCTACTCTGGCTGAAGGCCACACAAGCCTGTTACCAGCCACCCAGGGGGATGGAGTCCTGGGGCTTCTTTGGAGTCCTGTGAGTGAGCCGTCACGGGCCTGTGGGGAGTCACCATCATCGGGTCAGCTGCTCTCAGCGGAACTTGTGATACACATGAGAGTCCCAGTTATTCATTTATTTTCCAGTATTGGCAATATTCCAATAAGGGAATTTTTCCCTGTTAAGATCTGCAGACATATATGAGGATATTAATTGGCATCAATGCTGGCTTTAGTATACCTCTGTAGCTTCCACACCTTAGTCAATAGGCACAGGGTAAACCCACAGGGATCTGTGGGTAGACTGCTCAGACCAATGTGGACTCCCGGGTGCCTTCTCTGGGCCTCCCGTGCCACCTCTGTCTCTCCAGCTTTGCAATTTAGCCAGAACTAAGTAAAATCTGATGTCCTGAGGTTTGCTCACATGCTTCTGGCCTGTTCCACCTCAGTCTGGTCCAGTCCCACTAAGTTTGAGGATGTACTCAGACATGAGGGAGCTATTAACCAAGATGCAGCCCTGCAGTGAGCTCTACTGTCCCTCTGCCTGCTCCCTCATGTCCACACCAGCACCGTTGAGACACTGTGTGTAGGAAACAGCCTTCGGACTACAGGGTAGAGACAGGCCAGGGAGGGGGAGACCAAGGCAGAAGACTGGGGTCATGGATGCAATGACATCCTGCTCTACAGATCTGAAGTCCACCCCAGCTGCAGGGAATGGCTCACTACTTCTGTTTCCTTTTTTTTTTTTTTTAATATATATTTTTTTTAGTTGTCAATGGACCTTTATTTTATTTATTTATATGCAATGCTAAGACTCGAACCCAGTGCCTCATGCCTGCCAGGCAAGCACTCTACCACTGAACCACAGCTCCAGCCAGCTCACTACTTCTGACAGATTCTGCCTCAAACCTCCCTTCCCTGAAGAGAAAGGTCTTTCCCAGAGCCTGCTCGCCTACAGGGACCTTGCAACCCCCCAGTGACTCTGGGCTCACTTCCCCAGTGCACTGGCTTTTTCTCCCCACTTTCTCCACTGCGGATTTTCTCCTACAATCACCACCCCCAAATAAACTACCTGAGCCAAGCCCCTATCTCTGGATCTGCTTTGGGGTAACCAAGGGAAGACAACTATGGAGGAGGCTGAAGCAATAGCCTAGGGAGGCAACAAAGGCCTGAACCAGGAGAAGGACTGAGAGGGTAGAGAGAACCAGTTGGTTCCAGAGACACTGCAAAAGCAGAATGGGCAGGACCTGACAATTGAGCAGATATGTGAGGTGGGCGTGGAAGGAGGCAATGGTGACACTGGGTTTCTGAACTTTCTGGCAATATCTTCACTGTAATGAGAGATGATAGAGAAGTAAACATAGTCAAGTATGACTTCAGATTTTAATGAATTTCAAGTTTCAAATCAATATATTAAAATTCAATTTGAACTTTTTAAATTTTTGATTTCAAATTTTACATATCCAGAATTACAGTTAATCCTCGTAGCAACCTTGTAATATATCATAAATATCTGGATTTCCCATTACATCAAAAAAGGGGAGAAAAGGACTTAAGGTGACCTATAAGATTCTGTGATAATAAAAGATGGTGTGCATACAGGATTGTATATTTGATTAATGGAAAGTCAAAGATGGTTAGAAAAACAATGATGTAGAAGAATTATTTAATGACAGGGAAAGAAGTGTAGAGTATTTTATTATGAAAAATTATAAAACAATATTTATAGAAGAGAATTAATTTTGGATATGTACATTGGTATATGTAGTAGATTCCAATTTAGATATGCAAAAAAATTATAATTTCATTTTTCTTACTAATTTTAATTTCTGTAATGAACCACCATTCTGTGAGGTGGAAACAATCTCAGTCATTTCTAAGCTCCCTACCCTCACCTCCTTTTCTCTGTTCCCACAGATAGGTCCTCAAGGTGGTGTCCCCTGAGACAGACATTCCATCATCTTGTCTGAGCCCTGCATGCCAGTCCTCACGGGTCATTGTCTGGTCAAGCTTTGTTCCCAATCATGGGGCCTTTCAGTTCCAGGCAGTGTGCTTGGCTACTGCAAGATTCTTGTGGTAGACGGGGTAGGGGGGAGTGGCAGGGGGAATGACCCCCCCAAACATATTCATTTCCAAATCCCCAGAACCTGAGAATATTACCTATCATGGCAAGAGATGGGAATTGCTTTATATGGGAAAAGATGTGATTAAGCCAGGATTTTGCAAGGAGCAGCTTACTATGGATTGTCTGGGTAGGTACTAAGTAAATTTGATGTGCCCTTATAAGAGACAGACAGAGGAAGATCAGATGGACACAGAGAAGGTGATATACAATGGAACAGAGAAAGATGCTGAGGAAGGCCAAAAGCCACCAGAAACTGGAAAAGGAAAGGAAAAGATTCTGTTCTAGACACTCCAGAGGTGCTGTGGCCCTGCCAACACTTTGATTTCAGCCATGACAGATTTCCCACTTCTGGCCTCCAGAAATGCAAGAGAATACATTTCCATTGTTATAAGCCACCTAGTTTGTG